>JARQOD010000001.1:323573405-323643458 GCA_033576555.1 Oophaga sylvatica | reverse complement strand
CCCTTAAAAAACCCTCCAGGATTTTACCCACAGTAGATGTTAAGCTCACTGGCCTATAATTTCCAGGTTCAGTTTTTGCCCCCTTTTTGAATATTGGCACCACATTTGCTATACGCCAGTCCTGTGGTACAGACCCCGTTATTATGGAATCTTTAAAGATTAAAAATAATGGTCTATCTATGACTGTACTTAATTCCTGCAGTACTCGGGGGTGTATCCCATCCGGGCCCGGGGATTTGTCAACTTTAGTGATTTTTAGACGCCGCCGTACTTCCTGCTGGGTTAAGCAGGTGACATTTAATGGAGAAATTTTTTTTTATCACTGATCATGTTATCTGTCATGGGATTTTCTTGTGTAAATACAGTTGAATAAAAGTCATTTAGCATATTGGCTTTTTCCTCATCCTCATCCACCATTTCACCCAGACTATCTTTAAGGGGACCAACACTATCATTTTTTAGTTTCTTGCTATTTATGTAGTTAAAGAATATTTTGGGATTATTTTTACTTTCTCTGGCAATGAGTCTCTCTGCCTCAATCTTTGCTGTCTTGATTTGCTTTTTACAGAATTTATTCAGTCTTCTGTATTTATTTAATGCCTCATCACTACCTACTTGCTTTAATTCCCTAAACGCTTTCTTTTTGTCCCTTTTTTTCTTTTTCTAGTTATGCCATTTACCAATCTGAATTATTTTATATTTTTATAGATCGGAGTTTTACAAACGCAGTGATACCAAATATGTGTATTTGTGTGTATGTATGTGTATATATATATACCGTATATACTCGCGTAAAAGCCGAGATTTTCAGCCCATTTTTTAGGCTGGAAGTCCCCCTCTCAGCTTATACTTGAGTCATATACCCTGGGGTCGGCGGAGGAGGGGGAGCGCAGCTGTCCTATATACTCACCCCCTCCTGGCGTGGTTTCTGCAGCCCCTGCTCTTCTCCCGGTCTTCGGTGCTTGTGTTCAGCCATCAGTGGTACCGCTCATTAAAGTCAAGAATATAGCGCCGGAGACTGTGGGAGAAGAGCAGGGGCTGCAGAGACCGCTGCAGGAGAGGGTGAGTATATTCCATATTCACCTGTCCCCGTTCCACCGCTGCTCGTCGCTGTGTCCTCGCGTCCTCTAGCTGTGAATGTTCAGGTCAGAGGGCGCGATGACGTGGTTAGTGCGCGCCGTGCCCTCTGCCTGAGCATTCATTGCTGGAGGACCCGGAAGACAGTGGCGCTCAGCGGTGGAACGAGGACAGGTGAATATTGCAGGTGCCGGGCCCTGAGCCAGCGATGACACTGGCACCTGTCCCCCATAGCGCGCCGGTGTCCCCGCCTGCTCAGGACACCGGCACCTGGCTCCCAGCGACGAGAGGTGAGTATGTCATTTTTTTTTTAGTTGCAGCGGCAGCATAAGGGACCTATACTATGGGGCATCATTTATGGAGCATATGGGGCATAATCTGTGGAGCATATGGGGCATAATCTGTGGAATTTATGGGGCATAATCTGTGGAACATCTAGGGCATAACCCGTGGAACATATGGGGCATAATCTGTGGATTATATGGGGCATAATCTGTGGAACATATGGGGCATAATCTGTGGAAAATATGGGGCATAATCTGTGGAACATATGGGGCATAATCTGTGGAACATATAGGGCACAATACATGGGGCAGAATATGGGGCATAATACATGGGTAGCATATGGGGCATAATCTATGGAGCATCATATGGGGGCATAATACATGGGCAGCATATGGGGCACAATCTATGGAGCATCATATGGGGGCATAATACATGGGGCAGCATATGGGGGCATAATACATGGGGCAGCATATGGGGGCACAATACATGGGCAGCATATGGGGCATAATACATGGGGCAGCATATGGGGCACAATACATGGGCAACATATGGGGCAGAATATGGGGCATAATACATGGGCAGCATATGGGGCATAATACATGGGCAGCATATGGGGCATAATATATGGGGCAGCATATGGGGCATAATATATGGGGCAGCATATGGGTCTCCTGATTCAATATGGCTATTCAAAAACATTTAACCTACTTTAATTTTACTTTTATTGGTATCTATTTTTATTTTTGAAATTTACCAGTAGCTGCCTCATTTTCCACCCTAAGCTTATACTCGAGTCGATAAGTTTTCCCAGTTTTTGTGGCAAAATTAGGGGGGTCAGCTTATACTCGAGTAAATACGGTGTGTGTATTTGTATATATATATAATATTATATATATATATATGTGTATATATATATATATATACATATATATATAATATATATTATATATATATATATATATATACATATATATATATATATATATTATGTATTATATATATTAATATATATATATACAGTACAGACCAAAAGTTTGGACACACCTTCTCATTTAAAGATTTTCTGTATTTTCATGACTATGAAAACTGTAGTATCACACTGAAGGCATCAAAACTATAAATTAACACATGTGGAATTATACATTACACTTTACAAAAAAGTGTGAAACAACTGAAAAGATGTCTTATATTCTAGGCTCTTCAAAGTAGCCTCATTTTGCTTTGTTTACTGCTTTGCATGCAGAAAAGGTGACCGGCTGGACTCTATATGCCTAGTTCCAACCGTGAAGTTGTAGCATGGAGGAGGTTGTGTGATGGTGTGGGGGTGCTTTGCTGGTGACACTTTGGGGATTTATTCAAAATTGAAGTGGTGAGCGGTCCAGCTCACCCCAAACCATCACAATTGGGTTCAGGTCTGGTGACTGTGGAGGCCAGGTCATCTGGCGTAGCACCCCAACACTCTCCTTCTTGGTCAAATAGCCCTTACACAGTCTGGAGGTGTGTTTGGGGTCATTGTCCTGTTGAAAAATGAATGATGGTCCAACTAAACGCAAACCGGATGGAATAGCATGCTGCTGCAAGATTCTGTAGTAGCCATTCTGGTTCACTATGCCTTCATTTTTGAATAAATCCCCAACAGTGTCACCAGCAAAGCAACCCCACACCATCACACCACTTCCTCCATGCTTCATGGTGGGAACCAGGCTTGTAGAATCCATCCGTTCACCTTTTCTGCGTGCAAAGCAGTAATCAAAGCAAAAGGTGGCTACTTTGAAGAACCTAGAATATAAGACATATTTCCAGTTGTTTCACACTTTTTTGTAAAGTGTAATGTATAATTCCACATGTGTTAATTCATAGTTTTGATGCCTTCAGTGTGATTCTAGAATTTTCATAGCCATGAAAATACAGAAAAATCTTTGAATGAGAAGTTGTGTCCAAACTTTTGGTCTGTACTGTATATATTATCTTCCTTCTCAACCCCCCAATGGGGGTGTGTCTTTTTTGTCCTTTTCTCATTCTCGGGTCCTCTACCAGAGGCCTGGGAGTTTGAGGGTTCTGCGCAGGATCTTTGCTGTTCCCAGCGTTGCGGTTTTCTGGACAGATAGCTCAGATTTTGCTCCTGGGATCTGTTGTAGCCATTCTTCCAACTTAGGGGTCACTGCTGCAAGTGCTCCTATAACCACTGGAATCACTGTTGCCTTCACCTTCCATATCTTCTCCTGTTCTCCTTTGAGGCCCTGGTATTTCTCCAGCTTCTCATATTCCTTCTTTCTGATGTTGCTGTCACTTGGCACTGCCACATCTATCATTGCTGTCTTCTGATCCTTGTCTACTATCACAGTGTCTAGTTAGCCAACACCTGCTTATCCGTCTGGATCTTGAAATCCCACAGGATTTTAGCCCTTACATTCGCCACCACTTTCTCTGAGGTCTCCCACCTGGACTTAGGGGAACTTAGCCCACATGCTGTGCAGATGTTCCTGTATACAATTCCCGCTAGTTAGTTGTGGCGTTCGGTATACGCTGTTTCTGCTTGCATTTTGCATCCTGTCACTATGTGTTGGACAGTTTCTGAGGTTTCTTTGCATAGTCTGCACCTTGGGTCTTTTCTTGTGCGGTAGATTCCTGCTTCTATGGATCTGGTACTTAGTGCTTGCTCTTGTGCCGCTATGATTAGTGCCTCTGTGCTGTCTCGGAGTCCAGCTTTCTCTAGCTGTTGGTAGGATTTCTCTATGTCAGCCACCTCCATTATCTGTCGATGATACATCCCATGCAGCGGCTTGTCTTGCCATGTCGCTTCATGTTCCTGTTCTTCCTTCCAGATCTGTTGTTGTTGCTGTTTTAGGCATTCTCTCAGTATCTCATCTTTTGGTGCTATTTTTCTGATGTATTCCTGGATACTCCTTGTTTCATCCGTAATGGTGGCTTGGATGCTTATCAAACCTCGACCACCCTCCTTACTGTTGGCATACAATCTTTGGGTGCTAGGCTTAAAACCTCGTTACACATAGCGACGCTCCAGCGATCCCAACAACGAATTGACCTGTAAGGATCACTGGTATACGTCGCTACATAGTCCTAGTAAGTTGTCAAACAGGCAGATCTACTCAACGACGCAGCAACGATACGGCGATCCGTGTAACGACCTCGGCGGTCTTTGGGATTTTGTCACAGCAGCGATTCTGACAAAGACAAAGGAAAATCACGCCTGCGTCGCTGAGTTCTGAGTCCCCAACGAAGTTGCTCGTCGTTTTTACGGCGTCAATCACAATGATGCATGCTGGCCAGCGGGACACCAACGATCAAAAAATGACATAGAACATTCCAGCACGATCAGCGATATCGCAGCGGGGTGCCGGTTCGCCTCTGTGTCACAGGTAGCGAGATCACTGACGAGGTCGCTGTTGCGTCACAAAACCTGTGACGTTTCAGCTATCTCGCTAACGATCTCGCTTTGTGTGACGTACCCTTTAGGGTGGAGACCTCCATGCATTGTGAGTAGCTTTCATGTCTTCACATCTACAGCTTCCATCTCTTCTTTTGGCCAGCACACTATGCCAGCAGGGTTTCTGATAACTGGCAGGGCATATGTATTGATGGCGTGGATTTTATTCTTCCCATTTAGCTGACTCTTCAGGACCTGTCTTACCATTTGATGGTATTTGGATGTTGCTGCTTTCCTTGCCTCCTCATCATGGTTACCGTATCCCTGTGGGATGCCGATGTACTTGTAGCATGTCTGTACATCTGCTATGTGCCCTGCTGGTAATTCCACTCCCATCAGTCTTGACTACCTTGCCTCTCTTTATTACCAACCAGCCGCACTTCTCCAGTCCGAAGGACATCAGGATGTCTTCACTGAAAATCCTTGTCAGGTGGATCAGTGAATTGATGTCTCGTTCGTTTTTCGCATACAGCTTGATGTCATCCATGTAGAGGAGGTGGCTGATGGTGCTTCCACTCTTTAACTTGTATCCATAGACAGACTCTGTAATTATCTGACTGAGGGGGTTCAAGCCTATGCAGAAAAGCAACGGGGACAGCGCATCACCTTGGTATATGATGCATTTGATGGTCACTTGCTCCAGTTGTCTTGAGTTGACTTCCAGTGTTGTTCTCCATATCTCCATTGAGTTTCTGAGGAAGGTTCTTAATTTCCTGTTGGCATTGTAGAGAGTCAAGCATTCACAGATCTCATGGGGCTTTCCTGTAGTCAATCCAGGCTGTGCTGAGATTGGTCTGTCTGGATCTTGAATCTTGAGCGACTGCTTTATCTACTAGGAGCTGATGCTTAGAGCCTCTGGTGTCGGTCCCAATGCCTTTCTGAGCTGGATTCATGTACTGGTTCATATGATTCTGTAGCTTGGTGGCTATGATGCCTTACAGGAGTTTCCATGTTGTTTTAAGGCAGGTAATTGGGCGGTAGTTGGATGGAGCAGTTCCTTTGTGAGGGTCCATCATGATCAACACTGTACTTCCTTGTGTTAGCCAAGCTGTGTGGTGGGCCCGCTTCTAGCAGTTTGTTCATCTGCTGTGCCATGCGTTCATGTACCGATGTGAATTTCTTTAGCCAGTAGGTGTGGATCATGTCTGGGCCAGGTGTTGTCCAGCTCTTCATGTTCTAGACTCACTGTTGGATGTCTGCTTCTGTAATAGTGACTGGTTCTTGCTCTAGGTGGTTGCTGTGTTTCATTCTCAGATCTTGCAGCCACATTGCATTGCACTGGTGTTGTGTGTTTTTTCCTTCTCCCATATGTTCCTCCAGTATTGTTCAGTCTCTTCTATTGGTGGAGTTGCTGCCTTTGTGCTGTTACTTTGTAGTTGAGAGTACACCTTGAATGGCTCTTTGGAGAACAGGGCATTTTTTTTCTTGGCCTCAGCTTCTCTAGTGTATCTCCCTAGTCTTGCAGCGAGTGCTGTCAGCTTTTGTTTAGCAGTCACTAGGGCTTCAGTTGGGGTCAGGCCTTTGTACTTGTCCAGCTTGGTCTTATTCTTGATCTTTACACCCTTCTGTGTTTCTGATAGTTGGCTGACTTCCCTTCGTGTCATCTTGGTCTTTGTCTCCAGTCTTCTTTTCCAAGGGGGGCACGGACTTCTGTTGTTCTTGCTGGTTGTATAGCCAAGCATTTCCATGATTGCTGAGGCAGTAGCATAGATCAGTTCAATAGTTTGAGTTATGGTGGTGGTAGGTATTGATTCAAGTGCTCTATTGGCATCGTCTAGCATACTGTCTGGTGGTCTTTCTTTGCTGAGCCTTGGCAGTCGATCTCTGGTATTGATGGTATATAGCAGGGGTGGGGAATATTTTTTCAGCCAAGGGCCATTTGGATATTTATACCATCCTTTGGGGGCCATACAAACTCCGCCCACAAAGTACATCCTGACTCTGGCACTGGTGTCAGGACGTAATCTTTCATTGCATGCCCTTCAGTGTTCAGTAGTGAACACTACATGTGTACTTACAGAGCAAGAAGAAATTAATGAGCTGTTGGCAATCAAAATACAGCTCCCTGCCAAAGCACAGCGGTCCCTGAGAATCTGCCCGGGGCCGGATAAAAGGTCATCGAGGGCTGTAAATGGCCCTAGGGCCTGAGGTTCCCCACCCCTGGTATATAGTTTAACTAAGATCTTCTGTTTCAGATCAGATACAGAGCTCTCTAGTTGCAGGATTGGATCAGGATCTTCAGGGGTTTGCACATGTTGTTCTTCCAGGAATTCATGTGGGGTGGATCTACAGTGCAGTTGATTCATCTGAAGTTGTGATAATTAGTGATGAGTGGGTATACTCATTGCTCGGGTTTTCCAGAGCATGCTCGGGTGTTCTCCCGAGTATTTTGGCGTGCTCGGAGATTTAGTTTCTGTCAACGCAGATCCATGATTTGTGACTGCTAGACAGCCTGAATACATGTGGGGATTCCCTAACAAACAGGCATTCCTCACATGTATTCAGGCTGTCCAGCAGCCGCAAATCGTGCAGCTGTGTCGAGAGAAACTAAATCTCCGAGCACGCCAAAATACTCGAAGGACACTTGATCATGCTCGGGAAAACCCGAGCAACGAGTATGCTCGCTCATCACTAGTGATAATAGCTTTCTCTTTTTATGATATTGAAACGTTGGGTGACTAGTTTCTCAGTCAGTGGACATGCTGGTCTTGTATCCATCCAGAGTTTCCTCATGCGCTTCATATATCCTCTCTTATTTGGTCTACTGTTATAGTATCATTTCTTCAGATCCTCCTTGTCCTCTTGCCTTGTCCGTGATTCCAGTAGCCCATTTATCATCAGATTGTCCTGGTTCCTCGACATCTGAAGCGGACCTTGTTAATCCGGGCAACGTCTGAGTCGGCATAACTCTTTCTTCGTGACAGTCTCATGTTTATTGAGGTAGGCGCTATAGTGTTAGTATTCTTGCCCAAGGACCACTACTGGTATATTATGTCCAACAGGGCAGAACCAGGATATGAACCCCAATCTCCAACGTTGGTGGTTGTGCACTTTTAACAGCTATAACAGCCACCTAAGGTAGAATTAAAAGTCTTGGTATATAATTTACTTTATTTTCTACAGTGCAGAGCCAGGATTTGAACAAAAGTTTCCCATGCCGTAAGATAGATCGATATCTATCTATCTATCTATCTATCTATCTATCTATCTATCTATCTATCTATAGATAGATAGATAGATATACAGTACAGACCAAAAGTTTGGACACACCTTCTCATTTAAAGATTTTTCTGTATTTTCATGACTATGAAAATTGTAAATTCACACTGAAGGCATCAAAACTATGAATTAACACATGTGGAATTATATACTTATCAAAAAAGTGTGTAACAACTGAAATTATGTCTTATATTTTAGGTTCTTCAAAGTAGCCACCTTTTGCTTTGATTACTGCTTTGCACACTCTTGGCATTCTCTTGATGAGCTTCAAGAGGTAGTCACCGGAAATGGTTTTCACTTCACAGGTGTGCCCTGTCAGGTTTAATAAGTGGGATTTCTGGCCTTATAAATAGGGTTAGGACCATCAGTTGTGTTGTGCAGAAGTCTGGTGGATACACAGCTGATAGTCCTACTGAATAGACTGTTAGAATTTGTATTATGGCAAGAAAAAAGCAGCTAAGTAAAGAAAAACGAGTGGCCATCATTACTTTAAGAAATGAAGGTCAGTCAGTCCGAAAAATTGGGAAAACTTTGAACTTGTCCCCAAGTGCAGTTGCAAAAACCATCAAGCGCTACAAAGAAACTGGCTCACATGAGGACCGCCCCAGGAAGGAAGACCAAGAGTCACCTCTGCTTCTGAGGATAAGTTTATCCGAGTCACCAGCCTCAGAAATCGCAGGTTAACAGCAGCTCAGATTAGAGACCAGGTCAATGCCACACAGAGTTCTAGCGGCAGACACGTCTCTACAACAACTGTTAAGAGGAGACTTTGTGCAGCAGGCCTTCATGGTAAAATAGCTGCTAGGAAACCACTGCCAAGGACAGGCAACAAGCAGAAGAGACTTATTTGGGCTAAAGAACACAAGGAATGGACATTAGACCAGTGGGAAATCTGTGCTTTGGTCTGATGAGTCCAAATTTGAGATCTTTGGTTCCAACCACCGTGTCTTTGTGCGACGCAGAAAAGGTGAACGGATGGACTCTACATGCCTGGTTCCCACCGTGAAGCATGGTAGGAGGAGGTGTAATGGTGTGGGGGTTCTTTGCTGGTGACACTGTTGTGGATTTATTCAAAATTGAAGGCATACTGAACCAGCATGGCTACCACAGCATCTTGCAGCGGCATGCTATTCTGTCCTGTTTGCGTTTAGTTGGACCATCATTTATTTTTCAACAGGACAATGACCCCAAACACACCTCCAGGCTGTGTAAGGCTCTTTGACCAAGAAGGAGAGTGATGGGGTGCTACGCCAGATGACCTGGCCTCCACAGTCACCAGACCTGAACCCAATCGAGATGGTTTGGGGTGAGCTGGACTGCAAAGTGAAGGCAAAAGGGCCAACAAGTCCTAAGCATCTCTGGGAACTCCTTCAAGATTGTTGGAAGACCATTTCCAGTGACTAGCTCTTGAGGCTCATCAATAGAATGCCAAGAGTGTGCAAAGCAGTCATCAACGCAAAAGGTGGCTACTTTGAAGAACCTAGAATATAAGACATAATTTCAGTTGTTACACACTTTTTTGTTAAGTATATAATTCCACATGTATTAATTCATAGTTTTGTATTATATTTACATATAATTTTTTATAAAAATCCCTGTCTCCTATTTCGCAGTACTGTCATGACAGGCACAGGAGTCTTCAGCTGACCCCAGGCTGTCATGACTAGCCATCAGTACCCTGCGAATACTTCAGCCATCATCAGCTGGGAAAGATGCGGGCTCAACATGTGAGCCCACATCAAAGTCAGGGAACTGGCATAGGAAAAACCAGTACATCCTATGTCGGTAAGCAGTTAATGTTAGTCTATGAGAGTGCCATTCTGAGTTTCACAGTTTAATATTGAGAAGTCATTTGCACTCTGACCAGCAAACACTGGAGAGATCCAGCTAGTCACACTCTATTCACATGGTGCAGAAGAGGAATGGAGTGATGCCGGGAATAGCAGATGGCAACCGGCAAATATTTTACTACACACAGGGAACATTTATTACTGATACCTAGCCATAGGCCGCACCATGCCTTCCCCTGGTTGCCGTCCATGAGCCGCTGTCACCGCTCTCCACATCCTTGGGATGCAAACAACAGTGAATACATTGGTGAAAGATGTTGCTGCCGGCTCACTATTCCACCAATCAGCATGTGAGACAGCAGTCACAATGACATAATTGCATTGCACTGCTACTGAGACTCAGCGCTGGGGAAATGGAAGCGTGGCTGCGTATAACAGGTCATGTGTGGCTCATGCTGTTTATGAGGCCATTTGAGGCACATGCTGTATATAAGTGGCTATGTGTAGCTCATGCTGTTTATAGGAGGCTGTGTGGGGCACAAGCTGTATATATGGGTCTTTGAGAGGCTCATGCCGTATATAGGAGGCTATGTGGGGGCTCATATCACATATAGGAAGCTATGTGCGGGCTCATATCATATATAGGAAGCTATGTGGGGGCTCATACCATATATAGGAAGCTATGTGGGGGCACATACTATATATAGGAAGCTATATGGGGGCTCATACCATATATAGGAAGCTATGTGGGGGCCATACCATATATAGGAAGCTATGTGGGGGCTCATACCATATATAGGAAGCTATGTGGGGGCTCATACCATATATAGGAAGCTATGTGGGTGTTCTTGCGGCTTATAGGGGGGCTGTGTGCTGGCTTATTTGGTATGTCAGTGGGATGTCAGCATATTTGATGCTGCTCAATATTAAATGATACAATTAATATTAACATAATTATAATTAAAATGTTATTAATATTGATCATGATTAATTTTAGCCTATTGGTTCGATCCTCTATAACAGTCACTGTCTCATGTGGCCCCTCAGGAAAATTAATTGCCTTCCCCTGTGTTACAGATTGCACTGGAAAATGACACAGCATTTCTAAAATGTAACAATTTAGTGAACTAGTAAGAAGAATATGCAATATACTATATACTGTAAATATACAATATATCTTTCTCAGGTTTAAAGGATGTATTGTATTGTCTAAATGGATTCTCTATCACACAGGTTTTCCTAAGGGTCTTAAAAGACTGCTTGAAGACAAGTTTGTAAAAAAGGTTGGAGTTGGTATTGAAGGTGACCAATGGAAGTTATTGAGCGACTGTGACCTGAAATTGAAAGGATTTATCGAACTTACGGATTTGGCCAATGAAAAAGTATGTAACATTTTGAACTTTTTAAAATATAGGTATACACATTCCTATTAAATGCAGGTATAATTTCTCTTTTTTTTTTTCTCTTTCTCTCTCTTTCTTTCATTGTATCTGTCCTGTACGAATGCTTAACTCGTAATTTTAGGGTTCACCGTCTCTGTTTGTTAAGCCTGACATAGTTTTAAGACTGCTCTCTTCCAAACTATTTCTTGGATCACACTATTTCAAACTGTAACTTGGCTGAACTGATTGTGCTATGTTAACTAGATGGGAAAGCGAAATGCGTCACTGTCTGACTACAGCCATTGGGGGGTGTATACCAACCCCATACAGCAGAAATCAGGGCAACCTTTATCTTGAGTTGACAGCTTTAGTGTTTAGATCTTTAACCCCTTAACAACCGCCGATACGCATTTAAACGGCCGTCGTTAAAGGTACTTATTCCCTCATCGCTGTTTTAAAATGGCGATCGGGATTAAGGGAAAAAGCGCCACCGAGCGGTGGCTTTTCCCGTGGGTGTCAGCCGTACATGAGAGCTGACATCCTGCAGTATCGGACCCAACCGGTTTTGCTACCAATCGGGGCCGATTAACCCCTTAAATACCTCTGTCAATCGTGACAGTAGTATTTAAGTTGTTATAAGGGTGTCACAAGACCCCCTTAGTAACCATTGAACTCCCCGCAATGAGAAACGCGGGTTACCATGGTACCCTGAGGTCACGTGATGACCCTAGGGAACGATGGCTTGTGATATCTACCAATAAGCTACCGGAACAGTGAGTCACTAACAGTCTCATACACTACTGTACATGAGTACAACAGCGTATGAGACAGGTGATCAAAATAAAAGTTATACATGTCCCATGGTGGGACGAAGTAAAAATGTAAAATAAAACATGTAAAAAAAAACATTCTCACACAAATCACTAAAATCTGTTTCCCCACTCAAAATGTAGCATTTATGATAAAACAAAAATAAACAAAAAAAAGTACTCATAATTGGTTTGTCGCTAAGTCCGGAACTCTATAAAACTTGCACTTTATTTATTCTATTAGGGGAATGCTGTTAATAAAAATGATAAAAAAGCCCAAAATGTAGCTGTTTCATCATACACAAAAAGTGAATAAAAAGCGATCAAAAAGTCATATGTAAAAAAAAAATGGGATAAATAAAAACGCCAAATCATCCCATAAAAAAAATTCCTAATATCTCTCCTTTCGCAAAAAAAATAAAGTTAAAGCTCTCAGAATCTGACAATGCAAAAACAAATTCATTTTTGTAAAATATTGTTTTTAGTCTGTAAATAGAGCTAAGTTTAAAAAAAATATATAAATCTGGTATCTCTGTAATAGTACCAATCCGATGAACAGATCACTGACTTCTGGGGTCATCACACAACAGAACCAGACCCCAATCAGAGGGCAATAAAACTTTTACACTCCTTATCTATGAACTGTTCCAATATTTATGTTCATCTCTATCTCCCATAATGACCGTTCTGCTTCAGGTCACTTGTCTTATCGCGTTAATTCTATGCTGTTTTGTGTATAAATATGTGATTCTTCAGATTTTGTATTAGTCTAGCCTGATAAAGAGACCTGAGTAGTCTGGAAAGCTTGCAATTTGTTACCATCTTTTCAGTTAGCCATTAAAAGGTGTCAACCAGTGAGGAGTCTCAATTCTAAATATTTTTCTAATTATTCCTGCAAATTTTGCTTTCAAAATGTCAAATGGCGCTCCTTCCCTCCCAAGACCTGCTGTGCGCCCAAGCAGTGGTTTCCCACAACTAATGGGTTATTGAAATGCTCATGAGAAATTGCACAACACATTTTAGGGTCCATTGTCTCCTGTTACCCTTGTGAAAATAACAAATTTGGAGCTAAATTAAACATTTTGGGAAAAATTTAGATGTTCATTTTTTCTTTCCAAATTGCTTTAGTACCTCTGAAGCAACAGAAGAATTAATAAACTTCTTGAATGTGAGTTTGAGTACCTTGAGGGCTGCAGTTTTTAGAATGGTGTCACTTTTGGGTATTTGCTGTCATATAGGTCCCTCAAAGTTACTTCAAATGTGATGTGGTCTCTAAAAAAAAAAAAAAATGGTTTTGTAAATTTTGTTGGAAATATGAGAAATCACCGTTCAACTTTTAACCCTTCTAACTTCCTAACAAAAAAAAATGTTTCCAAAATTGTGCTGATGTAAAGTAGACATGTGGGAAATGTTGTTTATAAGCTATTTTGTGTAATATAACTGTCTGATTTAAGGGCATAAGAATTAAAAGGTTAAAAATTGGAAAATTTTCAAAAGTTTTGCCAAATTTCCTTTTTTTTCATAAATGCAAGTCATATTGAAGAAATGTTACCACTATTGTGAAGTATAATTTGACAAAAAGCCAAATCAATTTCTGGATCCAGTGGGATACGTTGAATTGTTCTAGAGTTATTACCTCTTAAAATGACACTGGTCAGAATTGTAAAATTTGACTTGTTCATTAAGATCAAAATTGTCTCGGTCACTAAGGGGTTCAAATAAACTTTTGTCTATTTTGTTTACACATATATTTATATATAATAGCATTTTTTTTGTAGCTTCAGTGTAAGGAAAAGTGGAGTCTGAATGGCTTGGTCAAACATCTATTCAATAAGCAACTTCTGAAAGATGACTCTGTGCGTTGCAGTGACTGGGATCGATTTCCTCTTAGTGAGGACCAGAAGCTTTATGCTGCCTCAGATGCTTATGTAAGTTAGAATGACATTAAATATTTTATCTGTCACGACTCTGTTGTTGGGCGTTCCGGGACCAGAAGCTCCTTCCCTGACTTTAACGCTACGGGCATCCTAGGTCACTCTGTTCACCAGATTACTTCTCTTGGTGAAGATGCCGGGCCACGTACCTTACCTTACCTCCTGAATCGGCCCTCAGTCTGTACCCTTCCCCCACTCAGGAAGAGGGGAGTAGTAGTGTACCATAATACACCAACCAGACTAACAAGATAATGCGAACAGGGGTAACAAAAAATACCAAACATACAAATATTCACACATAAACAACAGAGGAATGCATGGGGAAGTGGAGGATGTTGTAAAACCAAAGTAGGAGAACAAAGGAAATTATTACATACTCAACCTAGCAACAGTCACAGATAAATCCACCAAACACCTTTCTCCAATAACCACCAGCAACCTCCAGCCATGCAGCAAAAGCTAACTCTGACAATGAGTACTAGCAGGACTCGTTTATATAGGAAATAGGAGTGGCTAACAAAGCACAGCTGAGAGCTTAGCTCCAAGAGCTCCCAACAGAGCAGATTAACCCCTGCTGTGCCCAAAGAAATTTACACTGTTTAATAAGAAGTTCAAGTACCTCTAATTCATGCAGGAGTAGAAGAAATCAGATACTGCGGTCTTCTGTCCCGCTAAACCTGTGACATTTATTATTTTTCCTTCAGTTGATTCAGAAATTTATGGATTAAACTATTATCTTATGTGTTTAAATATATATTGTACTAGTGCCACTACTTAGACGGCAAAGTTGTGCCACAGAAAGTGACATTTTAGGCAACCACCCACGGAGTCAGTGCAGCAGACCGGTGGACCTTCTTCCACAATTGGTTGGGTCTAATAATTGGGATACTACATGGTTGCTGAACCTCAGACAATCTCAGGTTGAGCTCTCTACTTAGGTTTGTTAGGTGTTAGCTTGGAGAGCTCCTTAAACGGAATTTGTCAGGAAGTTTTTACATATGTTAGTAGTCATATAACTTTCTAGGTCCCAAATCAGTTTGTAATTACACTGGGTTTGTGTCTGTGCACTTGATTGCTTCTTCTAAAAGCAATGACATGCCCCCAGTGTACTTCTGACCTGATTTGCGCTTCACTCCTGTGCTAGATTTTTCATGACGATCTGATTTAGTCCCCTAATAAATTGATACTTTTTGTTAGAGATTAAATGTGCTAGCCATAAAAAAAAAATCTACTGTAGAAGTGAAGTCTGGTTGAAAGTGCACTGGGGAAATGTCAATGCTGGTAGAAGAAGCAATCCAAGTACATTGCCAGGCCTTCATTGCAATTCTTGCTGATTAGTCTAGATTTGTCATGACTGGCATATTGGATCTCTTCTAAAGAAAAAACAAAAATGATCATTTCTATTGGTGGATTACACTGCCATTTCCCTACTTCTATAGGTAAAAAAAATTGGTGACAGACTCCCTTTAAGAAAGGTATGACTTGTATATACAGTGTTTCTAGCCTAACAAATATTTTCAACCTCTGGTGATTAAAACTTGTATGGAAAAACATATTTGCTTTGAGGTGTTGGGCTGCACTTGGGATGCTCTGTGATTGAAAGTTGCACTCTGATTACATTCGCATTCCTACACATTTTCCGACTAATTTACATGTGGCAGTGTTTCCCAGAGATTGGATTATTTTAAGTACGGTGTCATTTTAATTGATGTTATATGACCTAAACTGACGAGCAAAAGGGTAACAATGTTTAGAATTTTTGAATTTAAGGCTCCATATCTCACAATCCACTACTGCTTAGAAAGGGAGACGACCAGCATTTTATAGACAATCATCTTGGCTATCTCATACATAAATTTGACTTGCAACTATTTAGCTTATGATTAGTTATGCAGATTCTTGTCATGTCACTGCATTGTTACTGTTTTGCTCCTAAAAATCTACATGTTAATTTTTCCTATTTTGTTAGTATTTTGTAAATCCACCTTTAGCTTTCAACACTGCCTGAATCCTTCTGGGCATGCTCTTGATCAGATGCAAACATGTCTCGAACGAAATCTGATCCCATGTCTGTTCTACACATTCCCAAAGTTGGTGCATGCTAGATAACTCACTTGGGTATGTATACAGCTTTTTCGTCAACTCTACCCGTACTCACAAGTGTTAGATTGGGTTGAGGTCTGGGGACTGAGAGGGCCAATCCAGCTCCTCTACTTCATTGTCATTTAACAATTTCTCCGTCAATCTCGACGTATGCTTTGGGTTGGTACCTTTTCATACCCATAGTACTCGTGTGTACAAATTAACTAATCCTATAGGATACTCACAAATATCTCAGCTTTGATCCCACCAATGATCCTGGTCAAGTGTTCAACGCCTTTTGGCTGTGAAACAACTACAAATCATCAGGCTTCCTCCACCAAACTTGACAGTTCCTTTAAATTCTCAATCCTTCAGCCCAATTTTCCCTTGTTTTTTCCAGACCCATTTGCACCTATCAGAGCTTATCTATTGACTTTCATCTCATCACTTCTAATCACCCATTTCCAATCTTCTACTTTCCACTTTTTGTACTTTTTTGCAAACTTCTTATGACTACATTGAAGTTGAGGCTTCTTTACCTTTTTTTCCGGCCGCTATTCAAGACTTATGAAATGTGCATCACAAGGTGCTTGCATGGATTTCTGTGATCTCACTATTATAAAGCAATAGACCTTGGGATGAGCCAACTTGTTGACTCTGATATTCCTTGGATGTCTTCCTTCTGGCTTTTGAGTGGATGGACGGACTTCATTTCGTATTTTTTCAAATGTCAGGGCACTCACATGACGCAGTTTGACAATTTTCTTGGCCTAGAGACCGCCATCGATGAGCTGGATGATGCTGTTTCTCTTTTCTTAGGTAATCTTCTTCATGGCTGCTTTTCAATTCAAACCAGTGACCTTTTGCTTGGGAATCTCTGGCCATTCACAAAATGATGGCAGAGCCCCCGCATTATATCCGCATTATAAGACACACTCCCATTCCCCCCCCCCCCCCAAATTTTGGGGAAAAAAAGTGCTGTGTTATAATCCGAAAAATACGGTATACAATGCACACTACCACTCCTCATGTCCTGTATATATATACTGCACAGTACCACTTCTCCTGTCCTGTATATATAAAAGGCACAGTACCACTTCTCTTGTCCTGTATATATGCACTGCACAGTACCACTTCTCCTGTTCTGTATATATACACTGCACAGTACCACTCCTCCTGTCCTGTATATATAAAAGGCACAGTACCACTTCTCTTGTCCTGTATATATACACTGCACAGTACCACTTCTCCTGTCCTGTATATATAAAAGGCACAGTACCACTTCTCTTGTCCTGTATATATGCTGTAGCGCCGGCGTCCTCTGCCAGGCAGGGACGTCGCTCCCCTTACCCTCACACAGCGTCCTCCTTCCGCCCTGCTGGGGCTGCGCGCTCCTTCCCTGCCACTGGGCTTAGGGCGCGCGCGCGTGCACGCCCCCGCTCTTAAAGGGGCCGCGCGCATCTTTCAAAAAAGGTCCCCGGCCAATGCCGGTGGACTCCACCTTATATAAAGCACCTCCTCCTTAATGGAGGTGCCCGAGCAATGTTGTTGTTGCACTGTTTAACTCTGCTTCAGCCCTCAGGGTCCGTTACCAGTTACCTGCCTGTTTCCTGCCAGTTTCCTGTCTGCTACCTGCCCGCAAGCCTGCCTGGAGGTTCGGCCGTCACATGCGGTGACCATCGGCAATTCCAGAGACTCTCGCCTGCTCACTTGGGGCGCTCATCAGCCATCTGCCTGCAAGCCTACCTGGAGGTTCGGCCATCACCTGCGGTGACCATCGGCAATTCCAGAGACTCTCGCCTGCTCACTTGGGGGCGCTCACCAGCCATCTGCCTGCAAGCCTACCTGGAGGTTCGGCCATCACCTGCGGTGTCCATCGGCTATTCCAGAGACTCTCGCCTGCTCACTTGGGGGCGCTCATCTGTCATCTGCCTGCTAGCCTACCGGGAGGCTCCACCATCTCAGGTCGTATATACCTGTCCATTCAGAGACTGCCCCGGCCCCTTGCCTGCCTGTTTATCCAGAGACTGCCCCGGTCACTTGCCGTGACTACCTGCCTGTCTACCCAGAGACTGCCCCGGTCACTTGCCGTGACTACCCGCCTGTTGGTCCAGAGACTGCCCCGGTCACTTGCCGTGACTACCTGCCTGTCCCTCCAGAGACTGCCCCGGTCACTTGCCGTGACTACCTGCCTGTCCCTCCAGAGACTGCCCCGGTCACTTGCCGTGACTACCTGCCCGTCTACCCAGAGACTGTCCCTGTCACTTGCCGTGACTTCCTGTCCGTCTCCCCGGGCGCCACCCGCTCCTTTACAAGGAAAGCCTCCTTGTATAATAAAGCTCAGAGGTTCCGCCTCCCAGACCCGTTACAGTTTGCTCGGGCCATGGAACCCGGTGGCACCCAAACTCCCTCGCTCTCTGACCTGTGTCATGAACTGTCTCGTCAGAGGTCTCAACAGGAGTCCATCCTGGGTCACCTGCGGAATGTTAATTCCCGCCTGGACACCCTGACTACTTCACCAGCAACCACCGCGGGCGCCATGACTCGAAATCCGGCAGTTCCGCTGCTTACCAATTCTGTGGTTTCCGTTCCTGGACCTCGACTTTCAGCTCCTCCTCGGTTTGGAGGCGACCCTGCTCTGGCTCGGGGTTTCATTAACCAGTGCACCCTGCATTTTGAACTCTTGGCACACCAGTTTAACTCCGACCGGGCCAAAATTGCCTTCATCATGTCCCATCTCACCGGAGAGGCCCTGGCCTGGCTAAATCCTCTTTGGGAGAGAGAAGATCCTCTGGTGTCTGACCTGTCTGCGTTTCTCTCAGCCTTCCGGAAGGTATTCGACGAACCCGGACGGAAGACCTCCTCTGCATCATCTCTGCTGCGTCTCCGTCAGGGAAGTCTCACCGTGGGTCAATATGCCATACGGTTCCGTACCCTTGCCTCGGAGCTGGCTTGGGATAATGACGCTCTGATATCTGTCTTCTGGGAGGGTCTGTCCGGCCGTATTAAAGATGAACTTGCGGTCGGGACATTCCAACCTCTCTCGATGACCTAATAACTCTTGCCAATCGAATTGATCTACGGTTCCAGGAGCGCGCTAAGGAGGTCACCCGTGAGAGAAGGTTTCCTCGTCTAGCTCCATCTTTTCAGAGACCTGTAACTCCTTCCGTTTCTCCTCAGGCACACTCTTCTGAGCCTATGCAAGTCGACCAGACCAAGATGGTCAAAGCCCGTCAGGACTTACGCCGTGCCGAGGGGAGTTGCTTCTACTGTGGCAGTAAGGAGCACCGGATCCGTACCTGCCCAGAGAGGTCGGGAAACGCCTGTGTCTAGGTTCGCTCGGAGGGTCCACCTAGACAAAAATAAATCCTCTTCATCTCTGCTGCTGTCTGTCTCAATTCTCCTCGGTGAGAACCGTTACTTCGAACTAGCCCAAATTGATTCTGGAGCAGCCGGGAATCTTGTTTCACAGGCTCTAGTAGAAAAATATCGCATTCCTACCAAACCTCTGGTTGAACCAGTATCTGTTGCTGCTGTGGATGGGGGTCTCCTACCACGTCCCATCCAACTTATCACTGAAGCCATAACCCTGCAGGTGGGAATGTTGCACTCTGAGAGCATCTCGTTTCATGTTCTGCCTGGACTCTCTCACGCTTTCTTACTAGGTCTGCCTTGGCTCCAAAAGCATGCACCCGTGCTCGACTGGCAGACTGGAGAGATCCTTCGCTGGGACAGGACTGTCATAAAACGTGTTTGGTTCCTGTTCATCCCGTCCATCCTTCTCCTACACCAACTAATCTACCAGGGCTCCCGATTCCATATTGGTCATTCGCTGATGTCTTTAATAAAAAGGAAGCAGAGACATTACCCCCTCACAGACCGTATGATTGCCCGATCGACCTGCTACCCGGTACTACGCCTCCCCGTGGGCGTATTTACCCATTGTCGGCTGCTGAGACCAGGTCGATGTCCGAATATATCGAGGAGAATTTGGCCAAGGGATTCATCCGGAAATCCACCTCCCCAGCGGGAGCAGGTTTCTTCTTCGTAAAAAAGAAAGACGGCTCTCTCCGTCCCTGTATTGACTACAGAGGCCTAAATTTGATCACGGTGAAGAATAAGTACCCTCTTCCGCTCATTCCAGAATTGTTTGATCGTCTGAGGGGGGCTAGAATCTTCACCAAACTGGATCTTCGTGGGGCATATAACCTAGTCCGTATCCGTCGGGGAGATGAATGGAAGACGGCATTCAACACCCGGGACGGCCACTACGAGTATTTGGTCATGCCCTTTGGTCTCTGTAATGCTCCAGCAGTCTTTCAGGAGTTGGTCAATGACATCTTTCGGGACCTTCTCTACTCCTGCGTTGTGGTGTACCTAGACGACATCTTGGTCTTCTCTCCGGATCTCCAGTCTCACCGGAGGGATGTTCGTCAGGTTCTGCTCAGGCTCAGGCAGAATCACCTCTTCGCCAAATATGAGAAGTGTCTATTTGAGCAGACCTCGCTTCCGTTTTTGGGCTACATCATTTCTCAGACAGGCCTACGAATGGATCCGGAGAAACTGTCTGCCATCGAGAAATGGCCCCGACCGGAGGGGTTGAAGGCCATTCAGCGGTTCCTGGGATTCGCCAATTATTACCGCCTTTTCATACCGCACTTCTCTTCCCGGACTGCTCCAATCTCCGCGCTCACCCGCAAGGATGCTAATCCCAAACAGTGGACGCCCGAAGCAGAGGAGGCCTTTCTTTCTTTAAAACAGGCCTTCTCTTCCGCTCCAGTGCTGCATCGTCCGGACGGCAACAAGCAGTTCTTCCTGGAGGTGGACGCTTCTTCTTCTGGAGCCGGAGCGGTACTTACTCAAAAATCTTCATCCGGGAGGATGGTATCTTGCGGCTTCTTCTCCAAACTCTTCTCCTCTTCTGAGCGCAATTACTCCATAGGAGACCGAGAGTTATTGGCCATCAAGCTGGCATTGGAGGAGTGGCGTTACCTACTCGAGGGGGCTCTTCATCCGGTAATCATTTACACTGACCACAAAAATCTGGCTAACCTCAAGCATGCACAGAGACTTAACCCTCGCCAAGCCCGGTGGTCCTTGTTTTTTGCCCGCTTTGATTTCCTTTTACATTTTCGCCCGGCTGACAAGAACATCAAGGCGGACGCCTTGTCCCGGTCCTTTCCGGTGTCGGATCTCGAGGAGGAACCTAAACATATCATCGATCCCGCCAGAGTGATGCAGGTGGCTCCCTTGAGTCTAAATCGTCTCCTCCTGGTAAGACGTTCGTATCAGTAACCGATCGGAAGAGAATCCTACACTGGGGTCATTCGTCTAAACTAGCTGGCCACGCTGGTCAGAGAAAGACCCTCCAGCTCATTACTCGGCATTACTGGTGGCCTACCCTGCACAAGGACGTAATAGACTTTGTTTCTGCCTGTGTCTCCTGTGCCCGCAACAAAGTTCCGAGACACCTGCCTGCAGGCCGTCTTCTTCCGCTTCCTGTACCCGCTGCCCCCTGGCAGCATATAGCCATGGACTTCATAACAGATCTGCCCGTCTCTGCCGGTTGTACGGTCATTTGGGTGGTTGTTGACCGATTTTCCAAGATGGCTCACTTCATTCCCCTGCCAGGGCTTCCGTCTGCACCCGAGTTGGCTAAAGACTTTATCCGCCACATCTTTCGTCTTCATGGTCTGCCTCGTCACATTGTGTCGGATCGTGGGGTACAGTTCACCTCACGTTTCTGGAGAGCCACTTGTAAGTTGTAGACGTCACCTTGGATTTCTCCTCCGCTTACCACCCGCAGTCCAATGGACAAGTCGAGCGAATCAATCAGAATCTGACCAGTTATCTCCGGCACTTCGTTAATGCCCACCATTCTGACTGGGTGGATCTCCTGCCTGGCGCCGAATTCTCTTACAACAATCACGAGAGCGAATCTTCCTCCAAATCTCCGTTTTTTGTAGTCTTCGGTCAACACCCTCGGATCCCTGTTCCTGTCTCCATCTCTGTGGACAATCCAGCTGCGGAATCTCTGGTTAACGAGTTTTCCTCCTTATGGGAGTACCCGGTCCGCACTCATTCTGTCATCCGAGCGCATGAAGAAACATGCTGACAAAAAACGTCTGGATCCTCCTCAATTCCGTCCTGGGGATAAGGTCTGGCTTTCGTCCAAGTATGTCCGGCTCAAGATTCCTTCCTACAAGTTAGGCCCTCGGTTCATCGGTCCTTTTGAGATCATCAGTCAGATCAACCCGGTGTCCTATAAATTGAAACTCCCGGCCAATTTGCGGATTCCTAACTCCTTCCATGTATCTCTCCTCAAACCGGTGGTACTTAACTCTTTTGTCAAGTCTACAGGTACACCTCCTGCTCCAGTGTCTGCTGAAGACGAATTTGAAGTAGAGAACATTCTGGCCACCAAAAGGGAAGGAGGAAAGACCTACTTTCTGGTGGATTGGAAGGGGTTTGGTCCTGAGGAGAGAACGTGGGAGCCTCGGGAGAACATCCATGCCCCTCTCATCCTAGCTAAATTTCTTTCTGGCCTAAAGAAGGGGGGGCCTAAAGGGGGGGGTACTGTAGCGCCGGCGTCCTCTGCCAGGCAGGGACGCTGTTCCCCTGCGCCAGCGTCCTCTGCCAGGCAGGGACGTCGCTCCCCTTACCCTCACACAGCGTCCTCCTTCCGCCCTGCTGGGGCTGCGCGCTCCTTCCCTGCCACTGGGCTTAGGGCGCGCGCGCGTGCACGCCCCCGCTCTTAAAGGGGCCGCGCGCATCTTTCAAAAAAGGTCCCCGGCCAATGCCGGTGGACTCCACCTTATATAAAGCACCTCCTCCTTAATGGAGGTGCCCAAGCAATGTTGTTGTTGCACTGTTTAACTCTGCTTCAGCCCTCAGGGTCCGTTACCAGTTACCTGCCTGTTTCCTGCCAGTTTCCTGTCTGCTACCTGCCCGCAAGCCTGCCTGGAGGTTCGGCCGTCACATGCGGTGACCATCGGCAATTCCAGAGACTCTCGCCTGCTCACTTGGGGGCGCTCATCAGCCATCTGCCTGCAAGCCTACCTGGAGGTTCGGCCATCACCTGCGGTGACCATCGGCAATTCCAGAGACTCTCGCCTGCTCACTTGGGGGCGCTCACCAGCCATCTGCCTGCAAGCCTACCTGGAGGTTCGGCCATCACCTGCGGTGTCCATCGGCTATTCCAGAGACTCTCGCCTGCTCACTTGGGGGCGCTCATCTGTCATCTGCCTGCTAGCCTACCGGGAGGCTCCACCATCTCAGGTCGTATATACCTGTCCATTCAGAGACTGCCCCGGCCCCTTGCCTGCCTGTTTATCCAGAGACTGCCCCGGTCACTTGCCGTGACTACCTGCCTGTCTACCCAGAGACTGCCCCGGTCACTTGCCGTGACTACCCGCCTGTTGGTCCAGAGACTGCCCCGGTCACTTGCCGTGACTACCTGCCTGTCCCTCCAGAGACTGCCCCGGTCACTTGCCGTGACTACCTGCCTGTCCCTCCAGAGACTGCCCCGGTCACTTGCCGTGACTACCTGCCCGTCTACCCAGAGACTGTCCCTGTCACTTGCCGTGACTTCCTGTCCGTCTCCCCGGGCGCCACCCGCTCCTTTACAAGGAAAGCCTCCTTGTATAATAAAGCTCAGAGGTTCCGCCTCCCAGACCCGTTACATATGCACTGCACAGTAGCACTTCTCCTGTTCTGTATATATACACTGCACAGTACCACTCCTCCTGTCCTATATATACACGCTGTACAGTACCACTTCTACTGTCCTGTATATATACACTGCACAGAACCACTAGAATCATAGAATGGTAGAGTTGGAAGGGACCTCCTGGGCAATCTGGTCCAACCCCCTGCTCAAAGCAGGATTCTCTAAATCATCCCAGACAGATGTCTGTCCAGCCTCTGTTTGAAGACTTCCATTGAAGGAGAACTTACCACCTCTCGTGGCAGCCTGTTCCACTCCTCCTGTCCTGTGTATATACACTGCACAGTACCACTCCTCCTGTCCTGTATATACACGCTGTACAGTACCACTTCTCCTGTCCTGTATATATACACTGCACAGTACCACTCCTCCTGTCCTGTATATACACGCTGTACAGTACCACTTCTCCTGTCCTGTATATACACGCTGTACAGTACCACTTCTCCTGTCCTGTGTATATAGACTGCACAGTACCACTCCTCCTGTCCTGTGTATATACACTGCACAGTACCACTCATCCTGCCCTGTCTGTATATACTGCACAGTACCACTCCTCCTGTCTTGTATATATACACTGTACAGTACCACTTCTCCTGTCCTGTATATATACACTGCACAGTACCACTCCTCTGTCCTGTATATACACGCTGCACAGTACCACTCCTCCTGTCCTGTATATACACGCTGTACAGTACCACTTCTCCTGTCCTGTATATATACGCTGCACAGTACCACTCCTCCTGTCCTGTGTATATACACTGCACAGTACCACTCATCCTGCCCTGTCTATATACACTGCACAGTACCACTGCTCCTGTCCTGTTGCGGGATAGGCCACATTGGACTTTGGGAGGGTCAATATTGGTTTATTATTTTCCCATAGAAATACTGAAAATAAAAAAAATATTGGAAAACCCATTTCAATGGATTATCCCAAGTAATCCCCTATCCCGAGAACTTTCCAACCACTGGGACCCGCAAGATCCCGAGAAGCGGAGCTGTTAAGAGCACCATGTAATCGGATCTGTGGTCGCTCATTCGCACTGCGGCGCTATTCACATGTGGCTCTTTAAGAGGAGTGTTGAGGGGTAAGACACAGTATAGCAAAATTCACTGATCTGGGGTGGTGAGTGTTATAATATGTGAGCTGGTGGGGTTTGTGTGGCAGGGCTGCTTTTTTGTCCCGGCTCTGGTGTCTGCGCACCTGCTCTGAATACAGGGGAATTGTGACTATGTACATCACACATTGTCCCGCTTCAGCATTTTGCAATCACATAGTGACTCACTTATTCTTCCTCCGCTGCCCAGGAGCTGTAATATGATCAGACCATGTTCCTGCATGGTCAGACATGGCCATTACAGTACACAGCAGGGCAACATTAATAAGACTATTTCCGCATAGGTACATACTACTTTTTTTTTTATAATTATACAACTTATTATTATTACAAAATCTATTGATTTAAATGAACTTTGTTCGTGGGAAACCCCTTTTTAAGTGTACCTGTAGTGCAAGTAATGATTTTTTTGACATTATATAAACAAAGCACTGTAAAGGCGCTGTGGAGTATGTTGGCGCTATTTAAATAAGGAGATTATTATTTATTTTTATATATTTTCATAGACCATGATGGCTAATTTCTGGTAGTATTTTTGACCATTCTACACCACCAGAGTGTAGTTTTGATCCTCGCTTTGATACCTGCCATATGTTCTTTTGTGTGTCCTTCTACTGAGAGACAGTATACGCTATCAATATCAATGAGATGGTGACTTTCCAAGTTTTATAGTAAGTAGGGACGGGCGATTAATGCAATTAGTTTTGCGATATTCCAATTAATTTGATGTTTTTGCTATCTCTTTGTAGCACAATTCTGAATTTGGCCATCAGCTCACATCAAGAGCCTCAGCAGTGACAATGAACCTGAAAAAAAAACTAATCCTGTGCTGGACTAATCCTGCACATCTAGCTACAAGACATCACATATTATATAAAGGATAATATATGACTGATGGTCAATAGTATTAGTTGTATAGTATTTTATTATTGAACAACTACAGTGCTGTCTGTCGTTCCAAAAGATTCAGGTTAAGTGAGGTTTTGTCCTTCTTAGGAGAATATCCCATGTGTGCAGAATTATTGGGCAATGGTACGTGTGCAGAATTATGTAACTAAATGGAAAATGTATATTTTCCCATCTTAATTGTTGTCCCACTTTAACAGATGATAATAAACCACTCCATGTACAAAATACATTTTTTACATTTAAAAAAAAATTATCTGTGACCAATATAGCCACCCTTCTTTTCAATGGCAGTCATAAGCCTTCCATCCATAGAGTCTGGAGATTCTCAAAGGGAGTCTGTCAGAAGGTTTTAAGGTTTTTGCTACCTCATCTCAGAGCAGAGTAATATAGGTAAAGAGAAGCTGAATCCAACAATGTATCACTTAGATTACTTGGTATAGCAGTTCTGACACAGAGCTTTTAGATTAGGCAATGAAGCTTTTAGATAAGGTGATGAAGCAGAACTGAGAAAGCAAACCCCACCCACACCCGACTCTCTGTGTACAAAGTCCATAGACAGTGAGGAGCTTATCACAGGAGGGAACGTTGCCAGACTTGTCCGCAATGTTAACTTCTTAGTGATAAATCCTTCACAGTTAGTAAACAACAGTATCCCTTTAATAATAATTCATAATATTTTTTTATAGCGCCAACATATTCTGCAGCACTTTACATTTTAAAGGGGACTTGTACAGACAATAAAGACATTACAGAATAAACATAACTCAGATACCAAAAGGAGTGAGGGCCCTGCTCGCAAGCTAACGATCTATGAGGAAATAGGGGAAACACGAAAGGTAAAGTGACACATCTCTGAATTCTGTCTTTCAGCCTCTATCTTCTGTTATCTTCAAATTGCATAGCAAACAGATTAAAGGGAATCTATCGATGATCAACTTTTTGGGCAGCACCAACCATAGCCTCCCCGACACTGTTGTCCTGCACTTTAAGTCTTCGGCTTATGAAGGGCCCACAAGTTCTCAATAGGATTTAGGTCAGATGAGGAACGGGTCAATGTCCTTATTGAAACAATTGGCTGTAGGTCTGGGAGTTGATTTCGAGTCCATCTTCAAACCGAAAGGCCCAACTAGCTCATCTTTACTACTACAAACATATGCTAGTACCCACCTCCACCTTGCTGGCCTTTAAAAAAAAAATGACTAAAATCATGGGAGTAGTAGCCATGGGTATGCAAAATTTATATTTGTATTGAATTCACAAAAATTGAAGAATATTAGAAAGACAATAAAATAATACAATATATCACACATAGGTGTAACCACACCATGTACCACAAAGGTAAATGCAGCTAAATTGGCATAGAGATGTAATTATGGTAAAAAATTGTATAGACATTAAAAGGAGTAATATTACCAAAGTTAAATAGCAATATTGTGGATTGAAATCCTACATGCGATAATAAAAAACAACTTAAAGTCACTAGCAGATATAGCCACTAAAGTGAGCTAAAGGGTATATGAAAAAATACTGATAATAAAGCTCCAAAACACACCTCATTACTGCTGATAAAAATAGTATGGGAAAAAGTGTTTAGGTGACCATACAAATGGTTTATAGGCAGTTATATGGAATAGCACAATAGCTGAAATGTAAGACAATAATGGTAAATCAATAGAACATGTAGTACAACCTGTGTGGCAGCCACAGAAGCACCACTGACGTGTGTTTTGCGTGTTGCTTCTTCAGACATGCAGCATATTATTTTCTGCACCAAATCTGCAAGTCAAAAATACTCTTCGTGTGCATAACATGTTAGGTTTCTTATTCACTTTTGCTGGTATCAGATTTTGCTTCAGGTTTTGTCACAAACCTGCAAAGAAAAAATCATAACAAAAGTACATTAAAACTGCAACGTGTGCACACAGCCTAAATTTTTGAAGACTTTTTTTGAGGGTTATATACTAACAAAATGTACTCCAGGTCACGGAATAGTTTATGGGTGAGCAATATAATACTGATAAAGTTTGAACAAGTTTTATTAGGGTAGTACAAAACCTCCAAGGCATAGACTGACAGCTCATGCCAGGTGTTCAGCTTTGAGACCCAATAGTTGAAAGTTGCAGCGGAATTAGGGAGTACTCTGGTTTCGTTGGCTAGGTTTTGCTTGTTCATCTTTAAAAACTTTTCCCTCCTTGTCAAAAATACCTGGTCATTGGGTGCTGGGCTGGTGTCATTAAATTGGCTCACGCCTTCAGCAGTGTACCCCTGCCTCTTCTGTGTTTCTCCTAGCCTTTCCTCCTTGGTTGGGCAAAGAAGCTTGCCCCCTGCCGCTAACTTTATCCAATGGGAATTTTTTCAACATATTTTCCACCATGGCTTTCTGATATCGCACCATTTTAGAAGACCTCTCCACTTCTGGAAGAAGAGATGCAAATTTCTCCTTGTAGCGTGGGTCTAGCAGGGTGACCAACCAGTACTGCCTTTCTTTTTTTGTCCAAGATGAATGTAACGTGAGGGTCACGGGAAAAGCAGCGTCACATAGTTGGCCACATGTGCCAAGGATCCATACAGCCAACACTTCCCTATCTCCACCATGATGATGACTCTCCATCTCTTCCTCCTCATTCCCACCCTCAGCCCATCCACGTAGGAGAGACGGGACAAAGGTTGTGTTGCTGCTAGCCTCTGTTGTGCTACCCACCAGCTCCTGTTCCTCCTTTTCCTTCTTCAGCATCCACCACATTGTTACCCAATCCCCACTGAGCAAATGAGATGAGGCTGGGCTGGCTACAATCTGTGTGACATGTCTTCTTACATCCTCACCTGGTCCGCATTTAAAGCTTCATGTTTAATTGTGAGCAGCAACTGTCTAAGTAGGCACTAAAGCGGGATAGTTGCACTAACTATGGCGTCATCGTCACTCACCATCTTTGTGAGTCCTAAAAGTCTTGGAGAACGACACAAATTTCAGACATTCATGCCCACACTTCAGTTGTTATGAGTGGAGGATGACTAGAATGCAAACGGGTGTGTTGGAGCTGGTACTCAACCACTGGCCTCTTCTGCTCACAAAACTTTGCCGGCATGTGCAGTGTGGAGTTCCCGCTTGTATTGACGTCGCTCACCAGTTGGTGAGCTGCCACTTGCATGCGCTGCTGCAGCACTGTGGCAGCTGTAGCCGACTTGCAGAAATGGGCACTGACACGGTGTACTTTGATCAGAAATTCTGGCAAATATGGGTATGTTTTCAGAAACCGCTGAACTAGTTAGGCACATGTGCCAATCATGGTATGTGTGTGAGCTTGCCAAGCTTCACAGTCGCCACCAGGTTACGCCCATTATCACATATGACCATGCCGTGTTCGGGTTTCAGTGGCAAAAACCACAGATCTGTCTGGTCTGTTATTCCTTTAAGTAACCGGTATGCGGTTTGTCTCCTAGGCAAATTAGCTTCAATAGAGCTTGTTGCCGCTTCGCTGAGGCAGTGCTGCAGAGCTTCTAGGTAGCCCCCAAGCATATAATGGCCGTTAGACAAGTAGAAACACAAACGCAGGCAGAAAATAGAGTGAGCAAATGCTGGGGCCAAATACTGCCTAGATAGGACAGTACAGAACATCTATCTGCAACCCAGCAAAACCCTAGAAAATTCCAACACTTCTGATTTCAAAAAATGCTGAGACCACACGATTCGCCACCCGCTAAATCAGATCTCTGGTGTGATCAAGGTGCTAACCCGCAGCCACTCAAATAGCAGGGACAGAGCAATGGAGCAAATAAACAGTGGCTACTGAAAAGCAGAGAGTAGCACAGGCCCCTGGAGGGGAGCCCGGCTAACCTCCCACAAAAGTGCAGACAAAAAATGGAAATTGCAAACACGATAGAAACAAGCAGAAAATATCTTATCTGAAAGTAGCAGACGAAGGCAAGACACCAGCTAACTTCCAAATGAACCAGGAAACAACATTTGATCACCGGCGAGGATCATGGGAAGGCAGCTCACTTATATCAGCCCAGTCAGTCTCTTCTGATTGCCAGTCATCGCTCGCAGGTGATGGACTTCTACTATTCAACACTGGTTCAATACCCTCAGCAACCACCAGAGGGAGCCCCAACTCAGAAGTAATTTCCAACATGCTTACAACAGTTCACCCAGTGTGCGTCAGGGAAGTGTAGTGTCACTGGCCTCAAGCGCTGGAGCATTGCAATGCATTGTAACTGCAATAAAAAGTAAAAAAAAGTGAAAGTCCCATAAAGGGACAAGTTAAAAAAAAATAATTTTTTTAAAAAAATTGTAAAAAAAAATATTAAAAAATAATTTTAAAAAATCCCCTAAAAAATACACATTTTTATGTAATAAAAAAAATAAAAAACAAAAAAATACACGTTTGGTATCGCCACGTCCGTAAAAATCCCATCTATAAAAGCGTAACCCTAGTTAACCCCTTCAGTGAAAGCCGTAAAAAAAAAAAAAACACAAAAAAGTAGTAAATTATACTTTTTCCAAGCGGTATCATCATACCGCTTGGAAAAAGTGCAAAAACACACGATGAAAAAGTCAGATATAAATAATCATGGTACCGCTGAAAACGTAACAAGCCGCTATACAGCATCATCAGCGAAAAAATAAAAAAGTTATAGCTCGCTGGTTTTTGTTCATTCTGCTTCCACAAAAATCGGAATAGGAAGCGATCAAAAAACGTTATGTGCCCGAATATGGTACCAATAAAAACGTCAGCTCAACTCGCAAAAAATAAGCCCACAGATAACTCTGTCGGCCGAAATATGGAAAAATTATAGCTCTCAAAATACGGCGATGCAAAAATTTCTTACAAAAAATTATTCCAAAAAAAAGCATCTTTTAGTGTGTGACAGAAGTGTGTGACAGAAGCTAAACATGAAAAAAGGGTATAAATCTGGTATCGCTGTAACCGCACCTACCCGAGGAATAAAGTCGCCTAATCACTAATACCGCACGAGGAACGGCGTAAAAAAGAAAACCAATTCTTCACCTTTTGTGGATTTGTTCATTCTGCCTCCCAAAGATCGCAGTAAGGCGATCACAGTGGTTCCCCCCCACATATGGGGTATCAGCGTACTCAGGACAAAATGCACAATAGCTTTTGGGGTCCTATTTCTCCTGTTACCCTTAGAAAAATAAAAATTTGGGGGCTAAAAGGTCATTTTTGTGGAAAAAAATATGATTTTTTTATTTTCACGGCTCTACGTTATAAACTTCTGTGAAGCACTTGGGGGTTCAAAGTGCTCACCACACATCTAGATAAGTTCCTTGGGGGGGTCTAGTTTCCAAAATGGAGTAACTTGTGGGGGTTTCTACTGTTTAGGCACATCAGGGGCTCTCCAAACGCGACATGACACCCGCAGACCATTCCATCAAAGTCTGTATTTAAAAACGGTGCTCCTTCCCTTCCGATCTCTGCCATGCGTCAAAATAGTGGTTCCCCCCCACATATGGGATATCAGCGTACTCAGGACAAATTGCACAATAGCTTTTGGGGTCCTATTTCTCCTGTTACCCTTATAAAAATAAAAATTTGGGGCAAAAAGATTATTTTTGTGGAAAAAAAAATACGATTTTTTTATTTTCACAGCTCTACGTTATAAACTTCTGTGAAGCACTTGGGGGTTCAAAGTGCTCACCACACATCTAGATAAGTTCCTTGGGGGTCTAGTTTCCAAAATGGAGTCACTTGTGGGGGGTTTCTACTGTTTAGGCACATCAGGGGCTCTCCAAATGAGACATGACACCCGCAGACCATTCCATCAAAGTCTGCATTTGAAAAAGGCGCTCCTTCCCTTTCGAGCTCTGCCATGCGTCAAAATAGTGGTTTACCCCCACATATGGGTATCAGCGTACTCAGGACAAATTGCACAATAACTTTTGGGGTCCTGTTACCCTTTGGAAAATAACAATTGGGGGTGGAAAGATCATTTTTGTGGAAAAGATATGATTTTTTAGTTTTACTGCTCTACGTTATAACCTTCTCTGAAGCCCTTGGGGGTTAAAAGCTCTCACAACACATTTAGATAAGTTCCTTGGGGGGGTCCAGTTTCCAAAATGGGGCACTTGTGGGGGGTTTCCACTGTTTAGGCACACAGGGACTCTCCAAATGCGACATGGCGTCCAATCTCAATTCCAGCCAAAAAAGTCAAATGGCGCTGCTTCCCTTCCGAGCTCTGCCATGCGCCCAAATAGTGGTTTACCCCACATATGGGGTATCAGCGTACTCAGGACTAATTGCACAATAACTTTTGGGGTCCTTTTATCCTTTGGAAAATAAAAATTGGGATGAAAAGATCATTTTTGTGGAAAAAATATGATTTTTTAATTTTACAGCTCTACGTTATAACCTTCTGTGAAGCCTTTGGGGGTTAAAAGCTCTCACAACACATTTAGATAAGTTCCTTGGGGGGTCCAGTTTCCAAAATGGGGTCACTTGTGGGGGGTTTCCACTGTTTAGGCACACAGGGACTCTCCAAATGCGACATGGCGTCCAATCTCAATTCCAGCCAAAAAAGTCAAATGGCGCTGCTTCCCTTCCGAGCTCTGCCATGCGCCCAAATAGTGGTTTACCCCCACACATGGGGTATCGGTGTACTCTGGAGAAATTGTACAACAAATATTGTGGTTCATTTTCTCCTGATAACCTTGACAAAATTTTAAAAAATTGTGTCGAAAGAAAAATTTTGGGAAAAAAAGTTAAATGTTCATTTTTTCCTTCCACATTGCTTCAATTCTTATGAAGTACCTAAAGGGTTAATAAACTTCTTGAATGTGGCTTTGAACACGTTGAGGGGTGCAGTTTTTAGAATGGTGTCACTTTTGGGTATTTTCTGTCATATTGACCCCTCAAATTCACTTCAAATGTGAGGTGGCCCCTAAAAAAAATGGTTTTGTAAATTTTGTTGGAAAAATGAGAAATTGCTGGTCAACTTTTAACACTTATAACTTCCTAACAAAAAAAAATTTTGGTTCCAAAATTGTGCTGATGTAAAGTAGACATGTGGGAAATGTTATTTATTAACTAATTTTTGTGACATATCTCTCTGATTTAATGGCATAAAAATTAAAAGTTTGAAAATTGCAAAATTTTCAAAATTTTTGCCATATTTCCGTTTTTTTCATAAATAAACGCAATTTATATTGAAGAAATTTTACCACTATCATGAAGTACAATATGTCACGAGAAAACAATCTCAGAATCGCCAAGATCCGTAGAAGCGTTCCAGAGTTATAACCTCATAAAGAGACAGTGGTCAGAATTGTAAAAATTGGCCTGGTCTTTAACCTACAAAATGGCTTGGTCGTTAAGGGGTTAAAGCGCTGTGTACAGCCATTGTCCAATACGTTACCCCAGAGAGGCAATTCCTGAGATTATTGGACGCATTGGGGAAGGACGAATATTCTTGTGAGTCCTTGGCAGAGCTTGCATAATAGGTATGGTAGGATTTTCAACTGTAAGATAATCCATATCTTTTTTTGAGAAAATGCCCAGAGTGCTGCCTAGCCTGCTGGAAGCATTATCTGCTATCCAACCAACCACCTTTTCCCACTGCTCTGTCTTCAGAAGTGGTGAACAGTGCCTCTCTGCAAAGTGGGATAGGAACCTATGTGTCGTGGATGGGCGTGTTTTTTGTTCTCCAGCAATAGGCATAGTCACACCTGCTCTTCTGCATCTGCGTGCACCATCATCAGCACTTCCACTTTCCCATCACGTAATACACGCCTTATGCATTTTGCAGTTGCTATGTCTCTTGAAGCGAAGTTTATTTTTAATAAAAGGAAAATATTACTGACATGTCTTTGTGAGTTTACTCCACCGTAATGTAACAGTAAGAATGCAAAAGTGTATGGATGACAATCAAATTCAATACAGAAAAATGTATAAATGCTTTTTGGCAATTTTACAGATCACAGAAATGTTCACAGACCACGTAACAGTGTATTTCTGAGAAATGGAGGCCTACAAAATTTTTAAAAGCTTTTGTTCACTGAGATAACAGAAATTTACTCCTCACTACGGAATAGTGTATGGCTGAGAAATATAGCCCAGGAAAAGGTTTCAATTTTTTTAGGTGTGTTATATAACACTGTAAAGGACCTCAAAGCACGTATTACTTGATGGATCAAAATATATTAAATTTTTCCAGCACCCACAAAAAATAACTGCGACTGTATTTTCCAACGGACTGCACAGCCCTAATCCCTGTCAACAAACTGCATTCTCTCACTCACCCTGCTCCTTCAACTCTCTCTAGCTCCCTAGGCTAAATGCAGATTGTATGCGCTGCAAACAATTAGCCCTTGGGAGTGCTGTTATGTTATTATGATGCTTCAGCAAGAGTATCAACACTATAGACCACTGTTACCTTATACAGTGCACACAGGCTTAGACAAGCACTCTCTGCTTCCAATACAAAATTTCACAGAGCTGTGCAATGGTGTCAGGGTGCCGAGCCAGGCGGCACCTGTTCTTTTATAACCTCTGATGTCAGACGGCCAGCCAATCAAAGTAATGCCACAACCATGATGGCTACGTCATTGCAGTGACTCACAGGCAATCCCCACATGCTTATTGGATTTGAGTTTTACATAGAGCACCGCCCATTACTCGTCAAGTAATGAGCACATCCGAGCACCGTTAACTCGAGTGACAACCGAGTGTCACAAAGCATGTTGGCTCATCCCTAATGTTGAATCCTTTGGCCACATCCTCCCTCATTGCACAAATACTCATCATCTGATCTGCTTTATCCAATAAGCATTCAAGTATATACAGCTTGGAGTTGAAAAATCTGCATAAAAATGTTGATATGGTCAGTTTTATTTTCACTGGTTGCACAGTTGAGAAAATAAAACCATAAACACAAAATTCTTGGCCTTGTCCAGACGCTAACTGAACAATATAAACCCCAGCTACTCGGACACCACTGAGCTAGTCTCAGTCCAGTCACAAAAATCAGCTATTGTCTATAACAACCAGTGATACTTGCAGTTTGGTGCACACTGTCTGTGCAGTCTCATCTCTGAGAGATATGACTTTTCTCCCTCTCCAGGCTGAGAGAGTAAGGTGAACACAAAGCCTGGTTACGTGCACCTCTAGCCAGGTGCAGCTCATCGGGCCCGGTAGTGCTAGGATTTAACTCTGTCCTACATGGTTTTCCTCAGCATACAGCAAGAATTTGGGAGAAACATAAACCCCTTCAATAACTTCAAAATTCAATACACTACAACAGTTACGGCTAATTTATGAGGGGTATAGAGATTCATTCTCTTGGGTAGCGTTCACACAGACAATGCAGTTTGGTCCAAATGTGCAGTTTTATTGTTTTCATATAGCTCCAAGAGATTCAAAACAAAACAGCCTGTTCTTGGCCCAACAGTGTAATGGCAGATACAGTTTATTCAGCATATGCAATATGTCAGTGCTTGCTCACCCGAACAGATTACAGTCCTTTGTTTTCTTCCTCCCAGACCCAATAAGGTGATATATAGAGTTCATTCTCCTGTCCTGGAGAAAACTTTTGCACAAAGAGGTCTCAGTATCCCTTTCAGCCTGAGCTCCAGCTGGTTCCAGCATAAAACAGAAGTGTTCAACTCCTTGCACAGCTCACACTGAACAGGCTGCAGCTTCGTCATGTTAGTCTGCAGCTCCAACAGACTGCTCAGCTTTCCTAGCTGACCCGTGCAGTCTCCATTCAGAAAGAGTCACTGAAAGTCACAGGTTTCTAACTATGGGATGATAAAGGAATAACTCTACTGACTCAATTATTTCAAAATAACATTGAAAAGTTTTGATAAAATTCAAACAGAACTTAGAATACCACATAAAGCCTTTTTTCAATATTTACAATTGAGACGTGCCTTTGAAACGGGCAAGTTTAACCAACATTACATTTGAACGTTATTGTCTCACTAAACTGCTTAAGTCTAAATCCTCCAGCGGTATAATTTCTATGTTATATAGGAAACTCTGGCCATCATATCTGGACAAATTTCCTATGCAGGTTAGATCCAAGTGGGAAAGAGATTTGGGCCCCATAACAGAGGAGCAAATAGGTAGATGTGTTGGAACAAACCCCTAGGTTGGCTGTATATGAGGGACAGAGGTTGTCTCTGCTCTTTCTTTTACTTTTTTAGAAGAGTCTGTGGCTCTTCTCTCCTAGCTTAATCTCACATTTTGGCTGATCACTCACAAGCTTCAACACTTCCACTCTGCTCAACATCCCAAGCAGATATAGAGGTCCCAGTAAACACATGCCCTTGTTCTTAGGACGGGTGCTCATGATCCGGAAGTAGCAGCGTTTTGAGCGCAGCACATGTTCGCTGCGTCCAAAGCGCTGTAATCTATTGGAACGCAGGTGAAATCCGCATGTGTTCACTGAACCATGCGGATTTACTGCATCCAATACATTCTATTGGTGAAAATTCTCTCACGGAGAATAGTGTCTATGCAAGAGAAATTGACGTGCTGCGTCAAACCCGCAGCAATTACTGATCATGGGCACATATCCTTAGTCAAATCCACTGAGATGCATCTATTTAAGACCCTCAGTGCTAGGATTTAACCCAGTCCTACCTGGCTTTCCTACAGGGGATACCCAAAACAGGAAAGGACAGCTTTTAACGCTTGTCGTACAAGTTTCCAACTCTAGTTGAATGTTCATAGTAAAACCCTTCTAAGTTAGTATGCCAACTGATGTAGCTGAAGAAGGTTGCGTTTGAAACTCATTGTTTTTTGTTTTTTTAAGCTTGTTCAATCTTTTGCCTATTTTTGGGGACTGATTCACATGGAAAATGCTATTATGCAATTTTGTTTCCTTTTTAAAGAAAGAAAGCTATGAAAACTTATTTTGAAGAGGTACCAAAAAGCAGCTGAAATTAATTACCGTATATACTCATGTATAAGCCGACCCCCTAATTTTGCCACAAAAAACTGGGAATACTTAATGACTCGTGTATAAGCCTAGGGTGAAAATGATTATGCCCCATATGCTCCATAGATTATGCCCCCATATGATGCTCCACAGATTATGCCCTCATATGCTCCACAGATTATGCCTCCATATGCTGCACAGATTATGCCCCCATATGCTCCACAGATTATGCCCAATATGCTCTACAGATTATGCCCCCATATGCTCCACAGATTATGCTCCCATATGCTCCACAGATTATGCCCCCATATGCTCCACAGATTATGCCCCATATGCTCCACAGATTATGCTCCCATATGCTCCACAGATTATGCCCCCATATGCTGCACAGATTATGGCCAATATGCTCCACAGATTATGCCCCCATATGCTCCACAGATTATGCCCCCATATGCTCCACAGATTATGCCCCATAGTATAGGTCCCTTATGCTGCCGCACTGCTGCTGCAAAAAATGACATACTCACCTCTCGTCGCTGGGGGCCAGGTGCTGGTGTCCTTGTCCTGAGCAGGCGGTGACACCGGCGCGCTATGGGGGACAGGTGCCTGTGTCACCGCTCGCTCAGGACCCCGGCACCTGAGATATTTACCTGTCAGCGGACTGCTCCAGCGCTGCGCTGCTCCCTCTTCCGGGTCCTCGGCAGTGAATGATCAGGCAGAGGGCGCGGCGCGCACTAACGACATCATCGCGCCCTCTGCCTGAACATTCACAGCCAGAGGAGTCGGACGAGGGAGCAGCGCAGCGGTGGTCCGGGGACAGGTAAATATCGCTATACTCTCCCCTCCACCGGCGCTTCTCTGCAGCCTCTCCTCTTCTCCCGGCGGTCTCCGCTGCTCTTCCGTCCTACAGCGGTCACGTGGTACCGCTCATTAAAGTCATGAATATGTGCATATTCATGACTTTAATGAGCGGTACCATGTGACCGCTGCAGGAAGGAGCCGGAGATCGTGGGAGAAGCAGGGGCTGCAGAGACGCGCCGGCGGAGGGGTGAGTATGATCATACACCCCCGCTTCCCGCCGAGCCCCGTATATGACTCGCGTATAAGCCGAGAGGGGGACTTTCAGCCTTAAAAAATGGGCTGAAAATCTCGGCTTATACACGAGTATATACGGTAATAAAAAAAAATAGTGTATTTATTTGTACATTTGGAAACTTCAGTCTCCTTCATAGTACTCTCCATTTGCAGCCAGGCGATTGTCTCTATCAAGGGTGAGCAGGCGAGGCATATGTTTTGATTCATTTTGTTTCATGCCCTATTCCTATGTCATAATTCGCTGACAGGCACTCAATGAAACCCAAGTCAATTCCATGAGTTCATCAATGGTCCAGTGTTGATCTTCCAGAATGGCTTGGTGAACTTTCGGCACATTTTCATTATTTCGGCAGTCGATTATTATAACAATAAAAATAGGGAAAAATGGAAAAACTTGTTGGGGAAAAAACCCCACTGAATCCAAAAGCAAACTTTCCCAGCAATGTTGGCTGGCAGACTCATTCAAAAGGGTCCAGCTAACATTCAAACATCTACGGAAGCTTGTTTTGCATGAAACCTGCAATCCAGAAGACCATTCCTGTTTCTTTTGTGTACCCCCTTGTATTATACCTATTATATTAAAAGTTTATGGGAGCTTATGAGCATCTTTTACAAGTCTAAAGAGCCATTATTTGGTAGGTGTACAGGGATTAGGTTTATAAACGTCTGTGTGTCTCTGCATTATCTTTAAAGGGGTCTCTCTCAAATAGTCACACTGACTGGTATACCTCATCACAAGGCACTTTGACACCAACCAGCCCAAATGAAGATAAAGCCATTATACTTCATACCACTGCAAATGTGCTGGTTTTTGCCAAAGCTGCCTCGTAAAGACGCATCCACACACCTAAGGGACAATTTTTAAGTATGTACTAAAAAATTAAGTGTAAGCAATTCCCTTCAAAAAAAAAAAAAAGATTCAAGAGTCAAATCAAAAATTGACCTCAACTTTCAAAAGAAAAAATTGAGATTTAAAATTTTGGCAAAATCTGCTAGCTGTAATAGTAAGGGTACAAAGGGTTATTCTGATGAGAGCAGGAGCTCTTTAATCGAAGACTGATTGTATTCCTGTACTCCATCAGAAAGTACACATGGTGATTCCGTCTTTATACCTTGTAGGCTGGACTTCTGATCTACCAGAAGTTGGAGAGCTTGAATGAAAAAGAGAAGCTGTCATTATCTATCCACACAGGTAGGTGTTTGACTATATTGAACTATTAATTATATGTATAGTGCTTCTGCATGGATGTTGCAATGTACATTTCACTAGAATGTCAGTGTTGAAAGGTATATGTTTCATAGGAGTAAGTGCTGGATCATGTGAAGTGAAAAACAAGTTGAACAGTCTTTCACAAGAGCTCCTTATCTTGGCGGATTACGTCCCGGGTAATTTTAAAGACACCAGAGATGCAGAAAGGTAATGTTTTGCTATTTTTTTTATCTTGTAATTCTAATGTTAAAGGCAATCTGTCCTTAGGATGGACCTTCCTAAACCATCTTGATGGGCATGTACAGTCATGGCCAAAAGTTTTGAGAATGACACAAATATTATATTTTCAGATGATCTGCTGCCCTCTGGTTTTTATGTGTGTTTGACAGATGTTTTTATCACAGACAGAAATATAATTGCAAACATATGAGTAACAAAAGCTTATATTGACAGTTAGAATGAGTTAATACAGCAAGTCAATATTTGCAGTGTTGACCCTTCTTCTTCAGGACCTCTGCAATTCTCCCTGGCATGCTCTCAATCAACTTCTGGACCAAATCCTGACTGATAGCAGTCCATTCTTGCACAATCAATGCTTTCATTTTGTCAGAATTTTTAGGTTTTTGTTTGTCCACCCGTCTCTTGATGATTGACCACAAGTTCTCAATAGGATTAAGATCTGGGGAGTTTCCAGGCCATGGACCCAAAATCTCTATGTTTTGTTCCCTCAGCCATTTAGTTATCACCTTTGCTTTATGGCAAGGGGCTCCATCATGCTGGAAAAGGCATTGTTGATCGCCAAACTGCTCTTGGAGGGTTGGGAGAAGTTGCTCTTGGAGGACATTCTGGTACCATTCTTTATTCATGGCTGTGTTTTTAGGCAAGACTGTGAGAGAGCCGATTCCATTGGCTGAGAAGCAACCCCACACATGAATAGTTTCAGGATGCTTAACAGTTGGCATGAGACAAGACTGTTGGTAGCGCTCACCTTGTCTTCTCCGAATGAGGCGTTTTCCTGATGTCCCAAACAATCGAAAAGGGGATTCATCAGAGAAAATAACTTTACCCCAGTCCTCAGCAGTCCACTGCCTGTACCTTTTGCAGAATATCAGTCTGTCCATGATGTTTGTTCTGGAGAGAAGTGGCTTCTTTGCTGCCCTCCTTGAGACCAGGCCTTGTTCCAAGAGTCTCCGCCTCACAGTGCGTGCAGATGCACTCTCACCTGCCTGCTGCCATTCCTGAGCAAGCTCTGCACTGCTGGTAGCCCGATCCCGCAGCTGAAACACTTTTAAGAGACGGTCCTGGCGCTTGCTGGTCTTTCTTGGGCGCCCTGGAGCCTTTTTGGCAACAATGGAACCTCTCTCCTTGAAGTTCTTGATGATGCGATAGATTGTTGACTGAGGTGCAATCTTTCTAGCTGCGTTACTCTTCCCTGTTAGGCCATTTTTGTGCATTGCAATGATGACTGCACGTGTTTCTTTAGAGATAACCATGGTTAACAGAAGAGAAACAATGATGCCAAGCACCAGCCTCCTTTTAAAGTGTCCAGTGGTGTCATTCTTACTTAATCATGACAGATTGATCTCCAGCCATGTCCTCATCAATACCCACACCTGTGTTAATGGAGCAATCACTGAAAAGAGGTCAGCTGGTCCTTTTAAGGCAGGGCTGCAATGATGTTGAAATGTGTTTTGGGGGATAAAGTTCATTTTCTAGCCAAATATTGACTTTGCAAGTAATTGCTGTTAAGCTGATCACTCTTTATAACATTCTGGAGTATATGCAAATTGCCATTAGAAAAAGTGAAGCAGTAGACTTTGTAAAAATTAATATTTGTGTCATTCTCAAAACTTTTGTCCATGACTGTAGGTCATAGAAGGAAAGTTAACAAAATGATACCTTGATATCTGCGATCTGATGTTTTTTGTAGAATAATTCACATTTTTCTTAATACGGAAGATATATGGGCCAGACATAGATCTGGAGACTCTGCCTCCAGAGCTTATTTAAAGTGAAAGGGGGCGTTACCAGTGTGAGACATGTAACGACTGATAGTCTGCTGTTGTGATCTGTATGTCTCACTTGTAATGCCCCCTTTCGTTTAAAATAGATCTCTGTTATGAATGTGCTAGAGATGGTTTCTGAGCAGAGACTCCCTCTGGTGGTTACAGACAGTACTGAACCTTTCAGCGAGGAGTGCAATCTGGGATCACTGACTGGTCTGATAAAAGGGAGGTTCCCTCCCATGATGGTTGCCTGTGATCAATTGTTCTTGTCTCAATTGTGGTTCCTGGTTCATTTGGAAGTTTGCTGGAGTCCTGCCTGCATCTCCTGCTTTCAGATAAGATATTTTTTGCTTTTCTTTTTGTGCTTGCTTTTTGCATTGTTTTCTGCACTTTTGTGGAGGTCAGCCAGGTCCCCTCCTGGGGCCTGAGCTCCTCACAGTTTTTCTGCAGCCACTGTTGTTTGCTCATTGGCTTTTTCCAGTTTTTTCAGCGGCTGCGGCTTGGTTTTTGTTCACACTGAGATCTGATTTAGTGGGTGGCGAGATCGTGTGATCTCATTTTTTTTGTAATCAGAATTGTTGGATTTTTATAGGGTTTTCTGGGTTGCAGAAAGTAATCTCTCCTGTCCTATCCTATTTAGTCAGCTTGTGGCCCCAGCGTTTGCTCAGTCTATTTTCTGCCTATGTTTGTATTTTCATCTTGTCTAACCGCCATTATATGTTTGGGGGCTTCCTATTTTCTTTGGGGATCTGCTCCGGGGCAGATAGCTTTCATCTTTCTGCCTTTAGGTGTAGTTATCTCTCAGGCTGTGACGAGGCGTCTAGGATCAACGTAGGAACGCTCCACGGCTACCTCTAGTTGTGTCGTTAGTTTAGGAATCTGCAACCCATCAGTTACAACATCTCAGGTGTTCGGCTGCCCTGCTGTTGTCCTGTCCTCCTCAGCTACCGAAACATAACAGATCTCCTTGAGAATCTGCTTCCAGAGCATATTCTATATCCCGCCCATAGGTCTTAACAGCTCATTACATATTAATAACAATGTGGGTTACTCTGGAATAAGACCTTGGATCGCAGATATCAAGGTAATATTTCATTTTATTCAACTTTCTGGATGCCCATATAGATGGCTTTGGGGGGTTGATCCTACTGATATATTTTCTTTAAATGTTTCCAGTGTGTAGTTTGTCTTGCACTAACCCACCAATATAGAAAAAAGTAGGCTATTCTGACAAAATTGAAAAAGCTGACCTTGCTTCCACAACATTTTTGTTGTTAAACCCAGAAAAGGAAAAACAACAATACTGTCATTTTCTAAGACCTACAATACGATTTCATATGGGCATAAAATTGTAAAAGACAGAACATTTTTAATCACTGATTGTAACTTACAAATTGGCAAATGGATATTTGCAATATACTCTTCTGCATAATGACATGGCTACAGGGACTTAGTTTAGCAGCCTACCTTGAGCTTGTTCGTTTTGCTACCTAATCTAAGAACAGCATAATATAGAGACAGGGTCCATGATTCTAGGGATGTGTCACTTACTGGTCTGCTTAGTGTAGTTTTGATAAAATCATGTTTTATCAGCGGGAGATTTTCACTAGAGGACTAATTTGCCTGCTACCATATAGTCCAACCACTCCCCCACTACTGATTGGCAGCTTTCTGCCTATGCACAGTGTACTGTAAACAGAAATCCACCAATCATTTGTGTGGGTGGGCTTATACAGAACTCGGCATTGGTGGACATTCAGGAGAAAAAAATGTTTTTGTTTCAGCTGCAGATGGAAGGGAGGGAGACACAGTACTTCATTACTGATGGGTAGGCGGAGCCCAGACGGGATAGTCACCTCAGATTAAAAGTGTGCTGACCGGCCCCTCCAGCTCGGGCTCCTCCTACTCAGCTTACTCAGTTTACAATTTGAGGTCTCAGAGGATGGTCGCTGCTGGAAGCAGCTCCTCAGAAGATTTTATTATTTTTTATCGGACAAGAGACTTGGATCACCAAATGTGGTCTAGAGGTCTCAGGGGTCTCAGCGCTGCTGGACTCCCACCTCTCCCTTGGCGGATCTGTATTACCCTGAGGGTGGTCCCTGCAGAAACCTGCCGGCCCGGGGGGATGAGGATGGCTTCCCTGGCGGGGACGCACACCCCCTCTGGGGTCACTGCGATCTCCGCCCTGGGGGGAAGCATGGGCACGCGCCAGAAACCCCTGGGTGTCCCTGTGGCGCATAACGGGGTGAGTACTCCACATGTTTATCAGTGTGTTGAGTGATTCACCGGCTGCTGCGGCAGCCGCTGGTACAGTTTCATGTGGTGATTTTGTGTATTTTGTCCGCAGGTGGATGCCTGCAGGACGGGGATCGCGGTACCGGAGAAGGGGAGTCCCGCGCTTTTTTTTTTTTTTTTTTGAAGGCGGGGGGCGTGGCTTCGCGTCTCCCGGGCAGGAAGCGCTCTCTGAGCGCGCTTTCCTGCTTCCTTCTCTTCCGGCTGCCTCCTCAGTGCGGCGGCCATTACAGCGCACAGGGCTCCTCTTCCTCTCTGCTCTCCTGCACAAGTGAAGAACACAGCACCGCAAAACTGTGAGTCGCTTCTGCCCAATCGGGGCAGAAGCTTAGAGAATCTTTTTCTCTCCCCCGTAGCGCAGGTTGCCACACGCTGAGTTTAGCGACGCTATTTGGGTCGCTGGAGGTCTTTGCGATACAAAATTGATCGCAAATATTTAGCATTTAAGTGTGGTATTTTTTTGAGACGTTTTTTCTGTCTCTGCCTGCTGCCTCATTGAGGCTCCTGGAACTCGCACATCTGTCACTTGAATACAGGTTGTGAAGAGTTTTGTGCTTTTAACCCCTTATCAAGCGGTTAAATCTTAATGGTGGTTGGGGTAACCTTTTTTCTTTAAGAGTTAACCCTTCAGCGTCTGGTTAAAAGGTTTTTTTCCTAAAACCACATTTTTTCGTGTTACTATCAGTGTAACCTGTCATTGTACTGAGTAAGACATGTCAGATCAGGGCACAGGTGCGGATCATCATCCAGCTCCGTTACGAGATCAGTCTCGCATATCTGACACACAGACCTCGACATCGAGTGCAGCGGTCGGAGGACCCAGTGACGCAAAAATGGAGGCTCTCACTCGTTCGATTGATAGCCTGTCTAACCTTATAGGTTGTTGGGTGTCAGCCAAACCCCCTCATAGCAGGAAGCGTCATAGGCCGGTGTCTTTTCGCTCGTATAGCGACTCAGAGAGTTCTGACGTGGAGGGTTCCCCTTTAAGTTCAGAGGGGATATCCGAATCGGATAGAGAGGATCGGCAAATGCACTCTGCTTTTTGCTCGGGTCGTGTAGAGGCTTTAATTGAGGCAATGAGGGAGGCGTTACAGTTACAGGAGGATGTAACTACTCGCCCTGGTAAGTCGGCCAGGATGTTCCAGGAGTCGCATAAGTCAGTCGCGACTTTGCCATCGATGATTGAGTTCAACCAGGCAGTGGAGAAGGAGCGTCTGTGCCCAGACAAGCGTTTTCAGGGACTCGTCTTTTGGAGTCACTGTATCCGCGTACTACGGAATCTAATGATTGTTGGATTCAGTCTCCCGAGGTGGATGTCTCCTTATCTCAGCTTAGCAAATCTTCTTTGTTACCTATTAAAGGGAAGGCGAGTTTGCAGGACCCGCTAGACAGAAGAGCAGAGTCAGCGGCAAAGTCCATTTATGAAGCCACGGGTTATGGCTTCAGAGCAATGTTAGGCTCCATGTGTGTTTATAAAGCTGCCCTGGTCTGGTTGGGCCGTTTACGGAGGAAATGTGAACCTCAAGTACCTGAGGTGGATGGACTGTTTGAATTATTAGAAAGTGCCTTACAATATGGACATGATGCAAACCTGGACATGGTGTCACTGCTGTCCAGGGCTCAATCCTCGGCGGTCTCAGTCAGGAGGGCACTGTGGCTTAGACAGTGGACCGGTGATGCGGTTTCTAAACATGGTTTGCTAGCCTTAGCTTACAAAGGCGGTCAGTTATTTGGATCTGACCTTACGGAACTGATTGCCAAAGCAAAGGCAAGGGAGACAGCTTTACCACAGCGAAGGACTGTGGCTTCTACGTCTGGCAGGCCTGGTACCAATAGTGGTCGACGGTCCTTTCGTTCCAGGGGACGATTCGGTCAGCCCTCATGGGGGTCGGGTCGTCCCTCTTTTTCGGGAAAAAAGACAAATCAGAAATCCCGCGCTCCCTGGAAACAGAGTTTCCGTCAAGATAAAAGGGAATCTGACAAAAAGCCCACTAAGGCAGATTGACGCCAGGGTCCCGCTCGAGGGCTCTCGAGTGGGGGGTCGCCTGCTCCAATTCAAATTGACTTGGGTTTCCCGTGTCCCAGACTCCTGGGTGACACGGTTGTGTCAGCAGGCTATTTCATAGAGTTTTCTTCCCGACCCCCGAACAGTTATTGCCAGTCTCGCATGCCATCAGAGCCCGGGCTATGTGCCGCTTTACTGCAGGAAGTCGAGTTTCTTCTGCAGAAGGGTGTGGTGGTTCCGGTTCCACCAGAAGACAGGGGAAGAGGTTTTTATTCCAACCTCTTTGTAGTCCCCAAAAAGGAGGGAAAGTTTCGCCCCGTCCTGGATCTCAAAAGGTTGAATCGGCATGTCCACGCCCGAAGGTTTCGCATGGAGTCGCTTCGCTCCGTAGTGGCAGCATTGTCACAGAACGATTTTTTGGTGTCAATCGACATACGCGACACCTATTTGCACGTTCCAATCGGAGGGGCTCACCAGCGTTATCTTCGCTTTGCCATAGGTCAGGATCATTACCAATTTGTGGCTCTACCATTCGGTTTGGCCTCGGCACCCAGAGTCTTTACAAAGATTCTGGCACCTCTCATGGCTATACTTCGAAGGCAGGGAGTCACGATCCTCCCCTATCTGGACGATCTTTTGATTGTGGCATCCTCGAAGGAGGAGGCGGTGACGGCTCGCAATCTATCCCTTCAGCTCCTGGAGGACTTCGGGTGGCTGGTCAATTGGGAGAAGTCGTCTCTGGAACCGTCACAATCAATCCTGTTTCTGGGTATGCATTTCGACACAGTACGAGCAGTGGTGTCTCTTCCTCCAGACAAGCAAGCATGTCTTATCCGACATACGCAGGTGATGAGGTCTTCAGTGACAATGTCTCTTCGAAGATGTATGCGTCTTCTGGGGTTGATGGTGGCTTCAATGGAGGCTCTTCCGTTTGCCCAGTTTCATTCCAGGGCGCTCCAAGGGTTCATTCTAAATCACTGGGATCGGTCGCAGACCTCACTGGATTGCAGTGTGGTTATCTCCCGCAAGGTACGAGAGTCTCTGGGATGGTGGATCCGTTCGACAGAATTGTCTCGGGGGAAGTCCTTTCTTCCTCTGAAGTGGTCAGTCATAACCACCGATGCCAGCCTGACGGGCTGGGGGGCGTTTGGAACGATCTCTGGGTTCAGGGAGTATGGTCGCCAGAGGAGTCTGTCTTGCCGATCAACATCCTCGAATTGAGGGCAATTTTCCTTTGCCTCCAACACTGGACGGTCCCTTTACACGGTCTGCCTGTCCGAGTGCAGACAGACAATGCGACGGCGGTCGCTTATATCAATCACCAAGGCGGAACGAGGAGTTCCAGGCTTATGGTGGAGGTATCTCGGATCCTGATATGGGCAGAGTCCAGGGTCCCAGCCATCTCTGCGATCCACATCCCAGGAGTTCAGAATATCATGGCGGACTTTCTAAGTCGCGAGAGGATGGATCCCGGAGAATGGAGTCTCCATCCGGACATTTTTGCACTGCTGTGCTCCCGTTGGGAACTCCTCAGGTGGATCTGATGGCATCCAGGGCCAATGCCAAGTTACCGACATTCGTGTCCAGGTACAGGGATCCGAAGGCTGTAGCGGTGGATGCTCTGGTGGCCCCGTTGGACCAATTCAATCTAATCTATGTGTTCCCGCCGATTTCTATGCTACCTCTGGTACTCCGTCGGATCAGGCTGGAGAGGATCTCAGCTATTTTGATAGCTCCAGATTGGCCAAGGAGGACGTGGTTCTCGACACTGGTGTCGCTTCTAGCGGCACCGCCATTTTCACTTCCTTTTCGTCCGGACCTGTTAACCCAAGGGCCCGTCCGTCATCCAGACCTGAAGTCTCTGCGTTTGACGGCGTGGCTCTTGAAACCGAAATTTTGACCCGTAGAGGTTTTTCAGCCGAAGTCATTGCTACTCTGCGTGCTGCTAGAGGTCCAGCTACTACTAGGATTTACCACAGGACTTGGGAAGCCTTCTTTTTGTGGTGTTCGAGTTCTTCAAAGAACCCGAGAAAATTTTCTATTCCCAATTTGTTGGCTTTTATGCAACACGGGTTGGACAAAGGTTTGGCCATTAGCACCCTGAGGGGTCAGGTTTCGGCTCTGTCTTTACTGTTTCGGAGGGCTATCGCCTCGCGTAGGGACGTGCGTTCCTTTTTTCGTGGAATAACCCGTCAGTTTCCACCGCGGAGAACTCTTGTATCTCCTTGGCGGCTCAATCTTGTTTTGGAGGCTCTTCAACATCAGCCTTTTGAGCCTATGGATTCGGTTAGCCTTTATTTACTTTCTTGGAAGGTGGCCTTCCTAGTGGCAGTTACCTCTTTGAGGAGGGTTTCGGAGTTGGCGGCTCTTTCTTGCTCGCCTCCCTTCTTGGAGTTTCACCCAGATCGTGTGGTGCTTCGCACTCGGGGCGACTTCCTACCTAAGGTGGTGTCGCGATTTCATGTTAACCAGGATATTGTGTTGCCTTCTCTTTGTCCAAGGCCAAGGACTGTGAAGGAACGGGCCTTGCACACATTGGATTTGGTGCGGGCTTTGAAATTCTACTTGAATGTTACTCAAGGATTTCGGAAATCAGACTCTCTGTTTGTTATTCCAGCAGGTCGTCGACGTGGTCAGCGAGCTTCCAAGGATTCTATAGCTCGCTGGATTCGGTCGGCCATTTTGGAGGCTTACCGACTTAAGGGCGAACCTTGCCCGATTAAACTTCGAGCTCACTCCACGAGGGCTGTGGGCTCATCGTGGGCCTTTCATCAAGGGGCCTCGGCAGCTCAGCTCTGCCGGGCGGCGACCTGGCGCTCCGTTCACACTTTTACAAAATTTTATAAGGTGGACGTTAGTGCTTCCGCTGATGCAGCCTTGGGACGTAGGGTCCTGCAGGCAGCGGTAGTTTAAGAGTCTAGTTAACTTGTTTGGCGCCTGTTGCGCTTTTATTCAGGTTGTTGGGTTTCTGCCTATTTTGGTTTTGTTTCCCACCCTAATGTTTTGAACTGCTTTGGGACGTCCCATCAGTAATGAAGTACTGTGTCTCCCTCCCTTCCATCTGCATCTGAAAGACGGATTTTGGTAAGAACTTACCTGTAAAATCCTTTTCAGCGAAGGAAGAGAGGGAGACACAGATCCCTCCCATGGCAGAAGTGTGTTGTTAATTTACAGAAGCAGCGTGGCCCTTCTCTGATAGCGATTTCTGGGCTGAGGTCGACGCGCTACGGCTCTGTTTCCAGCATTGCCAGCTCATCGCAGTGGTCAGGTTCCGTGAGTAGTACCTGGAACTGTGTGGTTTTTTTTTTGCCTATCTGCATGCATAACCTGTATTCTTGTGTTTTTTTGTCTCTGAAGTTCTTCAGAAGGGGTTATGTTGCTCCGCTGGTGATATTGCTCTTCCTTAAGCTTGTGTACAACTGAGTAAGCTGAGTAGGAGGAGCCCGAGCTGGAGGGGCCGGTCAGCACACTCTTTTAATCTGAGGTGACTATCCCGTCTGGGCTCCGCCTCCCATCAGTAATGAAGTACTGTGTCTCCCTCCCTTCCTTCGCTGAAAAGGATTTTACAGGTAAGTTCTTACCAAAATCCGTCTTTTTTTTTAATCAAAACTGCAGCACCCTGTAAAATAAGTGATATATCCTGGGAATCGGTGTCTCTGTCTCTACATCATGGTGTTTTCAGATGGGGTAGCAAAAATCTGGTGACAGATTACTTTATTCTTATAGAATTACTTTTTTACTGTTTGAGAGCAGCTTGATATTAGGTGCTGGAAAGTATGCTGGACAATAAGATTGTCTACGTTTCTTACATTTGGGTTGCAGAGCTTTAGGACAAAATAGAGATGCTGTAAAGGCAGGACCAGTTTCTATCACTTTTTGGAGCAGACGGACTTATTTGTGTGTTTCATTTCACAGAGCTGTAGATATTCTTGCCAAAGTTTCTTCAAGTCTGGAGGATTTAAGAAGTATTTTAGAAGCCTCCAAAGAACAAGAAACTGTTGCACAACCGGAGCATTTACCTCCAAGTGATGACAACTCTGCAAATAAAGAGGATGAGCGTACAAAGGGGATAAGCAGCCAACATACTGAAAGCACGGAGACTCAACAAAAAGATACTTCAGATCAACCATTGCACTTGAAGCAGGGTCTGACTATAGATGAGCTTCTCATGATTGAGCAAGAGGTGATTGAAGACCTAAAGTTGGAGGTGAGAAGTCTATTTTTATAATCCTAATCTTAACTTCCGTCTGTCGCTGCTCATTTTTCCTTTGAACGGAGCATCTGCAAACCACAACCTTTAGTAAATTTAAAGGGGTGTTCTGATTTGTAGATAAGTGTTTTTAGCGTATAACTAAATGCTCTGCACCTCTTTGATGCTTTGTTAAATATTCTCCCGTCTTTAACCCCTTTCCGACATGTGCCTTAATAATAGAGTCATTCCATGTCAAGTGGACCAGTGGTCCCCACTCGACCTTCTCCGATTTTGCTGAAAATTTATAAGAATGTACATGTATGTTTGAAAAGAGGTTTTGTAAATTTTTAGGGCCAGATCTCAAATACATTGGGCACTGTTGACCTTTCACTGGAGGTTCCACCAAGCCTGCGGCTTCAGCTAAGAGGATTTTGCAAACTTTGGCACATAGCCATTAGAGTTCTATACTGGCTATGATGCTGAAATTTGGCATACTAGCTCAACTTTTGCTGCTAAACACGATAAAATTATTACCGGCTATGACAAAAGAATATTTCGGCCGCTATTTTGTGTCAAAGTAGCTTGTAAAACGCGTCGCATAAAATTTATGCCAAACTTTGCCCATATATAACTCAAGACCAAAAACCAATAGTAACTGGTGCTTTGCCCTGTACACCAAACATCTACATGACTTTGCATTGCTGCAATATCACGGTCAAACCATATGTATTTGTAGAAATATTCACACCCACATATGATGAAAAACTTAAAAAAAACCGAATTTTACCTATTTTTAGGTCAAATTTCTCAAAAAGGGTACCCCTAAAATATATTAATTCGGATATCATTAGAAAGAGCACATTTTTCTCTACAAGGATCATTGTTTTTTTTTTTTTGGAGTCTCTCAGTTTAAGAAAAGAAAAATTCCACTGAACACGGTGTTATTTATTAATAAGCAATGAATGGTAACTGCACTATTCAAACCCTTGCGTTGGTCCATGGTGGTTATACCACAACCAATTCCCTAAGAATTGGTATTATAATCCTATTAGGAATTGTAATAATGCTGTCTTTTGAGAATTGGCAGCCCCATTGCCTAGGAGCCATGGCCGATAGCCGTGCAAGGCCAGCCGCGGGCGGTCTCTTTATCGCAGGTTCCGAAGCCTGAGGGTGGGTGTCTTTGCCTAGGATCCCAAGCCTAATATTGGGTATCTTTTGTTGGTTCCCAAGCCATAATGTTCAGTCTAAGTGGTCTGGAATTGTTGCTGAATTTGCAACATAATCGGTTCAGAGAAGCTGTATTGTCGGCCCATTGCTGTTGCAGCTGGTGCTGGAATTATTGCAATGATTGACTGCTCGGGAATCCAGCATGTATCATTTCTCACAGGCCAGTGAAAGAAGCTAGCTGGTCCATGAGGATGCATAAAATTTATTAATGCATCATGGTCGTCGACTGAAATTTCAGAAATATTTCCAATCCACCAGTTCCTATTGTAAATGCAGGCAATGTATTGCCCTGGCTGGAGGTTTGCAATTGGCACAAAAGGCATTTCTGATCTGACAGATCGATCTACATGTGCAATAAAAGATGATGGGTCATTTGACACCCTTGAAATGCGAATCTTTTTGTCATCAATTGGCACAAACTGGTGATTTTCTCTTGTTCCAGCAATTGTATGTCCATCTGTGAACCTTTCCTCTTGAACTACCCGTATTTCGCAATTTTTTCTTTTGGAACAAAAAAAATTTGATTCCATGCAGTTGCTTGTTGCAAAAGTTGAATAAATCCACCGGGGTCAGTATTTGGTTTTCAGTTGGGCGTTGAAGACTGGCACAAGCTGCCAACCTCTTTGCTGTCCCTCCAATCCCATCAAAGGGCGACTTTCCATGACTGGTACCAAAAAAATTCCATTCAGTGCTGATATTGAAATCAGCATTGTGGTGGCACAAGTTGAGAAAATTTTTGAAATTTTTATACTGGGCTGCAGATCCATCGCTGAAGTAGTGGATATGACGAATCCCATAGATGAGAGTCTTGAGATACTCCACAATTACTGTTAAGAAAGTGTGGACTGCAACTGTGTCATGTCGTGAGCAATCACTGATTATGCACAAGCTGATGTTCTGCGCAGCTTCACCATTTAACTCCTTGAAGTAAATTACAAATGGGTGTACTGTAGCTTGACTATTTTCCCAGTGGAAACCTTGAATGGCATCGAACAATAAATGAGTAATTTTCCGCAAAGTCCATAAGGATCACAAGCTCTCCAGGTCTCAGATTTTCCTTCAACGATTTCAAATAGCTACTTTGATGCTTGGCGATGTAGTGATGGCTACAAAGTTTAGAAATTTTTAAAACCAATTCTTCAATGAAATCTTCTATAGTCAGTTGTTTGGTATCAAGCGTGTCTCGATCAGTGTGAATCCATTGTTTGAACTCAATAATATATTCAGGGTCACTGTTGACAAACACATTGACTAGGAATTCTTTTAAAACTTCAGGACCTGGGCATTTATCACAACGGCCAAGCATACAGTCCTTGGATTCAATTCCACAGACCATTTTGCATATGAGCTCTTTGTGGTCATCATTGATTGGGAATGCTGCAAGCTTTAGTTTGACATTTTGGTAAATGGTACACACACAAACGGAATGTGTTCCAGCAGATCCAACGGTTACGCACCACTTTGGCCGAAGCTCACAAAACTTGGAAAATCCAATTTCAGGGCCATTCCGATCCTGATAGGCAACAAACATTTCCTCATATTGCTCAGTAATAGTCGCTTTTGCATCTGCTTTTTTTCTCCTGCTATTCGCACTGATACATAGTCTTTTTTACCAGGGCACATTCGACTGAATTCATCATCCTCAAAAAATGCCTGCACCTTTTCCTTCACTTCCTCAGAAACTTTCTTGCCACACTTGATTCTAGGTAAGGCTAAGATCCCATGTTCACATTTAAGCTTTCGAGCTTGTTTGACCATTCGTTCAGAGACACCGAATTCGTCTGATATAGCCTTAATGGACCAACTTTAGGTGCCAATGTCAAGATTTGGACCTTTTCTGCCCGAATGGACACCTGCAGCTTTCGCTTCAAATCTGCCAAAAGGTGATTGTAATCCAGACACATTTTGCACTGTGCTGTTTTTGTTTGCTCAATGTCTTTCGGCTCAAGCCCTCCAATTGAAGCAATCTTGGTAGAAAATGCATTAATAAATTTTATGCATCCTCATGGACCAGCTAGCTTCTTTCACTGGCCTGTGAGAAATGATACATGCTGGATTCCCGAGCAGTCAATCATTGCAATAATTCCAGCACCAGCTGCAACAGCAATGGGCCGACAATACAGCTTCTCTGAACCGATTATGTTGCAAATTCAGCAACAATTCCAGACCACTTAGACTGAACATTATGGCTTGGGAACCAACAAAAGATACCCAATATTAGGCTTGGGATCCTAGGCAAAGACACCCACCCTCAGGCTTCGGAACCTGCGATAAAGAGACCGCCCGCGGCTGGCCTTGCACGGCTATCGGCCATGGCTCCTAGGCGATGGGGCTGCCAATTCTCGAAAGACAGCATTATTACAATTCTTAATAGGATTATAATACCAATTCTTAGGGAATTGGTTGTGGTATAACCACCATGGACCAACGCAAGGGTTTGAATAGTGCAGTTACCATTCATTGCTTATTAATAAATAACACCATGTTCAGTGGCATTTTTCTTTTCTTAAACGGAGAGACTCCAAAAAAAAAACAATGATCCTTGTAGAGAAAAATGTGCTCTTTCTAATGATATCCGAATTAATATATTTTAGGGGTACCCTTTTTGAGAAATTTGACCTAAAAATAGGTAAAATTTGTTTTTTTTAAGTTTTTCATCATATGTGGGTGTGAATATTTCCACAAATACATATGGTTTGACCGTGATATTGCAGCAATGCAAAGTCATGTAGATGTTTGGTGTACAGGGCAAAGCACCAGTTACTATTGGTTTTTGGTCTTGAGTTATATATGGGCAAAGTTTGGCATAAATTTTATGCGACGCGTTTTACAAGCTACTTTGACACAAAATTGCAGCCGAAATATTGTTTTGTCATAGCCGGTAATAATTTTATCGTGTTTAGCAGCAAAAGTTGAGCTAGTATGCCAAATTTCAGCATCATAGCCAGTATAGAACTCTAATGGCTATGTGCCAAAGTTTGCAAAATCCTCTTAGCTGAAGCCGCAGGCTTGGTGAAACCTCCAGTAAAAGGTCAACAGTGCCCAATGTATTTGAGATCTGGCCTAAAAATTTACGGAACCTCTTTTCAAACATACATGTACATCCCTATAAATTTTCAACAAAATCGGAGAAGGTCGAGTGGGGACGATTTTTAAAACTGGTCCACTTGATGTGGAATGACCCAATACACACATGTCGGATTCCCCCTGTTTGGCACAGGATCACAGCTGAGCCTTTCATTGAGGGAAAGCATTTTTAAAATCAGGCAGGGAAATATTTTAGCTCACAAAAAGAACCAGCTGTGATCCCCTGTTGTAATGTCTGTATCCTCTCTTTTCCTCCCTCCCCTGCCCAGTAGCTGTGATATGATCAGACCATGTCCCTGTACGGTCAGACACAGACATTACACAGTACACAGCACAGGGACACATTTATAAGGTTAGTAATATGAGGACCGTGTGCACTGCTATAGGAGAAGGTGCCAAAGTAGGTTCCCAAACCGTATTAATATATACCAATAAACTCGGCACTCAACTTAATGATGCTTAACAGAACGAAATTTATTATGGACAGCAGTGTGGTGACAAAACGTTTCGGTCCTACAAGACCTTCATCAGTTGCTGTACAAAAAACGAATGGGAAAATAATATACAAGAAAAAATATATACAAATCACATTCTAGTTGTGAGTAAACATATACATGGTAATAGGTGATCTTATAGTAATATAGTTTGCAGGAAGAGGCAAAGGTATGGCACAATCACAAAACCAGTGTTTATGGAATCAAATGAACATACCGTTTATCACACTGTGGATAAGGCCAATTGTGAATTGGTAAGACTAACAGTTGTGTGCCTGTAGTGACCAAAAAGAATATGTCAGTGATGTAACTTATACTCAGTATAGGTGCCAGTGAGAAGACACGGTGAAAAATTACCCTGTATGTGGAAAGCAGTTCCGTGAGGCCAGGCATATACTTCAACCTGAAGAAAATGCACATATATGCCAATGATGTGACTAATACACGGTATAGATGTTAGTGAAAAGACATCATAGAGATTTTACCCTGTTATGCTGGAGGCAGTGCGTTGAGATCGGGCATTAACTTCAGCCTAGGGGGAATATATGTATATATGTATATATATACTTATTGATGGACGCTCAGTATATATAGCAGAAAAATTGCCTTTAGTAGGTCAGGAACGCTTACCCCGTGTATGTGAGTGTCGCGGCTTCCACCGCTGGACAGGAGCGGTAAGTGGTAGCGGTTACCCTCTTATATAATAGCCTGCTGCAGCCATGTGTAGGCATTTCCTGATTGTTAGCGTGCGTTCCACCTTGTGGCGGCGGAAGTGACGTTGCCGGAAGTGACGCGTGCGTTCCACCCTGATTACGATTGTGGAGGCGCGGTCATAACTGCGCATGCCCAATAGAATCTAAGCGATACTAACGTGCAGGTGAAATACTTGCAATGTCGATTCACTATTGGTGGGTTGGATAGACCGTGCAGTGATTTGATAGGCAGCAGGAGAGTGTATAGAAGGCAAAGAGTGTTCCGTGGTCAGTACAGGCGACTCTAAAAAAAGGAGGAATAATACAGTTAGTGAATATAAACATTCCTTAAACAAACGATAACACATCATATTCCTTATTTAATCCTTTTGGGGTAAGAGTTTCTAAAGTATGAATCCAAAACGATTTGCGTTTTTTTAGTAACAAGACTCGATCACCACCACGTCTGAGAGGAGGTATATGGTCAATCACCTGAAACTTTAACTGTGAAGTGGTGTGTCCTTGTGCATGAAAATGTTGGGGAATGGGAAGTAATAGATTTTTGCAGCGTATCGTGGATTTGTGTTTTGATATTCTTTCTCTTATAGGTAGCGTGGTTTCACCAATATACAGTAATCCATATGGGCATTTGATCAGGTATATGACAAATGATGTGTCACAAGTGTAAAAACTCTTTATAGGAAAGGATTTGCCCTTTTGTGGGTGATAGAAAGAATCCCCTCTCAAAATATTACTGCACTGTGCACAGTGTAGGCACGGGAAAGTTCCCATTTTTCGTCGGGAAAGAAACAGTTGTTTACCAGGTGATTTTGGGCCAATATCTGCACGTATTAACTTATCTCTCAAATTGGGCGGTCTTTTAAAACATGGTAGAAAGGGTTCTTTAAATTCAGGAATGCTGGGATATGCTGTGGATAAAAGATGCCAATGGCGTCTAATGGTCTTGTGGAGTACAAACGCAAAAGGATGGTATGAATGTACGAATGGGATTCGTTTGTTAGCATTTGTGGTGCGATTGTTTAATGTGGGAGTCCTTGATTTCTCCAAGAGGGCAGACGGATAGCCCCTTTTGGAAAATTTGAAAGACATATCTTGTAGTCGGGTTTCGTGTAGGGTATCATTTGTTACGATCCGCCTAACCCGTTGAAATTGGGAGGCAGGTATAGATTTTTTGTATCGACGGGGGGTGAAAACTCGAGTAGTGTAATATGCTGTTTTTGTCCGTGGGTTTGACATACAAATCGGTTGTAACCTTCTCATACTGATCTTTTAGTACCATGGTATCAAGGAAATTGGTACTGCGGAGGTCATGTGTCATGGTAAAACTGATTCCTGGCCAGGATCCATTAAGAAATGAGAAGAATTCTTGTAAGGACTCCAATGTGCCACCCCAAAGGCAGAAAATAACGTCGATGTATCGTTTCCATACTAGGACGTTCTGTATGAAGAGAGGATGTTTGTATATCAGGGTGGACTCAAAGTCAGCCATATACGTGTTAGCATATGGGGGTGCCACATTGGAACCCATTGCAGTGCCAAGGACCTGTAAATAAAAGGAATCCTGGAATAGAAAAAAGTTATTATATAAAACTACAGTAAGTAAATCAACGACCAGATTGATTTGATCAGTCACTTCCGCCGCTGTAAGGTGGAACGCACGCTAACAATCAGGAAATGCCTACACATGGCTGCTGCAGGCTATTATATAAGAGGGTCACCGCTACCACTTACCGCTCCTGTCCAGCGGTGGAAGCCGCGACACTCACATACACGTGGTAAGCGTTCCTGACCTACTAAAGGCAATTTTTCTGCTATATATACTGAGCGTCCATCAATAAGAGTGTGTGTATATATATATATATATATATATATATATATATATATATATATATATATACAGGTCCTTCTCAAAAAATTAGCATATAGTGCTAAATTTCATTATTTTCCATAATGTAATGATTACAATTACACTTTCATATATTTTAGATTCATTACACACCAACTGAAATTTGTCAGGTCTTTTATTGTTTTAATACTGATGATTTTGGCATACAACTCCTGATAACCCAAAAAACCTGTCTCAAAAAATTAACATATTTCAACCATCCAATAAAATAAAAGTGTTTTTTAAAAACAAACAAAAAAAACCATCAAATAAAGTTCAGTTATGCACTCAATACTTGGTCGGGAATCCTTTTGCAGAAATGACTGCTTCAATGCGGCGTGGCATGGAGGCAATCAGCCTGTGACACTGCTGAGGTGTTATGGAGGCCCAGGATGCTTCGATAGCGGCCTTAAGCTCATCCAGAGTGTTGGGTCTGGCGTCTCTCAACTTTCTCTTCACAATATCCCACAGATTCTCTATGGGGTTCAGGTCGGGAGAGTTGGCAGGCCAATTGAGCACAGTAATACCATGGTCAGTAAACCATTTACCAGTGGTTTTGGCACTGTGAGCAGGTGCCAGGTCGTGCTGAAAATGAAATCTTCATCTCCATAAAGCATTTCAGCCGATGGAAGCATGAAGTGCTCCAAAATCTCCTGATAGCTAGCTGCATTGACCCTGCCTTTGATGAAACATAGTGGACCAACACCAGCAGCTGACATGGCACCCCACACCATCACTGACTGTGGGTACTTGACACTGGACTTCAGGCATTTTGGCTTTTCCTTCTCCCCAGTCTTCCTCCAGACTCTGGCACCTTGATTTCCGAATGACATGCAAAATTTGCTTTTATCAGAAAAAAGTACTTGGGACCACTTAGCAACAGTCCAGTGCTGCTTCTCTGTAGCCCAGGTCAGGCGCTTCTGCCGCTGTTTATGGTTCAAAAGTGGCTTTACCTGGGGAATGCGGCACCTGTAGCCCATTTCCTGCACACGCCTGTGCACGGTGGCTCTGGATGTTTCTACACCAGACTCAGTCCACTGCTTCCTCAGGTCCCCCAAGGTCTGGAATCGGTCCTTCTCCACAATCTTCCTCAGGGTCCAGTCACCTCTTCTCGTTGTACAGCGTTTTCTGCCACATTGTTTCCTTCCAACAGACTTCCCATTGAGGTGCCTTGATACAGCACTCTGGGAACAGCCTATTTGTTGAGAAATTTCTTTCTGGGTCTTACCCTCTTGCTTGAGGGTGTCAATGATGGCCTTCTTGACATCAGTCAGGTCGCTAGTCTTACCCATGATGGGGGTTTTGAGTAATGAACCAGGCAGGGAGTTTTTAAAGCCTCAGGAATCTTTTGCATGTGTTTAGAGTTAATTAGTTGATTCAGAAGATTAGGGTAATAGGTCGTTAAGAGAACCTTTTCTTGATATGCTAATTTTTTGAGACAGGTTTTTTGGGTTATCAGGAGTTGTATGCTAAAATCATCAGTATTAAAACAATAAAAGACCTGACAAATTTCAGTTGGTGTGTAATGAATCTAAAATATATGAAAGTTTAATTGTAATCATTACATTATGGAAAATAATGAAATTTAGCACTATATGCTAATTTTTTGAGAAGGACCTGTATTATAATATATATATATATATATATATATATATATACACACATTTATTCCCCCTAGGCTGAAGTTAATGCCCGATCTCAACGCACTGCTTCCAGCATAACAGGGTAAAATCTCTATGATGTCTTTTCACTAACATCTATACCATGTATTAGTCACATCATTGGCATATATGTGCATTTTCTTCAGGTTGAAGTATATGCCTGGCCTCACGGAACTGCTTTCCACATACAGGGTAATTTTTCACTGTGTCTTCTCACTGGCACCTATACTGAGTATAAGTTACATCACTGGCATATTCTTTTTTGTCACTACAGGCACACAACTGTTAGTCTTACCAATTCACAATTGGCCTTATCCACAGTGTGATAAACGGTATGTTCATTTGATTCCATAAACACTGGTTTTGTGATTGTGCCACACCTTTGCCTCTTCCTGCAAACTATATTACTATAAGATCACCTATTACCATATATATGTTTACTCACAACTAGAATGTGATTTGTATATATTTTTTCTTGTATATTATTTTCCCATTCGTTTTTTGTACAGCAACTGATGAAGGTCTTGTAGGACCGAAACGTTTTGTCACCACACTGCTGTCCATAATAAATTTCGTTCTGTTAAGCATCATTAAGTTGAGTGCCGAGTTTATTGGTATACATTTATAAGATTATCTCAGCACAGGAACATTTTATTAAACACATCCAATTGTAGAAATTATTATTATTCCAGAATCTATTGATTAAAATCAACTTTGGTTCTTGGGTAAAACTACTTTCAGCAGCAGATGGAAGGAAGAGAACCACACTAGTCATTACTAGTGGGTAGGCGGAGCCCAGATAGGATTGACACCTCAGATTAAAAAGAGTGTTGACCGGCCCCTCCAGCTCGGGCTCCTCCTACTCCAGCTTCTCCAGTCTGAAATTTGAGGTCCCAGAGGATGGTCGCTGCTGGAAGCAGCTCCTCAGAAGATTTTATTATTTTTATCGGACAAGAGACTTGGATCACCAGAAGTGGTCTAGAGGTCTCAGGGGTCTCAGCGCTGCTGGACCCCAACCTCTCCCTTGGCGGATCTGTAATTACCCTGATGGTGGTCCCTGCAGAATCATGCCGGCCCGGGGGATGAGGATTGCTTCCCTGGCGGGGACGCAAACCGCACATCGGGGGTCACTGCGTTCCCCGCCCTGGGGGAAGCGATGGGCATAGCGTCACAAACCCCTGGGGGTCCCTGTGGCGCTCGGCTGGTGAGTACTCCGCATTTTTATTAATGTGTGTGAGTGATTCAGCGACTGCTGCGGCAGTCGCTGTTACAGTATACATGCCGGTGACTAGTATTTTTTGTCCGCAGGTTGATGCCTGCAGGACATAGGACGGGAGAGAGGATTGCGCGCTTTTTTATTTGAATTTTCACGCCGCTCTGAGCGCGCGCTTTACGGCAGTCTCCATTTTCGGCTCCTCTCATGGAGCACACGGAGACACAGCGCGGCGGCCATTAAAGAAGCAGGCTGAAAGCTTCTTCTGGCTCTTCTCCCTCCTCCCCTCCCGCAAGATGTTACACTGTGGCCAGCTGGGTGAGTCGCTTCTAGCCCGCGGGCAGAAGCTTAACCCCTTCACCCCCACAGCGCGGGCGCCTTCTGAGGCACTAATGAGTGACAGATTGCGCTGTCCTGCGGCTGTTATGCCTTAAGGGGGCTCGCACACTCTTTTCAATAATAATAAAGAGGTTGTGGGGAGCCTGCGACAGTGAAGTTACTGCCACTATACGCTTTTAATGTCGCTAGTAGCTGCCAATCTGGAGCGCTTACTGATCTCCTTAACAATTTTGGCGGTCATTGCGATATACAAAACAGCGCAATTTTTTAGCAATGAACGTTTTTTCTGTTAAGTGTGGCATAGCTGTCCTGCAGCTGCGGCCTTATAAGAGGCACTTGGGGGTTCGCACACCCTTTTCATTATCACTGCTACTTTAACCCCTTCTTAGGCGGTTAATTCCTAATGGGGGACAGCTGGGGTAGCTCTCTCTTTAAGAGCTCTAACCCTTCAGCGTTTGTTTTTTCTTTAAGAAACACACTGTTCTAGTTACTGACAGTTTAACCTGCCATATACTGTGCAAGGACATGTCAGAGACCGTCTCCCAGATCCGCTACAGAATCAGTCTCACTGACACGCAGATCTCGACGGCGTCATGCGCAGCGGTCGGAGGTTCCAGCGGTGTCAAAATGGAGGCCCTCGCTAGTTTCTATTGATGGCCTGTCTGACCTTCTAGGTTATTAGATGTCAGCTAGATCCTCTCAAGGAAGCGACACGAACCGGTGCCTTCCTTCCCGCGTAACGAAGATGTCCGATTCGGACAAGGAGGATCGGCAGGGACACTCTGCCTCTCTTTTGGGCCGTACAGAGAGTTTTATTGGTCCATGAGGCATTACAGTTACCAGATGAGGTAAGTAGACGTCCTGGTAAGTCGGCCCGGATGTACCAGGAGTACAGTAAGTTGCGTTCGGCATTGCCAGCTCTGGATGAGCTTAATGGGACAAGGAACGCCTGTGTCAAGATAAACGTTTTCAAGGGACACGGTCTTTTGAGACACTGTATCCGTGTTCAACGGAGTTGATTGATAATTGGATCCCTTCTCCTGAAGTGGATGTCCCTTTATCCCAGCTTAGCAAATCTTCCTGTTAAAGGGAAGGCGAGTCTGCAGGATCTGCTGGACAGAAAAACAGAGATGGCAGCAATATCCATCTGCGAGACCGCGGGTCATGGATTCAGTTATTAAGGATCCATGTGTGCTTGTAAAGTTTCCCTGAGCCGGTTGGACCGTCTACGGACGGCGTGGCAAGGTGGATCCCCTCTATCAAGGTAGATGGCTTTTCAAGTTGTTGGAGGATACTGCATCACTGCTAACCAGGGCGCAATCCTCGGCAGTCACAGTCAGAAGAGCACTGTGGCTTGGACATGGGGACGCGGTCTCCAAGCAGGGTTTGCTATCTTTAGTTTACAAGGTGGTCAGCTATTTGGATCTGACCTCACGGAGCTGATTGCCAAGGCAAAAGAAACAGCTTTACCGCAGCGCAGAGCTGTGACCTCTGTGTCTGGCAAGACTAGTGCCGGTAGTTGTCGGCGGTCCTTTCGGTCCACTCTCTCTCTCTTTTTAAAAAAAAAAGGGAATTCTCAGAATATCCGCATACCCTGGAAACAGAACTTCCGTTAAGACGAACGGGAAGCTGGCAAAAAGCCGCTAAGGTGGACTGACGCCTGGGTCTCACTTGAGCGCTCTTGAGTGGGGGGTTGTTTACTCCAATTCAAACCGACTTGGGCTTCCCGCGTGTCGGACGCCTGGGTGACACAGGTTGTGTTGGCAGGCTACTTCATAGAGTTTTTTTCTCGACCCCCAGACAATTTTTTTGTCAACCTCGCCTCTACTGCGGGAGGTAGATTCCTTCTGCAGAAAGGTGTGGTGGTGCCGGTTCCGCCTGAAGGCCGGGAAGAGGGTTATTTTTTTTTTAACTTCTTTGTGGTCCCCAAAAAAGAGGACATATTTCGGCCCATTCTGGATCTTAAAAGATTGAATCGGCATGTCCTCGCCCGGAAATTCCGCATGGAGTCATTTCGCTCCGTTGTGGCGGCCCTGTCGCAGAACGACTTTTGGTGTCAATCGTCATTCGCGACGCTCATTTGCACTTTCCAATCGGAAGGGCCCGCCAACGCTTCCTTCGTTTTGCCATAGGTCAGGACCATTATCAGTTGGTGGCTCTGCCATTCGGGTTGGCCTCAGCGCTCAGAGTTTCTACAAAAATTCTAGCGCCTTTCATGGCATTTCTTCGAAGACAGGGGGTTTCGATTCTACCCTATCTGGACGATCTTTTGATTGTGGCGTCCTCAAAGAAGGAGGCAGTGACTGCTCGCATTCTATCCCTTCAGCTCCTGGAGGACTTCGGGTGGCTGGTCAATTGGGAGAAGTCGTCTCTGGAACCGTCGCAGTCAATCCTGTTTTTGGGGATGCATTTCGGCACGGTATGGGCAGTGGTGTCCCTACCTCCAGACAAGCGGGCATGTCTCCTCCGACATGTACAAATTATGAAGTCTTCGACAGCAATGTCCCTTCGGAAGTGTATGCGCCTTCTGGGTTTGATGGTGGCGTCCATGGAGGCACTTCCGTTTGCCCAGTTTCATTCCAGGGCCCTCCAAAGGCTCATTCTGAGTCGTTGGGATCGATCGCAGGCTTCACTGGATTGCAGTGTCATCATCTCTCGCAGGGTGCGGGAATCTCTAGGATGGTGGTTACGTCCAGGAGCGTTAGCCCTGGGGAAGTCTTTCCTCCCTCCGAGGTGGTCGGTCATAACCACCGATGCCAGCCTGACGGGCTGGGGGGTGTCTGGAATGATCTCTGGATTCAGGGAGTATGGTCATCGGAAGAGTCTGTTCTACCGATCAACATCCTGGAATTGAGGGCAATTTTCCTTTGCCTCCAACACTGGACGGTCCCTTTGAGCGGTCTACCAGTCCGAGTGCAGACAGACAACGGGACGGCGGTCTCATATATCAACCACCAAGGCGGGACGAGGAGTTCCAGGCTCATGGTGGAGGTGTCTCGGATCCTGATTTGGCCGAGACCAGAGTGCCAGCCATCTCTGCAATCCACATTCCAGGGGTTCAGAATACCACGGCGGACTTCCTCAGTCGCGAGAAGATGGATCCCGGAGAATGAAGTCTTCATCCGGAAATTTTTGCACTGCTGTGCTCCCGTTGGGGAACTCCCCAAGTGGATTTGATGGCATCCAGGTTCAATGCCAAGTTACCGACCTTCATGTCCAGGTACAAGGACCCGAAGGCTGTGGCGGTGGATGCTCTGGTGGCTCCGTGGGACCAATTCGAGCTAATCTATGTGTTTCCGCCGATATCTTTACTTCCTCTGGTCCTGCGTCGGATCAGACTGAAGAGAATCCCGGCTATGTTGATAGCCCCAGATTGGCCAAGGAGGACGTGGTTCTCGACACTGGTGTCGCTTTTGGCGGCACCTCCGTTCCCACTTCCTCTTCGCCCGGACCTGTTAACCCAGGGACCCGTTCGTCATCCGGACTTGAAGTCTCTGCGTTTGACGTCGTGGCTCTTGAGACCGAAATATTGACCCGTAGAGGTTTTTCAGCCGAAGTCATTGCCTCTCTGCGAGCTGCCAGAGGTCCGGCTACTACTAAGATTTATCACAAGACTTGGGAAGCCTTCTTCTTGTGGTGTTCGGGTTCTTCAAGGAACCCGAGGATTTTTTCCATTCCCAATTTGCTGGCTTTTCTGCAGTACGGGCTGGTCAAGGGTTTGGCAGTGAGCACTCTGAAGGGTCAGGTTTCTCCTCTGTCCTTGCTGTTTCGGAAGGCTATCGCCTCGCGTAGGGACGTACTTTCCTTTTTTTGCGGAGTAACCCGTCAGTTTCCGCCGCGGAAGGCGCCTGTGTCTCCTTGGCGGCTCAACCTTGTCTTGGAGGCTCTTCAGCATGGGCCTTTTGAGCCTATGGGCTCTACTAGCCTTTCTTTACTTTCTTGGAAGGTTGCCTTCCTAGTGGCGGTCACCTCTTTGAGAAGAGTTTCTGAATTGGCGGCTCTTTCCTGCTCGCCTCCCTTCCTGGAGTTTTACCCGGATCGAGTAGTGCTTCGCACACGGGGCGACTTGCTACCTAAGGTGGTGTCGCAATTTCATGTTAACCAGGATATTGTGTGCCCTCGCTTTGTCCGGGCCCAAGGAATGCAAAGGAACGGGCTTTGCACACATTGGATTTAGTGTGGGCCTTGAAGTTCTATTTGTCTGTTACCCAAGGTTTTCGGAAGTCAGACTCTTTTTTTGTGATTCCAGCTGGTCGTCGACGTGGTCAACGAGCTTCCAAGGACTCTATAGCTCGTTGGATTCGGTCGGCCATTTTAGAGGCTTACCGACTTAAGGCGAACTTTGCCCGATTAAGATTCAAGCTCACTCCACGAGGGCTGTGGCTTCATCGTGGGCCTTTCATAAAGGGGCCTCGGCAGCTCAGCTCTGCCGAGCGGCAACTTGGCGCTCCGTCCACACGTTTACAAAGTTTTATAAGGTGGACGTCAGTGCTTCCGCTGATGCGGCCTTAGGACGTAGGGTCCTGCAGGCGGCCGTAGTTTAAAGTTCTAGTTAACTTGTATTTGGCGCCTGTTGCGCTTTTATCTAGGTTGTTGGGATTCTGCCTATTTTGGTTTTTTTTCCCACCCTTAATTTTTGGACTGCTTTGGGACGTCCCACTAGTAATGACTAGTGTGGCTCTTTTCCTTCCATCTGCTGCTGAAAGACGGATTTTGGTAAGAACTTACCTGTAAAATCCTTTTCAGCGAAGGAAGGAAGAGAGACACAGCTCCCTCCCATGGCAGAAGTGTGTTGATGTTTTCAGATGCGGCGTGACCCTTCTCTGATAGCGATTATCTGGGCTGAGGTCGGCGCGCTAAGGCTCTGTTCCAGCATCGCCAGCTCATCGCAGTGGTCAGGTCCAGTGAGTAGTACCTGGAACTGTGTGGTTTCTTCCTGTTGCATGCATAACCTGTATTCCTGTCTTTTCTCTGAAATCCTTCAGAAGGGGTTATGTTGCTCCGCTGGTGATATTTGCTCTTCCATAGCTTGGTACGACTGGAGAAGCTGGAGTAGGAGGAGCCCGAGCTGGAGGGGCCGATCAACACTCTTTTTAATCTGAGGTGTCAATCCTATCTGGGCTCCGCCTACCCACTAGTAATGACTAGTGTGTCTCTCTTCCTTCCTTCGCTGAAAAGGATTTTACAGGTAAGTTCTTACCAAAATCCGTCTTTAATAGGATGCACATTGCTCTTTCTGCCTTTTCTCCCCTAAATCTTCCTGATTTTAAACCCGATTCTGCTAATCATGGCTCAAGGAAGGGAGCCAATAGACTAATCTCCAGTTTTCTTTCGTTGCCAATCTATTCACCTTCCAGAAGCAGAGGCCTAGAGTATCACTGTTAGTGGGTCACATCTTGATCCTACATGCTGAAGATGCCCATGAATATTTGTTTCCTTGGTGTCAAAATCAGCAATACTTTAGAAGCATTAATCAAAACTCTTTGAGGGAGAGACCCAAAATATGTTAAGGACCTCAAAAGCAGGTGCTGTCATCACAGTGTTAGGGCTCTGAGTCTCCACGAACCATCTGAATGCTCCAGATCTTGTTATACCTTTTACAGGCAGCCTTGCAGTGCTAGTCCTAGGTTCACATCCCACCAAGGACAGCATCTGCAAAGAGTTTGTATATTTGCGTGGGTTCCCTCCAGGTTCTCCGGTTTCCTCTCACACTGATAGGGAATCTAGATTGTGAGTCCCAGTGGGGACAGTGATGATGATGTCTGTAAAGCGCTGTGGAATTAATAGAGCTAACAAGGGCCCCGTCACACATAGCGACACACCAGCGATCCCGACAATGATATGCACTTGTCAGGATCGCTGGTGTGTCACTACATGATCGCTGCTGAGCTGCCAAACAGGCAGCGATCAGGACAGCGACACTGCGGGTAACGTCGCTTAGTTACCCCCAGTATGCGTTGGATACCAGCCCGCTGGTGCAGGGAGCTGGTAACCAAGGTACACATCGGGTTTCCAGGCGCTGCGCGGCACTTGGAAACACGATGTGTACCTTGGTTACTTACCAGCTCCCCTGCAGCAGCGCGCTGGTATCCAACGTACACATCGGGTTTCCAAGCGCCGCCCGGTGCCTGGAAACCCGATGTGTACCTTGGTTACCAGCTGATCGCTGGTCTCCTGCCTGCCACACGCAGCGATGCTTGCTGGTCAGCAGGAGACTACAACGATCAAAAAATGTCCAGGACATTCAGCGACGATCAACTATACCCAGCAGGGGGGCTGATTGTCGCTGAATGTCACACACAGCGATATTGCTGGGGAGATCGCAGTCGCATCACAAAACTTGTGACTCAGCAGCGATCTCGCTAGCGAGATCGCTGTGTGTGACGGGGGCTTAAGTGAGTAAAATAAAGTAGACAGGGCACTACTGCCTAATGGATTAGTAGTAAGCAGTGTCTGAGCATCCGCCTCCGCCTCCACGTACAATCCTGAAAATAATGCACGGCGGAGTGAACGTTCGCTGTGCTGTCACCGTTACAGTCTAAGGCCCCATCGGCGCGTACGTACGAACCGTTTTGCAGGGGGAATTCGGATGTAAATTCAGACAGGACCACAGAACGGGTTGCAGAAATGCAATGTTAAAGCACTCTTAAAGGTCCTTTCCCATTAAACGTCGTTGAATAGTCTGTTTACACAGGCAGACCGCGCTTCAGATCCGTTTCTCTATCAGTTGGAACCTGACACTTGATTTTTCCTTTAGAGCCCCCACAAAAGTGTTATGATACTATGCATCAACATACCAGTGATCTGTGTTTTATACAAAGAGAATTAATTTCTAATATTGCACACAGTGTATGTCTATCGCCCTAAATCTGGACGGTGCAGTTTAAGGTGAAACGTTGTTAAAATTTTTTTTATGTCTAATTAATGTTTCACACTGTAAAAATGTCATCCAGAACTGTTCAATCGTATGCAATACTTATTGCCCTGCGGCTGAAGCATGTTGTGATATCTGTGATCTGAATACAAAGAAATGCTGAAGGGAATAGTGATCTATATACTTAGATGTGTGCAGAGGAATGCTAGTAGGATACAGATTGTGGTTTTCCATCAACTTCATCTGCATTTAAAAATGTTTATTTAATGCTGGTAATCAAAAAAAAAAAAAAAAAAAACTAGTGTTGGCAGGGCGCTGTGCCATACCACGACTATCTATTTGCTCTTCCTGTACGACCCTATAATTTTTTTTTAAATTTATATTTATTTGGACTCCTCTTTGGAGGGGAGGGGGGGCACAAGATACAATAGGTGAACTCTGCTGAGTCCAAAAACACCCCTTTGCAAACAATAACGTGGCAGTTGCATCACGGAACATATTCACCCTGGTGATCTAGTGGTGGTGTCTGAAGAGACGTGGACAATGGCCTCCTAAAAATCTTTGCCCAATTTCAAGGAGCGGGTCTACTATACTTGTAATGCGCATACACTAAGTGTATGGGCTGACAAACATTTCCCCCTGGGTTATACACATCAACATACCGTTTACTGGCATCAAAAACACCTTTTTACACAACAAGTTGGCTGTTGCATCATGGACCACAGTCACCATGGTGATCTAGTGGTGCTGGATAATGAGGATGAGGAGAAGGAGGAGGACGACAACAGCAAATTGTCGAATTCAGGAACCGTATATGTGTGGGTGTGAAAAGGTGCATGGTATTAGAGTTCCCTAAAAAAGACATTGGATTACAGTTTGTTTCGCTGCTATGATTCGGTGGTGTTCAGATGTCTGGCCCAATCCAGCCCTTGTTCATTTTTATAAGAGTCAGCCTGTCAGCATTTTCAGTTGACAGGAGGATGAGCTTATCAGTTAGAATTACACCAGCGGCACTAAATACCCGCTCTGAGAAAACGCTAGCGGCAGGGCAGGCTAGGACCTCCAAGGCGTACAGAGCCAGTTCATGCCACTTTCCAGCTTGGATACCCAATAATGTTAAGGCACAGAGGACGTTGGTACGGCTAGCAAGGTACTCCCTCATCATCTTCCAAAACTGCACTCCTTGTGAGAGTACCTCGCGCCTCAGGGCCTGTGCGATGGGAGGGTCTGAGAAAACTCTCCAGAACTTTGCCAGTGTTCCCCTGCCTCTGCTGGATTGAGGTTGTCTCTCTCTCTCCTGTACTCCTTGGTTGTCCAACGAACTGTGATCTTTGCAGCGTTTTCAGATGGGAATTTTTTTAATAATTCCGCGAAAAGGGCCCTCTGGTACTGCGTCATTTTAGTAGACCTGTCTGCCTCTGGAATAATAGATAGAAAGTTCTCCATGTAGCGTGGGTTTAGAAGTATCACCAACCAGTCATGACGGACACGCAAAATTTTGAGAACGCGAGGGTCACGGGAAAGGCAGCGTAACATAAACTCAGCCATGCGTGCCAGACTGCTAACAGGCAAGACTTCTGTGTCCTCACTAAGAGGACGACTGACCATGCTGTCCTCCTCCCTGTCCTCAGGCCAGCCACACTGAACAGACGGTATGACAGTTGTGCTTGTAGTAACGTCTAGAGTGCTTGAAAGTAGCTCCTGTTCTTCCTCCTCCTCTTCCTCTTTGTCACCTAATCCACGTTGGGATCAGATGAGACTGGGCTGTGTGTAATCACCCTGTATGGTTCCTTGCTCCGTTTCATCAATCTCCACCTGCAATGCATCCTCTTTGATTGTGAGCAGAGAGCGTTTCAGAACACAGAGAAGTGGGCTGGTGACTTTAATTATGGCGTCATCGCCGCTCACCATCCTGGTGGAGCCCTCAAATGACTCAATTTTTAGCCCACAGATAGGTGAGTCGTATGACGGAGATACCAGACTTTAAATTATCTGTCCTCAATTTTTTTGTTTTGCAGCAAAATTGTTTCAATAAGTAGACTAAGACACAGCAAACAAAATTCAATGGATCCCTCAAATGGCACAATTTGTAGCCCACAGATAGATGAGCCGTGTGACGAAGATACCCCACTTTCAAATATCTGGCATGTATTTTTTTTTTCACAGCAAAATTGTGTCAATAAGTAGGCCAAGGCACAGCAAAAAAAAGTTCAATGTAGGTCTGAAATGACACAATTTTTAGACAACAGATAGGTGAGTCGTGTGGCGAAGATACCAGACTTTAAATTATCTGGCTGGTATTGTTTTTAAAAACAGAAAAATAGTGTCACTAACTAGCCAAAGACACAGCGAAAACAGTTCAATGTAGGCCTGAAATAACACAATTTTTAGCCCACAGGTAGCGGAGTCTTGTGACTGAGATGCCACACTGTAAAATATGTAGCATGTATTTTTATTTTTTATTTTTTTACAGCAAAATAGTGTCACTAACTGGGGTAGCACACCGTAAAAACAGTTGAATGGAGGCCTCAAGTGCCACAATTTGTAGCCCACAGATAGATGAGTAATGTGTGACGGAGATACCACACTGTAAAACATGTGACCTGTATTTTAATTTTTTTACAGCAAAATAGTGTCAAGAATTAGGGTAACACACAGTAAAAAACCAGTTGAATGGAGGCCTGAAATGCCATATTTTTAGCCCACAGATAGCTGAGTCAATTGATAGAGATACCACACTGTAAAATATGTGGCCTGTATTTTTGTTTACAGCAAAATAGTGTCGCTAGGGTAGCACACAGCAAAAACAGTTGAATGGAGGCCTCAAATGCCACAATTTGTAGCCCACAGATAGATGAGGCGCCTGACGGAGATACCACACTGTAAAATATGTGGCCAGTATTTTTATTTTTTTTAGAGCAAAATAGTGTAAAAAACTAAGGTAACACAGCAAAAACAGTTGAATGGAGGCCTCAAATGCCACAATTTGTAGCCCACAGATAAATGAGGCGTGTGACGGAGATGCAACATTTTCAAATATCTGGCGGTATGTTTTTTTGGCCAGTAAAATTGTGTCAATAAGTAG
>JARQOD010000001.1:323245469-323573305 GCA_033576555.1 Oophaga sylvatica | reverse complement strand
AACGCCCCTCAAGGGTTTTCCCCAATCACAAGGAGTTCGAGGCTACTACCGCCCGACACTGGGATAACCCCGGAAAGCGCTTCCCGGGAAGGAGACGCCTAGACGTCCTATACCCCTTCAACTCCGATCTGGTAACCAAATGGTCCGAGTCCCCCAAGGTGGACCCGCCTATCTCCCGCTTGTCTGCCCATACGGTCCTGTCCATCCCTGACGCCGCGGCACTCAAGGACGCCACGGACAGACAGATGGAAGCCCTGACAAAATCTGCCTTTGAGGCATCAGGCGCTTTACACTGCCCCAACTTCGCCTCCACCTGGGTGGCAAAAGCCGTATCGGCCTGGGCCAAAATTCTCAAACAGGGCATCGCGTCGGAGGCCCCCACAGAGGACCTTTCCAACTTAGCGGACCAGATCGCTTGCGCGGGCAAATACCTCCTTAACGCCTCCCTGGATGCCGCCGCCTGCTCCGCAAGGGCAAACGGCAACATCCTCGCAATTCGCCGGGTCCTTTGGCTGAAGGCGTGGAACGCGGACCCAGCGTCAAAAAAGTCCTTAACTAGCCTCCCCTTCCAGGGCTCCAGGCTCTTCGGGTCCCAACTGGACCAGATCATCTCTGACACCACGGGGGGCTAGGGTAATTCTCTACCCCAATCCAGACCAAGACGACCCTACTACAGGAAGGCACCACAGCCCTTTCGCCCCTTCCGTCCGTTCACCGCCTCAGGCGGCTCCACTCAACAGGACCGACTTCCCGCCCATGGAGACAGAAGGAAACCTTCCTTCAAGTCTACCCCCACTGGAGAAACAGGAGCCCGCCCCCCTAAGCCATCCAGTAGCAGGAATCATAGATTCCCCCTAAATGACGGGTCACCCCCACCCGGCAACCCTCCCAGGGTGGGGGGAAGACTCCTTTTGTTCAGGGACACCTGGCTGTCAGGCGTCGACGACACCTGGGTAAGGGAGATCATCACGTCCAGATACAAAATAGAGTTTTCTTCCCACCCAAAGAGACCCTTCTTCACCAAAGCACCCCTCACATCTCCCAGGGTTTCTCTCGCGCAGTCGCCTCCCTACTAGAAGCAGAAGTGATCGTCCCCGTTCCCCTGCACGAACGGTTCTCTGGGTTTTACTCAAACCTCTTCGTAGTCCCGAAAAAGGACGGCTCCTTCGACCGATCCTAGACCTCAAACGGCTGAACCGCCATCTTTGGATCCGCCACTTCAAAATGGAGTCCTTACGCTCGGTAATCACCTCCATGGAGCTGGGGGAATTTCTTTGCTCCGTGTACATACAGGATGCGTACCTACACATCCCTGTCTGCATCCAACACCAAAAGTACCTCCGCTTTGCGGTGCAGGAACACCATTACCAGTTCACAGCTCTCCCTTCGGCCTGGCCTCCGCCCCAGGGTTGTCACGAAGGTCATGGCGGCGGTCATGGCCATCCTCCGATCCAAGGGGAGCCTCATATTCCCCTACCTCGAAGACCTCCTAGTCAATGGTCCGTCCCGCCAGGAGTGCAACCAAAGCTCCAGATCACCCTGAGCACCTTATCCCGCCTCGGGTGGTTCGTCAACCGGGAGAAATCGACCCTGATCCCAACCCAACGCCTTCTCTTTCTGGGCATGGAACTCGACACCATTCGTGCTCGAGTCTTCCTTCTGGAGGAAAAATACTACTCTCCCAAACAAAGGATCAAAGACCTAAAGCGACCAGCCCCTCTTCCCTACTGTTGTGAATGTTTTAGAAATGAATTCTGAGCATAAGCTCCCTCTGGTGGTTACAAACAGTACTGAACCATTCAATGATGATTGGCAATCAGGAGTTTACAGACTGGTCTTATATAAGGGAGGTTCCCTCCCATCATGGTTGCGGTGATCAAATGTTCTTGTCTCAACTGTGGTTCCTGGTTCACTTGGAAGCTTGCTGAGTCTTGCCTCTTCTTCTGCTCTCAGATAAGATATTTTCTGTTTTTTTGTTTTTGTGCTTACCATTTGCATATTTCTCTGTTATGTTTCGGTAGCTGAGGAGTGCAGGTAAAAAAGGCAATACACCAGAGCAGTTGGAATCTATGAGATTGTAGTACCCTGACTAACCACCACAACTAGAGGCAGACGTGGAGCGTTCCTACGTTGGTCCTAGACGCCTCGTCACAGCCTGAGAAACTAACTACACCTAAAGATAGAAATAGGAAAGCTATCTGCCCGGAGCAGAACCCCAAAGATAATAGAAAGCCCCCAAACAAGTAATGGCGGTTAGACAAGAAGAAATACTGACACAGAAAGAAAATAGTATGAGCAAACGCTGGGGCCCAAACTAACTAAATAGAAAAGGATAGGAAGGGTACTTACTGCAATCCCAGAAAACCCTGAAAAGCACCAACTCTACTAATTTCAAAATCACCTGAGATCACACGACCTCTACACCTAAATTAGTTCTCTGGTGTAACAAAATCAAAACAGCAGCCACTGAAAAAACTGGAAAAAGCAAAAGTACAAACATCAGTGGCTGAACTAAACTGAGAGGGCAAAAGCCCCCGGAGGGGACCCAGAAGGCCCCCACAGAAGTGCAGGACAAAATGCAAAAATATAGCACAAAAACAAAAAGAAGAAATGTCTTATCTGTTAGCAGGAGATGCAGACACGACACAACAGGCTACAAGGGAAACAGGAATGAAGGATTCAGACCAGAACAATTGATCACCGGCACCCTGATGGGAAGGTGACTCCCTTATATAAGACCAGTCAGTAACATCTGATTCCCAGTCCTCACAATCTTCACTGAACAGACCAGTACCGCTTGTAACCACCAGAGGGAGTCTCTGCTCAGAACTCATCTCAAACCCATTCACAACAGTACCCCCCCCCTTGAGGAGGGGTCACCGAACCCTCATTTGAGCAACCAGGTCGGTCAGGATGAGTTCTATGATAAGCACGGATGAGTCTCCTAGCATGGATGTCCGAAGCAAACACCCAAGAATTTTCTTCCTGACCATAACCTCTCCACTTAACCAAATACTGGAGTTTCCGTCTAGAAAAACGAGAATCTAATATTTTCTCAACCACATACTCCAGATTGCCCTCAACCAAAACAGGGTCAGGAGGCACAGCAGCAGGAACCACTGGCTCAACAAACCTCTTCAACAAGGACTTGTGGAACACGTTATGGATCTTAAATGTCCCTGGAAGAAGCAAACGAAAAGAAACAGGATTAAGAATCTCAATGATCTTATAAGGTCCAATGAACCTAGGCTTAAATTTAGGAGATGCTACTCTCATAGGATATTCTTTGAGGACAACCAGACCAAGTCCCCCACTTTAAACCGAGGACCATCAGTCCTATGCCGGTTAGCAAACCGCTGGGCCTTCTCTTGAGAGAGGGACAACCTCTCCACTACCTGGTCCCAAATCTGTTGCATACGCTCCACAACAGAGTCAACACCTGGACAGACAGAAGTCTCCGTCTGTCCTGAAGAAAATCGAGGGTGAAACCCAGAATTACAGAAAAACGGAGACATCAAAGTGGCAGAGCTAGCCCTATTATTAAAGCAAACTCAGCCAAAGGCAAAAAAGAGACCCAGTCATCCTGATCAGCAGACACAAAGCATCTTAGATAAGTCTCCAATGTCTGGTTTGTTCTCTCAGTTTGACCATTGGTCTGAGGATGAAATGCCGAGGAGAAAGACAATTGAACACCCAGTTTAGAACAAAAAGTCCTCCAAAATCTGGAAACAAACTGGACTCCTCTGTCAGACACAATGTTCTCAGGAATGCCGTGTAAACGAACCACGTGCTGAAGGAACAACGGCACCAATTCAGAGGAGGAAGGCAACTAAGGTAATGGCACAATATGTATCATTTTGGAAAACCTATCACAAATTACCCAGATGGTGGTCATTCTCTGAGAAACAGGAAGGTCGGAAATGAAATCCATAGAGATATGGGTCCATGGTCTCTTGGGCACAGGCAATGGCATCAACAAACCACTAGAGCGAGAGCAAGGCTTGGAGCGAGAGCAAGTCCCGCAGGACTGCACAAATTCCCTGACATCACGAGACAAGGTAGGCCACCAAAAGGACCGACTAACCAAGTCTCTGGTACCAAAAATTCCGGGATGCCCAGCCAATGCGGAACAATGAATCTCAGACATCACACTCTTTTTCCACTGGTCAGGGACAAACAATTTTCCAACAGGGCAGCACTCGGGCCTATCCTCCTGACACCCCTCCAGAGCAAGTCTCAATTGGGCGAGATGGCGGAAAGAACTACACCCTCTTTCAAAATAACAGAAGGATCAGATAACTCAGGAGAGTCCGCAAGGAAACTCCTCGAGAGGGCATCCGCCTTAACATTCTTAGTGCCAGGAAGAAAGGAAACCACAAAATTAAAATGTGTGAAAAACAAGGCCCACCTGGCCTGTCTAGGATTGAGTCGCTTGGCAGATTTCAGATAGACCAGATTCTTATGGTCCGTAAGGACCACCACCTGATGTTTGGCTCCCTCCAGCCAATGTCTCCACTCTTCAAAAGCCCACTTCATGGCCAATAACTCCCGATTACCCACGTCATAATTACGTTCAGTAGGAGAAAATTTTCGAGAGAAAAAGGCACAAGGGTTACTTTTAGAGGTCTCTGGATCTTTTTGGGACAAAACGGCACCTGCCCCAATTTCAGAGGCATCAACCTCCACCTGAAATGGCAGAGAAACATCAGGCTGCCGTAGAACAGGAGCAGAAGTGAATCTCTGCTTAAGTTCCTGAAACGCAGAGACTGCCTCAGGAGGCCAATTCACCACATCAGAACCCTTTCTGGTCAAATCAGTTAATGGTTTAACAATAACCGAGAAATTACCAATAAATTTACGATAAAAATTGGCAAAACCCAAAAATCTCTGAAGAGCCTTTAATGAAGTAGGTTGGACCCAACGCTGGGGCCCAAACTAACTAAACAGAAAAGGATAGGAAGGGTACTTACTGCAATCCCAGAAAACCCTGAAAGGCACCAACTCTACTAATTTCAAAAACACCTGAGATCACACGACCTCTTCCACCTAAATTAGTTCTCTGGTGTAACAAAATCAAAACAGCAGCCACTGAAAAAACTGGAAAAAGCAAAAGTACAAACATCAGTGGCTGAACAAAACTGAGAGGGCAGAAGCCCCCGGAGGGGACCCTGAAGGCCCCCACAGAAGTGCAGGACAAAATGCAAAAATATAGCACAAACACAAAAGAAGAAAATGTCTTATCTGTTAGCAGGAGATGCAGACACGACACAGCAGGCTACAAGGGAAACGGGAATAAAGGATCCAGACCAGAACAATTGATCACCGGCAACCCTGATGGGAAGGTGACTCCCTTATATAAGACCAATCAGTAACACCTGATTCCCAGTCCTCACAATCTTCACTGGACAGACTAGCACCGCTTGTAACCACCAGAGGGAGCCTCTGCTCAGAACTCATCTCAAACCCATTCACAACACTGAACCTTGACCGGGTCCATTTCAATAACAGATGGGGACAAAATGAATCCCAGAAATGAGATCCTCTGTACGCCAAAAAGACACTTTGATCCCTTCACATACAGAGCATTCTCTCTCAAAATCTGGAACACAGTTTGAACATGTTTCACATGAGAGTCCCAGTCATTAGAAAAAATCAAGATATCATCCAAATAAACAATCAGAAATTTGTCCACAAAATCCCTGAAAATGTCATTCATGAAGGACTGGAAGACGGAAGGAGCATTAGTGAGCCCAAAGGGCATCACTAGGTACTCAAAATGCCCTTCAGGGGTATTGAATGCCGTCTTCCATTCATCCCCGTGCTTAATGCGAATAAGGTTATACGTCCCCCTGAGGTCAAGCTTGGTAAACCAAGTAGCGTTTTTCACCCTGGAAAACAGGTCAGAAATCAAGGGTAACGGGTATTGATATTTCACAGTAATATTGTTCAAGAGACGATAATCAATACACGGCCTTAATGAACCATCTTTTTTGGCCACAAAGAAAAAACCGGCACCTAAGGGTGAAGAGGATGGTCTGATATGACCCTTCTCCAATGATTCCTTGATATAAGACCGCATAGCGTCATGTTCAGGTACAGACAAGTTAAAAAGGCGACCTTTAGGGAATTTACTACCCGGCACTAATTCAATAGCGCAGTCATAGCTCCTATGGGGAGGCAAGGATGCAGATTTACTTTCGCTAAACACATCAGAAAAATCAATCAAAAAGTCAGGAACATCCTGAGCCTGGGGGGAGGCAGAAAAAACAGGAGTGTTGGTATTAACACATTGGCAGCCCCAACTGGTTACAGACACAGATTTCCAATCCAAAACAGGATTATGAGACTGCAACCAAGGGAAACCCAGCACGATAATGTCATGCAGATTATAGAGAACCAAAAATTTGCAGCACTCCTGGTGATCAGGTTCAACCCTCATTATCACCTGAGTAGAAAACTGAGGTTTATTCTCAGCCAAAGGGGTAGAATCGATCCCCAGTAGGGGAATAGACTTCTGTAGGGGTATCAAGGGAAACCCACAACGTTTAGCAAAATCATAATCCATCAGGTTAATAGCTGCTCCAGAATCAACGAAAGCCTGAGCAGAAAATGAGGACAGAGAGCATATCAGAGTGACAGTTAATAAAAACTTAGTCTGAACACTACCCAAGACAACTGAGCGTGCAAAACGTCATCCCCGCTTAGGGCAGACTGAAATAGCATGAGAGGCATCACCACAGTAGAAACATAACCCATTGCGCTTTCGAAACTCATGACGCTGTGCCCCAGACACCACTCTATCACACTGCATGGGTTCAGAAGCTGGTTCACAAGGCAACACCATTCCACGCATACTTCTCCGCTCACGCAAACGTCTGTCAATTTGAATCGCTAATGACATAGAATCATTGAGACCAGAGGGGACAGGGAATCCCACCATAACATCCTTTACATTATCTGACAGACCCTTCCGGAAAAGGGCTGCCAAAGCGTCGTCATTCCATTTGGTCAGGACTGCCCACCTACGGAATCTCTGACAGTATAACTCAGCGTCATAAGGCCCCTGATTTAATGCCAACAAGGCTTTTTCAGCTTGATCAGTGACATTAGGCTCATCGTACAATAACCCCAAAGCCTGAAAAAATGCATCAACATCACTCAAAACAGGATCCCCAGGTGTCAGGGAAAAAGCCCAATCCTGAGGATCGCCGCGCAGGAGAGAGATGATAATTTGAACCTGCTGCGCTGCGTTCCCTGAGGACTTAGATTTTAAGGCAAAAAACAATTTACAATTATTTTTGAAATTCTGAAACTTAGCTCGATCCCCCAAAAACAAATCTGGCATGGGGATCCTAGGTTCCACAACAGGCAACCTAGCAAGATATGCAGCAATACTCTGAACCTCAGTGGCAAGCTGATCCACACGGCCAGACAACCGTGCAAACTCCATTGAGAGAAAAGATCCTCCCCAGCACCCAGAGATACAGAGGGAAAAAAATGCAACAAACAGAAAAATATCTCTGACAACTCTGACAACCTTTTTTCTTACACAATTATTTTTTCCCTTCTGTGAGTACCATACAATTTTCAATTTTTAGGCCGGTGATACTGTTATGTTTCGGTAGCTGAGGAGTGCAGGTAAAAAAGGCAATACACCAGAGCAGTTGGAATCTATGAGATTGCAGTACCCTGACTAACCACCACAACTAGAGGCAGCCGTGGAGCGTTCCTACGTTGGTCCTAGACGCCTCGTCACAGCCTGAGAAACTAACTACACCTAAAGATAGAAATAGGAAAGCTATCTGCCCCGGAGCAGAACCCCAAAGATAATAGAAAGCCCCCAAACAAGTAATGGCGGTTAGACAAGAAGAAATACTGACACAGAAAGAAAATAGTATGAGCAAACGCTGGGGCCCAAACTTACTGCAATCCCAGAAAACCCTGAAAAGCACCAACTCTACTAATTTCAAAATCACCTGAGATCACACGACCTCTACCACCTAAATTAGTTCTCTGGTGTAACAAAATCAAAACAGCAGCCACTGAAAAAACTGGAAAAAGCAAAAGTACAAACATCAGTGGCTGAACTAAACTGAGAGGGCAAAAGCCCCCGGAGGGGACCCAGAAGGCCCCCACAGAAGTGCAGGACAAAATGCAAAAATATAGCACAAAAACAAAAAGAAGAAAATGTCTTATCTGTTAGCAGGAGATGCAGACACGACACAGCAGGCTACAAGGGAAACAGGAATGAAGGATTCAGACCAGAACAATTGATCACCGGCAACCCTGATGGGAAGGTGACTCCCTTATATAAGACCAGTCAGTAACACCTGATTCCCAGTCCTCACAATCTTCACTGAACAGACCAGTACCGCTTGTAACCACCAGAGGGAGTCTCTGCTCAGAACTCATCTCAAACCCATTCACAACATTTCTCTGCATTTCTGTGAGGTTAGCCAGGTCTCTCCACCCCTTGGGGTCCTCTCAGTTCTTCTGGAGCCACTGTTATTTGTTCATTTGCCTTTTCCAGTTTTTTCAGTGGCTGCGGCTTAGTTTTGTTACACCAGAGAACTAATTTAGGTGGTAGAGGTCGTGTGATCTCAGGTGTTTTTGCAATTAGTAGAGTTGGCATTTTTTAGGGTTTTTTGGATTGCAGTAAGTGTCCTTCCTATCCTTTTCTGTCAAGGAAGATTGGGCCCCAACGTTTGCTCATACTATTTTCTGTCTGTGTCTGTATTTCCTCTTGTCTAACCGCCATTACATGTTTGGGGGCTTCCTATGTTTTTTGGGGATCTGCTTCGGGGCAGATAGCTTTCCTCTTTCTATCTTTAGGTGTAGTTAATCTCTCAGGCTGTGACGAGGCGTCTAGGACCAACGTAGGAACGCTCCACGGCTGCCTTTAGTTGTGGTGGTTAGTCAGGGTACTGCAATCCAGTAGATTCCAACTTCTCTGGTGTATTGCTGTTTTTGCCTACTCTCCTCAGCTACCAAATCATAACAGTATCACCGGCCAAACTGAAAATTATATGGTACTCAACAGAAGGGAAAAATAGTAAAAGGAAAAAGAAAAAGGAAAGTTGTCAGAAATTTTTTTTTCTTTTCTGTTTGTTTCATTTTTTCCCTCTTTTTCTCTGGGTGCTGAGGAGGATTTTTTTTTCTCTCAATGGAGTTTGCACAGTTGTCTGGCCGTGTGGATCAGCTTGCCACTGAAGTTCGGAGTATTGCTACCTATCTTGCAGGGTTGCCGGTTGTGGAACCTAGGATCCCCATGCCAGATTTATTTTTGAGGGATCGAGCTAAATTTTTGAATTTCAAAAATAACTGTAAGTTGTTTTTTGCCTTAAAACCTAAGTCCTCAGGGAACGCAGCACAGCAGGTTCAAATTGTCATCTCTCTCATGCGCGGCGATCCTCAGGATTGGGCTTTTTCCCTGACACCTGGGGACCCTGTTTTGAGTAATGTTGATGAATTTTTTCTGGCTCTGGGGTTATTGTACGATGAACCTAATGTCACTGATCAAGCTGAAAAAACCTTGTTGGCATTAAATCAGGGGCTTGAGGACGCTGAGTTGTACTGTCAGAAATTCCAAAAGTGGGCAGTCCTGACCAAATGGAATGATGATGCTTTGGCAGCCCTTTTTCGGAAGGGTCTGTCAGAGAAAGTAAAAGATGTTATGGTGGGTTTCCCTGCTCCCTCTGGTCTCAATGATTCTATGTCATTAGCGATTCAAATTGACAGACGTTTGCGTGAGCGTAGAGGTATGCGTGGAATAGTGTTGCCTTGTGAACCAGCTTCCGAACCCATGCAGTGTGATAGAGTGGCTTCTGGGGCACAGCGTCATGAGTTTCGAAAACGCAATGGGTTATGTTTCTACTGTGGTGACGCCTCTCATGCTATTTCAGTCTGCCCTAAGTGGGGAAGACGTTTTGCACGCTCAGTTGTCTTGGGTAGTGTTCAGACTAAATTTCTGTTGACTGTTACCCTGATTTGCTCCCTGTCCACATTTTCTGCTCAGGATTTTGTTGATTCGGGAGCAGCTATTAACCTGATGGATTTTGATTTTGCTAAACGTGGGTTTCCCTTGATACCCCTACAGAAGTCTATTCCCCTACTGGGGATTGATTCTACCCCTTTGGCTGAGAATAAACACCAGTTCTCTACTCAGGTGATAATGAGGGTTGAACCTGATCATCAGGAGAGTTGCAAATTTTTGGTGCTGTATAATCTGCATGACATTATTGTACTAGGTTTCCCTTGGTTACAGTCTCATAATCCTGTTTTGGATTGGAAATCTGTGTCTGTAACCAGTTGGGGCTGCCAATATGTTAATGCCAACACTCCTGTTTTTTCTGCCTCTCCCCAGGCTCAGGATGTTCCTGACTTTTTGACTGATTTTTCTGATGTGTTTAGCGAAAGTAAATCTGCATCCTTGCCCCCCCATAGGAGCTATGACTGCGCTATTGAATTAGTGCCTGGTAGTAAATTCCCTAAAGGTCGCCTTTTTAACTTGTCTGTACCTGAACATGACTCTATGCGGTCTTATATCAAGGAGTCATTGGAGAAGGGTCATATCAGACCATCCTCTTCACCCTTGGGTGCGGTTTTTTCTTTGTGGCCAAAAAGGATGGTTCATTAAGGCCATGTATTGATTATCGTCTCTTGAACAATATCACTGTGAAATATCAATATCCGTTACCCTTGATTTCTGACCTGTTTTCCAGGGTGAAAAGTGCTAGTTGGTTTACCAAGCTTGAGCTCAGGGGGCGTATAACCTTATTCGCATTAAGCACGGGGATGAATGGAAGACGGCGTTTAATACCCCAGAGGGGCATTTTGAGTACCTAGTGATGCCCTTTGGGCTCACTAATGCTCCTTCCGTCTTCCAGTCCTTCATGAATGACATTTTCAGGGATTTTGTGGATAAATTTCTGATTGTTTATTTGGATGATATCTTGATTTTTTCCAATGACTGGGACTCTCATGTGAAACATGTTCGGACTGTGTTCCAGATTTTGAGAGAGAATGCTCTGTATGTGACGGGATCAAAGTATCTTTTTGGCGTACAGAGGATCTCATTTCTGGGATTCATTTTGTCCCCATCTGTTATTGAAATGGACCCGGTCAAGGTTCAGGCCATCTGTGATTGGGTCCAACCTACTTCATTAAAGGCTCTTCAGAGATTCTTGGGTTTTGCCAATTTTTATCGTAAATTTATTGGTAATTTCTCTGTTATTGTTAAACCATTGACTGATTTGACCAAAAAGGGTTCTGATGTGGTGAATTGGCCTCCTGAGGCAGTCTCTGCATTTCAGGAACTTAAGCAGAGATTCACTTCTGCTCCTGTTCTACGGCAGCCTGATGTTTCTCTGCCATTTCAGGTGGAGGTTGATGCCTCTGAAATTGGGGCAGGTGCCATTTTGTCCCAAAGAGATCCAGAGACCTCTAAAAGTAACCCTTGTGCCTTTTTCTCTCGAAAATTTTCTCCAACTGAACGTAATTATGACGTGGGTAATCGGGAGTTATTGGCCATGAAGTGGGCTTTTGAAGAGTGGAGACATTGGCTGGAGGGAGCCAAACATCAGGTGGTGGTCCTCACGGACCATAAGAATCTGGTTTATCTGGAATCAGCCAAGCGACTTAATCCTAGACAGGCCAGGTGGGCCTTGTTTTTCACACGTTTTAATTTTGCGGTTTCCTTTCTTCCTGGCACTAAGAATGTTAAGGCGGATGCCCTCTCGAGGAGTTTCTTTGCGGACTCTCCTGAGTTATCTGATCCTGCTGTTATTTTGAAAGAGGGTGTAGTTCTTTCCGCCATCTCCCCAATTTGAGACTGGCTCTGGAAGGGTGTCAGGAGGATAAACCCGAGCGCTGCCCTATTGGGAAATTGTTTGTCCCAGACCGGTGGAAAAAGAGTGTGATGTCTGAGATTCATTGCTCGCTTTGGCCGGTCATCCCGGAATTTTTGGTACCAGAGACTTGGTTAGTCTATCCTTTTGGTGGCCTACTTTGTCTCGTGACGTCAGGGAATTTGTGCAGTCCTGCGGGACTTGCTCTCGCTCCAAGCCTTGCTCTCGCTCTAGTGGTTTGTTGATGCCATTGCCTGTGCCCAAGAGGCCATGGACCCATATCTCTATGGATTTCATTTCCGACCTCCCTGTTTCTCAGAGAATGACTGTTATCTGGGTGATTTGATGATAGGCTTTCCAAAATGATACATCTTGTGCCATTACCTAAGTTGCCTTCCTCCTCCGAATTGGTGCCTTTGTTCCTTCAGCACGTGGTTCGGTTACACGGCATTCCTGAAAACATTGTGTCTGACAGAGGAGTCCAGTTTGTTTCCAGATTTTGGAGGACTTTTTGTTCTAAACTTGGTGTTCAATTGTCTTTCTCCTCTGCTGTTCATCCTCAGAACAATGGACAAACTGAGAGAACAAACCAGACATTGGAGACTTATCTGAGATGCTTTGTGTCTGCTGATCAAGATGACTGGGTCTCTTTTTTGCCTCTGGCTGAGTTTGCTCTTAATAATAGGGCTAGCTCTGCCACTTTGATGTCTCCATTTTTTTGCAATTTTGGGTTTCACCCTCGATTTTCTTCGGGACAGATGGAGGCTTCTGTCTGTCCAGGTGTTGACTCTGTTGTGGAGCGTATGCAGCAGATTTGGGACCAGGTAGTGGAGAGGTTGTCCCTCTCTCAGGAGAGGGCCCAGCGGTTTGCTAACCGGCATAGGACTGATGGTCCTCGGTTTGAAGTGGGGGACTTGGTCTGGTTGTCCTCAAGAAATATCCCTATGAGAGTTGCATCTCCTAAGTTTAAGCCTAGGTTCATTGGACCTTATAAGATCATGGAGATTCTTAATCCTGTTTCCTTTCGCTTACTTCTTCCAGGGACATTTAAGATCCAGAACGTGTTCCACAAGTCCTTATTGAAGAGGTTTGTAGAGCCAGTGGTTCCTATGGCTGCGCCTCCTGACCCTGTTTTGGTTGAGGGCAATCTGGAGTATGTGGTTGAGAAAATATTGGATTCTCGTTTTTCTAGACGAAAACTCCAGTATTTGGTTAAGTGGAGAGGTTATGGTCAGGAGGACAATTCTTGGGTGTTTGCTTCGGACATCCATGCTAGGAGACTGATCCGTGCGTATCACAGAGCTCATCCTGACCGACCTGGTTGCACAAATGAGGGTTCGGTGACCCCTCCTCAAGGGGGGGGGTACTGTTGTGAATGTGTTAAAAATGAATTCTGAGCAGAAGCTCCCTCTGGTGGTTACAAACAGTACTGAACCATTCAATGATGATTGGCAATCAGGAGTTACAGACTGGTCTTATATAAGGGAGGTTCCCTCCCATCATGGTTGCCGGTGATCAATTGTTCTTGTCTCAACTGTGGTTCCTGGTTCACTTGGAAGCTTGCTGAGTCTTGCCTCTTCTCCTGCTCTCAGATAAGATATTTTCTGTTTTTGTGCTTACCATTTTCATATTTCTCTGCATTTCTGTGAGGTTAGCCAGGTCTCTCCCCACCCACCCCCCCCTCCCGGGGGGCTTGGGCTCCTCTCAGTTCTTCTGGAGCCACTGTTATTTGTTCATTTGCCTTTTCCAGTTTTTTCAGTGGCTGCGGCTTAGTTTTGTTACACCAGAGAACTAATTTAGGTGGTAGAGGTCGTGTGATCTCAGGTGTTTTTGCAATTAGAAGAGTTGTTATTTTTTAGGGTTTTTTGGATTGCAGTAAGTGTCTTTCCTATCCTTTTCTGTCAAGGAAGATTGGGCCCCAACGTTTGCTCATACTATTTTCTGTCTGTGTCTGTATTTCCTCTTGTCTAACCGCCATTACATGTTTGGGGGCTTCCTATGTTTTTTGGGGATCTGCTCCGGGCAGATAGCTTTCCTCTTTCTATCTTTAGGCGTAGTTAACCTCTCAGGCTGTGACGAGGCGTCTAGGACCAACGTAGGAACGCTCCACGGCTGCCTTTAGTTGTGGTGGTTAGTCAGGGTACTGCAATCCAGTAGATTCCAACCTTTCTGGTGTATTGCCGTTTTTGCCTACTCTCCTCAGCTACCAAATCATAACACCCTACGTTTCTGCTTCAGAGTCCTGGGGAAGATGGTCGCCTCCATGGAGCCAGTACCGTACGCGCAGTTCCACACACGCCCCCTCCAACTTGCCCTCTTGTCGTCCTGGGACAAGAAGCCAGCGTCCCTAGACCGCCCAGTGCTCCTCCCGCCCAAAGTGAAACAGTCCCTCACTTGGTGGACGCTGGCCTCCACCATCCTACGCGTAAGGTCATCCCTACCCCTCCGGTGGCAGATAATCACCACCGACGCCAGCCTGCACGGCTGGGGCGCAGTCTACCGGCACCTCACAGCACAGGGCCGCTGGGACGTACACGAAGCCCTCCTGCCGATAAACCTCCTGGAGATCAGGGCAATCTTCTTGGCCCTCCTCCACTGGCAGCCCCTCCTCGAGAGCAAACCAGTCCGCCTTCAGTCGGACAACGCTACGGCCGTGGCATACATAATCCATCAGGGCGAGACTCGCAGCAAGCAGATCATGACCAAGATAGCGAAGATCCTACGTTGGGCATAACGCCACGTCCCAGCCATCTCCGCCGTACACATTCCAGGGGTGGACAACTGGGAAGCCGACTTTCTCAGTCGTCGGGAGCTGGCAGCCGGCGAGTGGTCACTCAACCCTGCCGTCTTCAGCAAATTTGCCAGAGGTGGGGCGTCCCAGACGTCGACCTAATGGCATCTCGATCAAACCACAAGGTACCCCAGTACGTGGCCAGATCCCGGAACCCGATGGCACTCGGTTGCGACGCGCTCGTCATCCTGTGGTCCCAGTTCCAAATGCCTTACCTCTTTACACCCCGCCCCCTGCTTCCACGAGTCATAAAAAAGATAAAGGCGGAAGGAGTCCCCGTCCTACTTGTGGCTCCAGATTGGCCCCGTCGGGCCTGGTATGCGGAGCTCGTAAACATGCTCACGGAGACTCCCAGCCCGTCCGGACCTTCTCTCACAGGGACCCCTCTTCCACCCGAGTTCTCAGTCGCTTACTCTAACGGCATGGCCGTTGAGGCCGCGGTTCTAAGGAACGCAGGCTTTTCCGAAAGGGTCACCCAAACGATGATAAGAGCCAGGAAACCAGCGTCTTCCCGCATTTATCACTGGTGCTGGAAGGCCTTTTTCCGCTGGTGCGAGGAAAACAATCTCTTCCCGATGACCTTTTTCCCTGCCCTCTGTTCTCTGTTTTCTACAGTCGGGACTTGACTCCGGCCTTTCCCTCAGTTCTCTAAAGGGTCAGGTCTCAGTCCTATCCGTGCTAATCCAGACCGAAATGGCCTCCTTGCCCCAGGTGAAGACCTTCCTGCAGGGGGTCGCTCACCTAGCTCCCCCTTACCATCCTTCGATCGATCCCTTTGATCTTAATCTGGTCCTAAGCGCTCTACAACGTACGCCCTTCGAGCCTATCCAGGACATCCCCTTCTCGCTACTCTCGTGGAAGGTAGCCTTCCTGGTCTCCATTACCTCCCTCAGAAAGGTATCCGAATTGGCGGCCCTGTCCTGCCGCCCGCCCTTTCTGATCCTACATCAGGATAAGGTGGTCCTCGGGCCTGTCCCTTCCTTCCTTCCGAAGGTAGTCTCAGCCTTCCACATCAACGAGGACATCGTCCTCTCTTCACTGTGCCCCTCACCAGCCCTCCCCCTAGAAAGATCTCTCCACAAGCTGGACCTGGTCAGGGCTATCCGGTTCTACCTTTCTAGGACCATACCCCTTCGTCAATCGAATTCCCTGTTCGTCGTCTATGAGGGCCGCCGCAAAGGTCTCTGCCTCAAAATCCACCATCGCCCGGTGGGTTCATTCAGCTGTCCTGGAAGCATACCGATCCTAGGACAAACAATCTCCCCCGGGGAGCCTCATGGGCCATTCGTCACCAGGCTTCGGCGGCTCAGATCTGCAAAGCCGCAACCTGGTCTTCTCTCCATACCTTCGTTAAATTCTACAAGGTTAATACCCACGCATCGGCGGACTCGGGACTCGGTAGAAAATATACTGCAGGCCGACCTAGTCCCCGCTATCTCCATATTTTACCTAATTACCCACCCTCGGGACTGCTTTAGGACGTCCCATAGTAACCTGTGTCCCCCAATGAAGCGATAAAGAAAGAGGGATTTTTGGTACTTACCGTAAAATCTCTTTCTTGGAGTCTTCATTGGGGGACACAGCACCCCCCCCAAAAATTCACACCACACTGGACCTCAGGCCGTTCCTTGGGGTTGGCACATAGGTCGTGTATCCTATTACTATAACAGCTCCTACTACTGCTTTTGCACTAACTGAGTTGCTTTTTCTTGTCGGTGGGTGTATACTGCCGGGGAGGAGTCAGCCTTTTTGCCTTATTAGCATAGTGTCAGCCTCCTAGTGACAACAGCATACACCCATAGTAACCTGTGTCGCCCAATGAAGACTCCAAGAAAGAGATTTTATAATACTCACTTGCTGTTTGGTCCGGTCCGATGGGTGTCACTGGTCCTGGTCTTGCGCCTCCCATCTTCATGTGATGCCGCCCTCCTGCTTGCTTCGTGTGGACTCGGCATCGTGCTCCTGCGCAGGCATACTTCTCTGCCTTGTTGAAGGGAAAGTAAAGTACAGCTGTGCGCATGCGCCGGAAAAGGTCAGAGAACCCTGGTGCCTGTGTACTGCAGTACTTTGCTCTGCCCCCAACAGGGCAGATTAGTACGCCTGCAAAGGAGCGCGATGCCAGGGAGCTTGTGTGGATGATGCAGGGACGCGCCATCCACACGGACCAAGAAGGAGGTCGACATCGCATGAAGATGGGAGGGGCCAGACCAGGACCAGCTACACCCATCGGACCGGACCACACGGCAAGTGAGTATAATCAAAGTTATTTTTCTCCTCCTTCAGGTCGAAGGCAGATATACAGCATTATAGAATGCTGTATATCAGCCCTGAATGGTGATGGACGTAACTTATATCGCCCAAACCGGGTGACAGTTTCCCTTTAAACCTCTTCTAACTCAAGGAGCCTTAACACTTTATTTTCTGTCAAAATGGGAGTTTGTATTTTTGAGGGTGAATTGCAGATTATACTGATGCCTCTTTGGGACACATATGACTCTTTGACTTCTGTTTTGTTTACTTTTCTGGTGAGGCGAAGTAGCTTATACAACAATTGTCATTTTTAAGTTTTCTATATGGATTATCCACTATGTGGGATAACTAATGAATAAATCAATTCTCAACAATGTCAAATACTTTAAATGTATTTTTTTTTTTTTTTAGAGATTTTTCATTTTTGGAATGGGAAAAGTCTAGACTCTTAATTTCTAAAAAGTCTTTGTGTTGAACTCATATGAGAAATCTGTAAATAATAATAATATTTTTTTCTTTTTTCTTCTAAAAAGATCCAGCTCTTCCTGAACCAAATGTTCATCAAATATCTTGCTTGAAAACCTATTTTGGCCATTCAAGTTTTAAGCCGTAAGTTTTATTTGGGAGAGATATAAAAAGGAAAAAAAATATGAATTGAAAATGCAACAGTACAGGAAGGAAGGCTGTCGGGGAGTCTCTGCGACAGTGCAGGCAGATATTTCAATGCAATTATTAATTTTAATGCCAATACTGACAACTCTCTTCCCTACCCCACTCTTCATTAAGGTAAAGGTTTTTCTCCTGCACCACTCGCAAGTCTCTTCTTTTTTGGGACGACTCTCCACATCATTTCTACGTAAATCCACAAAGAAGAAAATTAAAGGCACCAGAATTGCTCCCAAAATTTATTATCAAAAACATCAAACAATCCAAAAAGCAAATTTTTCACCACAATAAGCCTTTGTAAAACGAATAAGTAAAAAAATTTATTTTTTGTCCGTTTTTTTCACAATCGCTATAAAAAAATAGAAATCTTGCAATTTTCAATTTGGCCACTGGAGTTTTTTTTTTAGACTCTAATTTTCTTTTGTTCCAGGAAACAACACATGTACATAGCCACAATGGACAATATATTTTGTACAGAAGTGTCTATTGAGCCAGTGCAATGTGAAGGGAGGGGTGCAAGGTCAGCTGTGACATTGCCTACTGTAAATGGTGGATTCTGCGTTATTAGCTGTGGATAGATGTGTTACCTATCATTGTAATCCTGCCTCGGATAATAAGGAACCTTGATGAAAACGCTCTCTCAAGGTATGAGTCTCAAGGTATGAGAACGTATGAGTCTAAAAAAGCCCCTGTGGCCACTCTGAAAATTGCAGGATTACTAATTTTATTTTTAATTTTAATATAGAGATCCTGATACAAAATCAAAATTGGCAACTTCAAAAAAGAAAAAAATGTTTTTGTGATGTCTCACCCACAAGTCATACAATATGTAGACATACCCTTAATGTTCTATTAACCAACTCCCATGGACCATGAAAGTTTGATGCATTGGGCAGTTGGGTAAAAAAAAATGTCATGCGTTTTTTTATATTCAGACAGGCAGTTTTTTTTTTTTTTAGAGGTTAGCATTGAAAACTTTGGTGTGGGGCCTGGCCTCTGTTTATGCCATTGACTAGATCCTTTGACTTCTATTTATATGCCTTTTGTTTGTTGAATTTGGTCTAGAAATGTGGGAACTGTAAGCTGCCTGTATTGTTATTCATTTTGGCATGACAGTCAATGGGAAATATATATTCCCTATGTATGATATGCACTCAAGAATTTATCATAATTCTGTTGCCTAAATAAGAGAAGTATATACAGTACATTTTTTGGTTTCAGAAAAGTTGATTGTAATGTTCCTTTTCAAAGGAATAAGACTTTTTTTTGCCAAAGGTAATCATCAACTATTAGTTATTAAATTGAATCTGTCATCTAGTTTTTGCTTTGTAGCATGAGATAAGCCAGTTGTAGGAGCTGAGAGCCTGCTTCCAGCGATGTATCACTTATTAGGCTTTGTTTTGTAATTTTAATAAAATCAAGACTAGGTGTCTCCTGCCTTCTTGTCAAGTGCTCTGTGTAACCACACACAGAAAGCAACCAATAAGTAGTGTGGGCGCATTTATCCAGAGCTCCGCATTCTGAGTACTGCTAAATGTGCAGCAGAGAAAACAGTGACTTTCAGAATGCAGACCAGTAAGTGACAAATTGCTGGAATCAGTCTCAGCACCTATATTGTCCTGCTTTCAAATTACATAGCCGAAACCTGGTGATAGATTCCCTTCAAATACAAAATAATTGAATGCTTTAAAAGGGTATTCCCATCTCCACGATCCTATCCCAATATGATGTAATAATATTAGCAAATGCCTCCAATTAGAAATGTAGTATAGTTCTTCTGATTCGTTATGTTGCTTGCTCTATGTACAGAGAATTGCTGTAGCTTAGGTCTCCATGGTTACGACCACTAACAGCTAACTAACTCTCACTATGAGTGGTCATAACCATGGATACCTAAGCTACTTACTTGTAAATTATATAGCAAATCATGACATTGGGAGAGATGGTCTATATATTTTTTTTTTTCCCCCCAGTCTTTTGTAAAGAGGGTGTAGCACTCCACTCCCGTGGCAGGGTATACCGATCACTATAGGCTGGCCTCTCCAAGATATATTTTTTGCAGATGTATATATGTTGAGGTGTGTTTTGCTCTGTACATCTGGAGCTATATAGACCCTGTGTCCCCTTTACTTGTACACACCCCTGATGACATCTCATTACTGAGATAGAAATGTGTTGGGAGGGAATTGTCTTTTTCAGCTGCAGATGGAAGGAAGAGAGCCACAGTATTCTTTACTGATGGGTAGGCGGAGCCCAGACGGATAGACACCTCAGATTAAAAAAGCGTGTTGACCGGCCCCTCCAGCTCGGGCTCCTCCTACTCAGCTTTCTCCAGTTTACAATTTGAGGTCTCAGAGGATGGTCGCTGCTAGAAGCAGCTCCTCAGAAGATTTTATTATTTTTTATCGGACAAGAGATTTGGATCACCAAATGTGGTCTAGAGGTCTCAGGGGTCTCAGCGCTGCTGGACCCCAACCTCTCCCTTGGCGGATCTGTATTACCTGGGTGGTCCCTGCAGAAACCTGCGGCCCGGGGGGATGAGGATGGCTTCCCTGGCGGGGACTCACACCGCGCTGCAGGGGTCACTGCGATCCCGCCCTGGGGGGAAGCATGGGCACGCGCCAGAAACCCCTGTGGGTCCTGTGGCGCATGGCGGGGTGAGTACTCCACATTTTTATTATATGTGTTGAGTGATTCACCGGCCGCTGCGGCAGCCGCTGGTACATTACATGTGGTGACTGTGGTATTTTTGTCTGCAGGTGGATGCCTGCAGGACGGGGATCGCGGGACCGGAGAAGGGAGTTCCCACGCTTTTTTTGAAGGCGGGGGGCGTGGCTTCGCGTCTCCCGGGCAGGAAGCGCTCGCTGAGCGCGCTTTCCTGCTGTCTTCTCTTCCGGCTGCCTCCTCAGTGCGGCGGCCATTACAGCGCTCCGGGCTCCTCTCCTTCTCCGTCTCTCCTGCACAAGCCTAAAGAAGAAACAGCACCGCAAACTGTGAGTCGCTTCTGCCTATCGGGGCAGAAGCTTAGAGAATTTTTTTCTCCCCCGCAGCGCAGGTTGCCACACGCTAAGTTTAGCGACGCGATTGGAGTCGCTAGAACTTTTTGCGATGCAGAAAGTGACTAAGTGATTTGGCGTTTAAAGTGTGGCATTTTTGGAGCCTGCTGCCTATTGAGGCACCTGGAACTCGCACATTAATACAGGTTGTGAAGAGTTTCTAATTTTAACCCCTTGTCAGGCGGTTAATCCTTAATGGTGGGCTGGGGTAACCTTTTTTCTTTAAGAGTTAACCCTTCAGCGTCCGGTTAGGATTTTTTTCCTAAAACCACACTGTTTCGTGTTACTATCAGGTGTTACCTGTCATTGTACTGGGTAAGACATGTCAGATCAGGGCACTGGTGCAGATCATCACCCAGCTCCGTACAGGTCAGTCTCGCATATCTGACACACAGACCTCGACATCGAGTGCAGCGGTCGGAGGACCCAGTGACGCAAAAATGGAGGCTCTCACTCGTTCGATTGATAGCCTGTCTAACCTTATAGGTTGTTGGATGTCAGCCAAACCCCCTCATGGCAGGAAGCGGCATAGGCCGGTGACTTTTCTCTCGTATAGCGACTCAGAGAGTTCTGACATGGAGGGTTCCCCTTTAAGTTCAGAGGGGATATCCGATTCGGATAGAGAGGATCGGCAAAAGCACTCTGCCTTTTTCTCGGGCCGTGTAGAAGCTTTAATTGAAGCAATGAGAGAGGCGTTGCAGTTACAGGAAGATGTAACTACTCGCCCTGGTAAGTCGGCCAGGATGTTCCAGGAGTCGCGTAAGTCAGTCGCGACTTTACCATCTCTGATTGAGTTCAACCAGGCAGTGGAGAAGGAGTCGTCTGTGTCCAGACAAGCGTTTTCAGGGGACTCGTCTTTTGGAGTCACTGTATCCGTGTGCTACGGAATCTATTGATTTTTGGATTCATTCTCCCGAGGTGAATGTCTCTTTATCTCAGCTTAACAAATCTTCTTTGCTACCTATTAAAGGGAAGGCGAGTTTGCAGGACCCGCTAGACAGAAGAGCGGAGTCAGCGGCAAAATCCATTTACGAAGCCGCGGGTTATGGCTTCAGAGCGGTGCTAGGCTCCATGTGTGTTTATAAAGCTACCCTGGTCTGGTTGGACCGTTTGCGGAAGAAATGTGAACCTCAAGTGCCTGAGGTGGACGAACTGTTCGAATTGTTAGAAAGTGCCTTACAATATGGCCATGATGCAAACCTGGATACTGTGTCACTGCTGTCCAGGGCACAATCCTCGGCGGTCTCAGTCAGGAGGGCACTGTGGCTTAGACAGTGGACCGGTGATGCGGTTTCTAAACATGGTTTGCTAGCCTTAGCTTACAAAGGCGGTCAGTTATTTGGATCTGACCTTACGGAGCTGATTACCAAAGCAAAGGCAAAGGAGACAGCCTTACCGCAGTGTAGAACTGGGGCTTCTACGTCTGGCAGATCTGGTACCAGTAGTGGTCGACGGTCCTTTCGGTCCAGGGGACGATTCGGTCAGCCCTCTTGGGGTCGGGTCGTCCCTCTTTTTCGGGAAAAAAGACAAATCAGAAATCCCGCACTCCCTGGAAACAGAGTTTCCGTCAAGATAAAAGGGAATCTGACAAAAAGCCCGCTAAGGCGGATTGACGCCAGGGGCCCGCTCGAGGGCTCTCGAGTGGGGGGTCGCCTGCTCCAATTCAAATTGACTTGGGTTTCCCGTGTCCCAGACTCCTGGGTGACGCGGGTTGTGTCGGCAGGCTATTTCATAGAATTTTCTTCCCGACCCCCGAACAGTTATTGTCAATCTCGCATTCCGTCAGAGCCCGAGCTATGTGCCGCTTTACTGCAGGAAGTCGAATTTCTTCTGCAGAAGGGTGTGGTGGTTCCGGTTTCACCAGAGGACAGGGAAGAGGTTTTTATTCCAACCTCTTTGTGGTTCCCAAAAAAGAGGGAAAGTTTCGCCCCGTCCTGGATCTCAAAAGATTGAATCGGCATGTCCACACCCGAAAGTTTCGCATGGAGTCGCTTCGCTCCGTAGTGGCAGCATTGTCGCAGAACGATTTTTTGGTGTCAATCGACATACGCGACGCCTATTTGCACGTTCCAATCGAGGGGCTCACCAGCGTTATCTTCGCTTTGCCATAGGACAAGACCATTACCAATTTGTGGCTCTACCATTCGGTTTGGCCTCGGCACCCAGAGTCTTTACAAAGATTCTGGCACCTCTCATGGCTATACTTCGAAGACAGGGAGTCACGATCCTTCCCTATCTGGACGTCCTTTTGATTGTGGCATCCTCAAAGGAGGAGGCTGTGACGGCTCGCAATCTATCCCTTCAGCTCCTGGAGGACTTCGGGTGGCTGGTCAATTGGGAGAAGTCGTTTCTGGAACCGTCACAATCAATCCTGTTTCTGGGGATGCATTTCGACACAGTACGAGCAGTGGTGTCTCTACCTCCAGACAAGCAAGCATGTCTCATCCGACATACGCAGGTGATGAAGTCTTCAGTGACATTGTCCCTTCGAAGATGTATGCGTCTTCTGGGGTTGATGGTGGCCTCAATGGAGGCACTTCCGTTTGCCCAGTTCCATTCCAGGACGCTCCAGAGGTTCATTCTAAACCACTGGGATCGGTCGCAGACCTCACTGGATTGCAGTGTAGTTATCTCCCGCGATGTACGAGAGTCTCTAGAATGGTGGATCCGTTCGACAGAATTGTCTCGGGGGAAGTCTTTTCTTCCTCTGAAGTGGTCAGTCATAACCACCGATGCCAGCCTGACGGGCTGGGGGGCGTTTGGAACGATCTCTGGATTCAGGGAGTATGGTCGCCAGAGGAGTCTGTCTTGCCGATCAACATCCTCGAATTGAGGGCAATTTTCCTTTGCCTCCAACATTGGACGGTCCCTTTACGCGGTCTGCCTGTCCGAGTGCAGACAGACAATGCGACGGCGGTCGCATATATCAACCACCAAGGCGGGACAAGAAGTTCCAGACTCATGGTGGAGGTATCTCGGATCCTGGTATGGGCAGAGGCCAGAGTCCCAGCCATCTCTGCTATCCACATTCCAGGAGTTCAGAATATCACAGCGGACTTCCTAAGTCGCGAGAAGATGGATCCCGGAGAATGGAGTCTCCATCCGGAAATTTTTGCACTGCTGTGCTCCCGTTGGGGAACTCCCCAAGTGGATCTGATGGCTTTCAAGGCCAATGCCAAGTTACCGACATTCGTGTCCAGGTACAGGGATCCGAAGGCTGTAGCGGTGGATGCTCTAGTGGCCCCGTTGGACCAATTAAAACTAATTTATGTGTTCCCGCCGATTTCTATGCTACCTCTGGTACTCCGTCGGATCAGGCTGGAGAGAATCTCAGCTATATTGATAGCTCCAGATTGGCCAAGGAGAACGTGGTTCTCGACACTGGTGTCGCTTCTAGTGGCACCGCCATTTTCGCTTCCTCTTCGTCCGGACCTGTTAACCCAAGGGCCCGTTCGTCATCCAGACCTGAAGTCTCTGCGTTTGACGGCGTGGCTCTTGAGACCGAAATTTTGACCCGTAGAGGTTTCTCAGCCGAAGTCATTGCTACTCTGCGTGCTGCTAGGAGTCCGGCTACTACTAAGATTTACCACAGGACTTGGGAAGCTTTCTTTTTGTGGTGTTCGAGTTCTTCAAGGAACCCGAGAAAATTTTCTATTCCCAATTTGTTGGCTTTTATACAACACGGGTTGGACAAAGGTTTGGCCGTTAGCACCCTGAGGGGTCAGGTTTCTGCTCTGTCCTTACTTTTTCGGAGAGCTATCGCCTCACGTAGGGACGTGCGTTCCTTTTTTCGCGGAATAACCCGTCAGTTTCCGCCGCGGAGGACACCTGTATCTCCTTGGCGGCTTAAACTTGTTTTGGAGGCTCTTCAACATCAGCCCTTTGAGCCTATGGATTCGGTTAGCCTTTATTTACTTTCTTGGAAGGTGGCCTTCTTAGTGGCAGTCACTTCTTTGAGGAGGGTTTCTGAGTTGGCGGCTCTTTCTTGTTCGCCTCCCTTCTTGGAGTTTCACCCGGATCGTGTAGTGCTTCGCACTCGGGGGACTTCCTACCTAAGGTGGTGTCACGATTCCATGTTAACCAGGATATTGTGTTACCTTCTCTTTGTCCGAGGCCAAGGACTGAGAAGGAACGGGCCTTGCACACATTGGATTTGGTGCGGGCTTTGAAATTCTACTTGAATGTTACTCAAGGTTTTCGGAAATCAGACTCTTTGTTTGTGATTCCAGCAGGTCGTCGACGTGGTCAGCGAGCTTCCAAGGATTCTATAGCTCGTTGGATTCGGTCGGCCATTTTGGAGGCTTACCGACTTAAGGGCGAGCCTTGCCCGGTTAAACTACGAGCTCACTCCACGAGGGCTGTGGGCTCATCGTGGGCTTTCCATCAAGGGGCCTCGGCGGCTCAGCTCTGCCGGGCGGCGACCTGGCGCTCCGTCCACACTTTTACAAAATTTTATAAGGTGGACGTTAGTGCTTCCGCTGATGCAGCCTTGGGACGTAGGGTCCTGCAGGCAGCGGTGGTTTAAGTTTTCTAGTAAACTTGTGTTTGGCGCCTGTTGCGCTTTTATCTAGGTTGTTGGGTTTCTGCCTATTTTGGTTTTCTTTTCCCACCCTAATTTTTGAACTGCTTTGGGACGTCCCATCAGTAAAGAATACTGTGGCTCTCTTCCTTCCATCTGCAGCTGAAAGACGGATTTTGGTAAGAACTTACCTGTAAAATCCTTTTCAGCGAAGGAAGGAAGAGAGACACAGCTCCCTCCCATGGCAGAAGTGTGTTGTTGATTTACAGAAGCAGCGTGGCCCTTCTCTGATAACGATTTCTGGGCTGAGGTCGACGCGCTACGGCTCTGTTCCAGCATTGCCAGCTCATCGCAGTGGTCAGGTCCCGTGAGTAGTACCTGGAACTGTGTGGTTTTTTGCCTATCTGCATGCATAACCTGTATTCTTGTGTTTTTGTCTCTGAAGTTCTTCAGAAGGGGTTATGTTGCTCCGCTGGTGATATTGCTCTTCCTTAAGCTTGTGTACAACTGGAGAAAGCTGAGTAGGAGGAGCCCGAGCTGGAGGGGCCGGTCAACACGCTTTTTTAATCTGAGGTGTCTATCCCGTCTGGGCTCCGCCTACCCATCAGTAAAGAATACTGTGTCTCTCTTCCTTCCTTCGCTGAAAAGGATTTTACAGGTAAGTTCTTACCAAAATCCGTCTTTTTTGGGCTAATTTAACCAGAACTACACTTGGGTACTGCCCTTTTCAGGCTTGGGAGTATTTTCATGGGGCATGGCAGGGTAGACTAATGTGATATCTAATCACTGCTATCTGTGGAACCCCGTGGTCTCCTACATCTTGTCATCTGAAGTGGGTGAGATCTAACCTATTTATGCACTATGGCACCTTCCATATCATTTATCACAGAAATAAATGACACCTACCAATATAGGTTATTTGCCCACTGACAAAATTGAGATATTGGTATTTTTTGTTTTGTATGTGTTTTCTCCCTGGGTATATCTCTATTTTTTTTAAGAAAAAATATTAATTAAAAGTTAAGCTTTAAGAGAGTCTCTCCATGCTACTTAAACCTCCTTACGCATACTGGTGAGCTGCAGGACAAGGGCTGTGATAAAAGAAGAAATATATTTTTCCTCAGCTGACCGAGCACGGAGGTCTGAGGCTGGAGAAAAGAATCCTTTGTGCTCAGTCCACCAAGGAGATTTATTTCTTCTCCTGCCTCAGCCCTTCTCAGGCATGTCACTAATATTTGTGCTTACGATACAGCTCCTCTGTGAGTTGAGACACTAGTCTCTTGAGCTTTCCTTCAGACTGCAACCCATCCTAACCCGTGATTTTGACGGGCTGCAGTTTGAATTACATGACCGGGCCTTTTTATCACATTCTTGGAGAACCCCTTCAATATGGTTGTTTTAGGTCTGAGTCTTGGTACAAGGTTTGACTGTTAGTGTGACAGCCTGATCCTAACTATGGTAGGAACATTCAGCGACATTAAAGGCAACTACTAAATTAATTGGGATCTGTCAATGAGTGTGGGAAAAATGTTTGTTTTACTATTTTCGCCTATCCTTATTTCCTAGGGTTCAGTGGAAAGTTATCAATTCCATTTTAAAAGAAAGGCGCGACAACCTTGTTGTCATGGCAACAGGTAACCAATCTGTTTGTCTAAAACATATCTTATCCATTGTTCGTTTGTATCTTACACAGATTTTATATGGGGGGTGAATGGGGCTGAGTTGCAATACTGACTTCAATCCATGAATAAACTGAGGAAGAAAACCAAAATGTATTTTTCTTTTGTAATACAGCTTTTTGAAGTAGTTATTTGATTTCTATTTGAATTTACTTTAATCCATCACCTTAGGTTGACATTCACTTAATAGGTGTGATTTTGCATGTAGGCAGGTATTTAAAGGTGTTATCCACTACTAGGACAACCCCTTCTTAAACCAAATGTTCAGCTCCAATAAAATAATAAAGCCTATACTCGCCTCCTGTGCCAGTGCCGTTCCCATGGTGTCTGCACTTGCCCACCCCTGGACTGTGATGCAGTTGTTGTAGCATGTGACCCCGACATCCAATCAGCTCTGGCATCACTGTCTCAGCCTTCGGCCAAAGTGAATATGAGGAGAAAGCCAGGGCTGCAGCTCATCCCGGACTTCCTTTTTATGTTCAGTTTGTCCGAAGGCAGACACAGTGACGCCAGCGCTGATTGGGAGCCTGACATCACGTGTCATTCCACCTCGTTACAGCCCCGGGACCTCGAGTGCCGACACAGCTGGAACAGAGCCGGCGCGGGAGGTGAGTATAGGCTTTGTTATTTTATCGGGGCTGAATATTTAGTTTAAGAAAAGGTTGTCCTAGTAGTGGACAATCCCTTTAATTTCAAATTCAGGTCCGGTTGAAATCTCAAAACTATTCAAGGGATTTTGTCTCTGGGCTTTTTCTACCTCATCTGAGTGCAGTATGATGTAGATAAGGAGACCCTGAATCTAACAATCTATCATTTAGTTAACTTGGTGCAGCTGTTCCGATACAGAGTTCTTAGATTTAGCATAAATCAGAGCTGAGAAAGCTAACCCCGCCCACACCAGGCTCTGTATGTACATTGTCTATTGACAGTGAGCTGGTTATCACAGGGGGGCGGAGTCACACTAGCAAGCATGAGGTGCTGTAGTCCAGGCAATGATAATATCAACCTTTGTTGTAAGTAAACAGCACTCAGCCTGACATGCGACACATCGTTGAAATCTTTGTTTTAAGCCCCATCTCATGATATCCTCAGATTACATAGCAAAAACCTGCTGATAGATTCCCTTTAACATACGTACTATTGATAATAGTTATATGAAAAAGTTTGGGCACCCCTATTAATCTTAAGCTTAATGTTTGATAAAAATTGGTGTTTTTGCAACAGCTATTTCAGTTTGATATATCTAATAACTATTGGACACAGTAATGTTTCTGCCTTGAAATGAGGTTTATTGTACTAGCAGAACACGTGCAATCTGCATTCAAACAAAATTTGACAGGTGCATAAGTATGGCGACCCTTATCATTTTCTTGTTTTAAATACTCCTACCTACTTTTTACTGACTTACTAAAGCACTTTTTTTGGTTTTGTAACCTCATTGAGCTTTGAACTTCATAGCCAGGTGTATGCAATCATGAGAAAAGCTACTTAACCCCTTCACCCCCAAGGGTGGTTTGCACGTTAATGACCGGGCCAATTTTTACAATTCTGACCACTGTCTCTTTATGAGGTTATAACTCTGGAACGCTTCAACGGATCTTCGCGATTCTGAGATTGTTTTCTCGTGACATATTGTACTTCACGTTAGAAGTAAAATTTCTTCGATATAACTTGCGTTTATTTTTGAAAAAAATGCAAATATGGCGAAAATTTTTAAAATTTTGCAATTTTCAAACTTTGAATTTTTATTCCCTTAAAACAGAGAAATATGTCACATAAAATAGTTAAGAAATAACATTTCCCACATGTCTACTTTACATCAGCACAATTTTGGAACCAAAATTTTTTTTTGTTAGGAAGTTATAAGGGTTAAAAGTTGACCAGCGATTTCTCATTTTTACAACAAAATTTACAAAGCCATTTTTTTTAGGGACCACCTCTCATTTGAAGTCACTTTGAGGGGTCTATATGGCAGAAAATACCCAAAAGTGACACCATTCTAAAAACTGCACCCCTCAAGGTACTCAAAACCACATTCAAGAAGATTATTAACCCTTCAGTTGCTTCACAGGAACTAAAGCAACGTGGAAGGAAAAAATGAATATTTAACTTTTTAGCCACAAAAATGATCTTTTACAAACTTTTTTTTTATTTTCACAAGGGTAAAAGGAGAAAATGGACAAATAAGGTTGTTATGCAATTTCTCCTGAGTACGCCAATACCCAATATGTGGGGGAAAACCACTGTTTGGGCACACGGCAGAGCTCGTAAGGGAAGGAGCGCCGTTTGACTTTTTCAAACTAAAATTGGCTGGAATTGAGATTGGACGCCATGTCGTGTTTGGAGAGCCCCTGATGCGCCTAAACAGTGGAAACCCCCACAAGTGACACCATTTTGGAAACTAGACCCCCTAAGGTACTTATCTAGATCTGTTGTGAGCACTTTGAACTCCCAAGTGTTTCACAAAAGCTTATAATGCCTGGGTGTGAAAAAAAAAAAAAAACAATTTTCCACAAAAATGATTTTTTAGTCCCAAATTTTTGAATTTTCCCAAGGAAATTGGACCCCAAAAGTTGTTGTCCAATTTGTCCTGAGTACGCTGATACCCCATATGTGGGGGGGGGAACTGTTTGGGTGCACGGCAGGGCTTGGAAAGGAAGTAGTAACGTTTTGGAATGCAGACGTTGATGGGGGTCATGTTCCGTTTGCAGTGCCCCAGATGAGCCTAAACAGTGGAAACCCCCCACAAGTGACCCCCTAAGGAACTTATCTAGATCTTTGGTGAGCACTTTGAACCCCAAGTGCTTCACACAAGTTTATAATGCCCGGGCATGAAAATAAAAAATCCTATTTTTTTCCCACAAAAATTATCTTTTAGTCACTAATTTTTTATTTTCTCAAGGGTAACAGGAGAAATTGGACCACATAAGTTGTTGTACAATTTGTCCTGAGTACGCTGATACCCCATATGTGGGTGGGAACCACTGTTTGGGCGCACGGCAGAGCTCGGAATGGAAGGAGCACCATTTGACTTTTTCCAACCAAAACTGGCTGGAATTGAGATTGGATGCCATGTTGCATTTGGAGAGCCCCTGATGTGCCTAAACAGTGGAAACCCCCCACAAATGACCCCATTTTGGAAACTAGACCCCCTAAGGAACTTTTCTAGATCTTTGGTGAGCAATTTGAACCCCCAAGTGCTTCACACAAGTTTATAACGTAGAGCCGTAAAATTTAAAAATCATATTTTTTCCACAAAAATGATCTTTTCACCCCAATTTTTATTTTTCCAAGGGTAACAAGACTCCAAAAGTTATTGTGCAATTTGTCCTAAGTGCGCTGATACCCCATATGTGGGGGTAAACCACTGTTTGGGTGCATGGCAGAGTTTGGAAGGGAAGGAGCGCCGTCTGACTTTTTCAACGCAGAATTGGCTGGACGCCATGTCGTGTTTGGAGAGCTCCTGATCTGCCTAAACAGTGGAAACCCCCATAAATGACGCCATTTTGGAAACTAGACCCTCAAGGAACTTATCTAGATGTGTGGTGAGAACTTTTAACCCCCAGGTGTTTCACTAAAGTTTATAACGTACAGCCGTAAAATAAAAAATCTTTTTTTTTTTACAAAAATGATTTTTTCGTCCCCAATATTTTATTTTCACAAGGGTAACAGAAGAAATTGGAACCCAAAAGTTGTTGTCCAATTTGTCCTGAGTACGCTGATACCCAATATGTGGGAGAAAACTACTGTATGTGCGCACGTCAGGGCTCGGAAGGGAAGTAGTGACGTTTTGGATTGCAGACTTTGATGGAATGGTCTGGGGGCGTCATGTCACATTTGGAGAGCCCCTGATGCACCTATACAGTGGAAACCCCCCACAAGTGACCCCATTTTGGCAAATAGACCCCACAAGGAACTTATCTAGATGTGTGGTGAGCACTTTGAACCCCGAAGTGCTTCACAGAAGTTTCTAAGGTACAGCCGTAAAAATAAAAAATCTTTTTTTTTTTACAAAATGATTTTTTTTGCCCCCAATATTTTATTTTCACAAGGGTAACAGGAGAAATTGGACCCCAAAAGTTGTTGTCCAATTTGTCCTGAGTACGCTGATACCCAATATGTGGGAGAAAACTACTGTATGGGCGCACGTCAGGGCTCGGAAGGGAAGTAGTGACGTTTTGGATTGCAGACTTTGATGGAATGGTCTGGGGGCGTCATGTCGCATTTGGAGAGCCCCTGATGCGCCTAAACAGTGGAAACCCCCCACAAGTGACCCCATTTTGGAAAATAGACCCCACAAGGAACTTGTCTAGATGTGTGGTGAGCACTTTGAACCCCGAAGTGCTTCACAGAAGTTTATAACGCACAGCCGTAAAAATAAAAAATCCTTTTTTTTTTTGCAAAAATGATTTTTTTGCCCCAATATTTTATTTTTACAAGGGTAACAGGAGAAATTGGACCCCAAAAGATGTTGTCCAATTTGTCCTGAGTACGCTGATATCCAATATGTGGGAGAAAACTACTGTATGGGTACACGTTGGGGCTCGGAAGGGAAGTAGTGACGTTTTGGATTGCATACTTTGATGGAATGGTCTGGGGGCGTCATGTCGCATTTGGAGAGCCCCTGATGCGCCTAAACAGTGGAAATCCCCAACAAGTGACCCCATTTTGGAAAATAGACCCCACAAGGAACTTATCTAGATGTGTGGTGAGCGCTATGAAGCCCCAAGTGCTTCACAGAAGTTTATAATGTACAGCCATAAAAACAAAAAAATATTTTTTTTTGTACAAAAATGATATTTTCGCCCCCAGTTTTTTATTTTCCCAAGGGTAGCAGAAGAAATAGGACAAATTGCACAATAACTCTTGGGGTCCAGAGTACGCTGATACCCCATATGTGGGGATAAACTACTGTTTGGACGCATGGCAGAGCTGAGAAGTGAAGGAGCACCGTTTGACTTTTTCAACGCAGAATTGGCTGGAATTGAGATCAGACGCCATGTCACATTTGGAGAGCCCCTGATGTGCCTAAACAGCGGAAACCCCCAATTCTAACTCCAACTCTAACCCCAACACACCCCTAACCCTAGTCCCAACCCTAACCACAAACCTAACCCTAACACACCCCTAATCCCAACCCTAACCCTAATCCTAACTTTAGCGCCAACCCTAACCCTAACTTTAGCCGCAACCCTAACCCTAACCCTAATGGGAAAATGGAAATAAATACTTTTTTTAAATTTTATTATTTTTCCCTTACTAAGGGGGTGATAAAGGGGGGTTTGATTTACTATTTATAGCGGGTTTTTATGATTGGCAGCTGTCACGCTAAAAGACGCTTTTTATTGCAAAAATAGTTTTTGCATCATCACATTTTGAGAGCTATAATTTTTGCATATTTTGGCCCACAGAGTCATGTGAGGTCTTATTTTTTGCGGGACGAGTTGACGTTTTTATTGGTACTATTTTCGAGCACGTGACGTTTTTTGATCGCTTTTTATTTCGATTTTTGGGAGGTTAGAATGAACAAAAATCAGCAATTCATGAATTTCTTTTGGGGAGGCGTTTATACCGTTCCGCGTGTTGTAAAATTGATAAAGCAGTTTTATTCTTCGGGTCAGTACGATTATGGCGATACCTCATTTATATCATTTTTTCATGTTTTGGCGCTTTTATAGAATAAAAACAATTTTATATAAAAAATAATTATTTTTGCATCGCTTTATTCTGCGAGCTATAACTTTTTTATTTTTTCGCTGATGATGCTGTATGACGGCTCGTTTTTTGCGGGACAAGATGACGTTTTCAGCGGTACCATGTATTTTTATATCGGTCTTTTTGATCGCGTGTTATTCCACTTTTTGTTCGGCGGTATGATGATAAAGCATTGATTTTTTGCTTCGTTTTTTTTTTTTTTTTTTAAGGGGTTCACTAAAGGGGTTAACTAGTGGGACAATTTTATAGGGGGGGTCGTTACGGACGCGGCGATACCAAATATGTGTACTTTTATTGTTTTTTTTTTTTTATTTACAGGAAGAAGTGAATTTATTGGGGAATATTTTTTTTTTTTTTTATTTATTTTGGATTTTTTTTTTACACATGTTTATTTTTACTTTTTTAACTTTTTTACTTTGTCCCAGGGTGGGACATCACAGTATTTTATCAGATCGCTGGTGTGGCAGTGTGCACAGCACTCTGTCACACCAGCGATCGCACAGGCATAGATCCAGGCTTCTCAGTGCCTGCTCTCGGCAGGCACTGAGGTAGCCGCCTCCCTCCAGGACCCCGGCGCCATCTTGGATCCGGGTCCTGGGAGGGAGGAAGCCCTCAGAACAGCGCGATCACATCGCGCTGCTCTGAGGGTCTCAGGGGGGCGCGCAGGGAGCCCCACCCTGCGCGATCCTCCCCTGTGCCCCCAGTACACCGCGATCATGTTTGATCGCGGTGTGCTAGGGGTTAATGTGCCGGGAGCGGTCCGTGACCGCTCCTGACACACAGTCATGGGTGTCAGCTGTGATAATCAGCTGACACCCGGCGGCGATTAGCTGCGCTCCCCTCAGGAGCGCAGCTGATCGCCTATGACGTACTATCCCGTCCCCGGTCATACGGGCCCAGGTACCATGGACGGGATAGTACGTCCGATGGCAGTAAGGGGTTAAAGTGGCCACTTGCAAGTTGTTCTCCTGTTTGAATCTCCTCTGAAGAGTGGCATCATGGGCTCCTCAGAACAACTGTCAAATGATCTGAAAACAAAGATTATTCAACATAGTTGTTCAGGAGAAGGATACAAAAAGCTGTCTCAGAGATTTAACCTGTCAGTTTCCACTGTGAGGAACATAGTAAGGAAATGGAAGAACACAGGGACAGTTCTTGTTAAGGCCAGAAGTGGCAGGCCAAGAAAAACATCAGAAAGGCAGAGAAGAAAAATGGTGAGATCAGTCAAGGACAATCCTCAGACCACCTCCAGAGAGCTGCAGCATCAACTTGCTGCAGATGGTGTCACTGTGCATCGGTCAAGTATACAACGCACTTTGCACAAGGAGAAGCTGTATGGGAGAGTGATGCGAAAGAAGCCGTTTCTGCAAGCACGCCACAAACAGAGTCGGCTGAGGTATGCAAAAGCACATTTGGAGAAGCCAATTTCTTTTTGGAAGAAGGTCCTGTGGACTGATGAAACCAGGATTGAGTTGTTTGGTCATACAAAAAGGCGTTATGCATGGCGTCAAAAAAAACACAGCATTCCACGAAAAACACTTGCTACCCACAGTAAAATTTGGTGGAGGTTCCATCATGCTTTGGGGCTGTGTGGCCAATGCCAGCACCGGGAATCTTGTTAAAGTTGAGGGACGCATGGATTCCACTCAGTATCAGCAGATTCTTGACAATAATGTTCAAGAATCAGTGACAAAGTTGAAGTTACGCAGGGGATGGATCTTTCAGCAAGACAATGATCCAAAACACCGCTCCAAATCTACTCAGACATTCATGCAGAGGAACAATTACAATGTTCTGGAACGGCCATCCCAGTCCCCAGACCTGAATATCATTGAACATCTGTGGGATCATTTGAAGGGGGCTGTCCATGCTCGGCGACCATCAAACTTAACTGAACTGGAATTGTTTTGTAAAGAGGAATGGTCAAAAATACCTTCATCCAGGATCCAGGAACTCATTAAAAGCTACAGGAAGCGACTAGAGGCTGTTATTTTTGCAAAAGGAGGATCTGCTAAATATTAATGTCACTTTTCTGGTGAGGTGCCCATGCTTATGCACCTGTCAAATTTTGTTTGGATGTAGATTGCACATTTTCTGTTAGTACAATAAACCTCATTTCAAGGCAGAAACATTACTGTGTCCAATAGTTATTAGATATATCAAACTGAAATAGCTGCTGCAAAAACACCAATTTTTATAAAACATTAAGCTTAAGATTAATAGGGGTGCCCAAACATTTTCATATAACTGTAGGAGCAATTTAACAAATAGACAGGCATTTAGGAGAAAATAGCAGGTCTGGATAAAATCGTTAAAAATATGGGCTGGACACCATTTGGTGGAATTAATTTATTTTACTTGAATGCATGTATTTTTGGATAAAAATCATTTTTGCTTTTGGGGTTCTTAAATATTTTGCACAATTTAACTTTAATAGCCTTTGTGTTTCACAATTTATTCTGCAATCAAGAGTAGGCAAACTGAGAATTGGTAAGAGAGCTTCTTCTGACAGAAGAATTTATAACTCATCAACCTACTTCTGAGTTTCCTGTTAAACTAATCTTTATGATCATAAATCAGCTGACAGGAGCTCAAAGTGACTAAGATAAGATTTGTTCACTCTCCAGTCAGAACATGCTCACTGACAGAATTTCAGTTAACTCATTCTGCAGCCAGCAATAAACAGTGCAACACAGAGGCAGTAGAAGATAAAGGGTGCAAAGTTTTATTTGTAGCCAAAAGTACATGTGTGTAAAGGTGTCGATTTTTTTTTATGTACAGACTGCTACAAAATGAAGCAGTACTAATCATATTCGAATAACATGTCTTTTGTTGGTGGATGTTTATTTTTTTAGGTTACGGAAAGAGTCTGTGTTATCAGTTTGCTCCAGTGTATACTTCCTGCATTGGCATTGTGATCTCTCCCCTTATTTCACTCATGGAAGACCAAGTTTTACAGCTTTCGTAAGTGTCACTGAATAAGGTTGTTTTGTTTCGCCTCCTTGAATTTTATTTGCAGCTGTCAGAAATTTTTAGATAAGGTAAGAGTGTTTTCATCCAGTTACATTGGGATCTCTAAATGGTTCAGGATCATCAGATGAGCTTAAATAATTGATGAAAACTGATCCTGTGAGAAGAAAGGATCAGGCAAGTCCAACATGCCATTTCTACTTTGCGTCCAACATCTGATTTTGGGAAGGAGGGACTCGCCTAAGACAGTTTGGCCAATGGATGTAATTTATCACTTGTCTCAAGTATCATAGAGTCCGACCAATGAGTTACATTCTTAATGTCTGATACCCTGTCCAGCAAGGCGTTTAGTTTCTGGCGTGTTTTAGAAGAATTGATGAGATGCTTATGGGCAAGGGAAATTTTATGTTGGACACTATTTATACATGCTGATTTCTGCTGTATACTACTGTATCTTGGGTGCGCGTGTATGGAGAAGGCTCGGGATCTAAGCCTGTTGCAATCAGAGCTAACAAAGCTAATTGATGCAGTTTAGTTTTTAGATGTCATAATCTTTGGAGACCCCGTGGGCATTAAAGTGGTCGGATAAAGGAGGTATTGCAGTATATTGTACAAATGTTTGCAGGATCAATGGAGTAGATGTTATTAAAAGTTTTAAAATAGATATTCTGTGAATAAAAAAAAGAAACAATTTGAAAATTAAACATATGGTATTGCTTGACATGGCATATGTTTTTTCTTTTAACATTAGGATGTCAAATATTCCTGCCTGTTTCCTCGGATCTGCACAGTCTAAAAACATCCTGTCTGAAGTGAAAGGGTAAGTAGTTAGAGAGGTATTCTACTGTTATTAAATTGTTTGTTTGCTAGACTGTATAAGCAAGTTTGCAATTGACTTGCTTTTTCAATCTACTGTCATTCTCCTGAATAATAATAATAATTTTATTTCTGTAGCGCCAACATGTTCCTCAGCACTTTACATTATAAAATAATAGCTTTAATTTTTATAGTATGCAGCTTGTTTCCAAGGAGCCTGACCTCTAGTTCCTGACCATGTGCACACAGCAGTTACAGTGGCTTGCTAAAGTATTTACCCCGTTGGCGTTTTTCATGTTTTTAGTTCAAAACCTGGAATTTTTTTTTTTTTTTTTTTGAGGGTTTGTATCAGTTCATGTAAAGAACATGCCTACAACTGTGAACATTTTATTTTCTTTTCATTGTGAAGCAAACAACAAATAGGACAAAATAACTGAAAACTTCAGTGTGCATAACTATTCACCACCCCACCCTAAAGTCAGTACTTTGTAGAGCCTCCTTTTGTGGCAATTACAGCTCTAAGTCACTTTGGATAAGTGAAGCTTTCCTCATTGTGCTACTGGGATTTTTGCCCATTCTGCAAAGCAAAACTGCTCCAGCCTTATCAAGTTTGCTGTTCACCAGAGGAAACCATCTATCTTCAAGTCTGACCATAGATTCTCAATTGGATTAACCCCCTAAGGACCAGAGGTATTTCCATTTTGCGTTTCCATTTCTTGCTCCCCTTTTTCCCAGAGCTATAACTTTATTTTTCCGCCAATATGGCCATGTAAGGGCTTGTTTTTGCAGGACGAGTTTTACTTTTGAACAACACCATTGCATTTACCATGTCATGTACTGGAAATCGGGAAAAAAAATTCTAAGTGCGGTGAAATTGCAAAAAAGGTGCAATTCCACAATTGTTTTTAGTTTTTTTTTTCCCATGTTCACTAAATGCTAAAACTGACCTGCCATTTTAATTCCCAGGTCATTACGAAATCGTAGATAACAAACATGTAAAAAAAAAAAAAAAAAAGCAGGTGCCATTTTCCGAGACCCGTCGCATCTCTGTTTTTCTGGGTCTGGGCTTGTTTTCTGCTCGTCAAGCTGACGTTTTCTCCTTGTCTCATTGGGGGACACAGGACTGTGGGTGTATGCTACTGCCGCTAGGAGGCTGACACTAAGTAAACATAAAAAAGGTTAGCTCCTCCTCCGCCGTATACACCTCATCACTGGCCGCAGGCAAACCCAGTTCTTGCTTAGTGTCTGATGGAGGCACACGTCTGGTTCTTTTTCCAGACCATTATTTTTTTTTTTCCCACGAAGATGAGATAGGGGCGACGGACCCTTTTGAAGGGGTCCGATCTCCCCAAACCATCAACGGGCGAGCACGTGGAGTGAAGCCTCCATGTATCCTCTCCCGGACGTGGGACACGAATGCCGGACTCAGCCCTGACCACCCTAAGGTATTGAAACCCTAGGTTGTACAGAGGCAGGAGTTAGTCCGTGCGGCCCCCACTGCGCCACCAATGCTAGACTGCGGTGCTGCAAGGAGGCGGACGGTCCCTCTCCTCATCCCCTGTAGGGGTGATGGAGTTAGGGTTCCTGCACCGTCCTACCTTTTTACTACGAAGCCCCCCTAATGCATCAGCGGAGATTGGCATGCAGATTTTTTCTCACCTTTTGAGGGAGAGCAACTGGAGTGGGCCAGGAAGATACTGGAGCCGGTGGATCCCGGCGAGTAACGCGGTGAGCGGCCGGAGCACCGCAAGTTTCGCAGACTGTGCTTCCAGCCAGGTACAGGCTCCCGGCTCGAGTTTCCCCCCCCAGGGGCGTCAGCTCCCGATGCCCGCCCCCCGACTCCTGGGTGGACGCCGCCGGAAATTCAGCCCCTGGCCTCAGCGGCGTTAGGCCTCGGGCAAAAATTTAGTCCCGCTTGCCGGGACTAGCCGCGGCCCGAAATATAGCGTCCGGCGTTGGCCGGAAGGTAGGCCGCGGTCGCGGGGATCCTCCCCGGCAGCGTCACCTTCGGCGGGCCCGCCCTCCGATTAGGGCGGCCTCCGCCGGAAATCTAGGCCACGGCTTCGGCCGGTGCTAGGCCGCGGCTGCAAATTTAGTCCCCGGCTTTTGCCGGAGACTAGGCCGCGGCCCAAAATATAGCGTCCGGCGTCGGCCGGAGGGTAGGCCGCGGTCGCGGGGATCCGCCCCCGGCAGCGTCACCTTCCGGCGGGCCCGCCCTCCGACTTTCGGGCGGCCACCGCCGGAAATTTAGGCCGCGGCTTCGGCCGGTGCTAGGCCGCGGCTGCAAATTTAGTCCCCGGCTTTTTCCGGAGACTAGGCCGCGGCCGGAAGCGGGTCTCTGACGGCTAGGCCGCGCCTCTCGACCCTCCCCCTGAGGCTCGGCTACATGAGCTCGCCTTCCTAACAGGGGAGCGCTCTTTTTTGAAAAATTTGGAGCCCGGGCGTTTTTTTGTCTACGCCACTGCTACGCGGTTTAAGGACGCAGGGGGTACAGGACTGGGGTAAGTGCTTCTACCTCCAGCCTGGTTGTTCCGCTTCACTAAGTACTTTTGCGCCCCTCTGCACTCCGTTTCACTGACCGTCGCACATCCAGTTCATTGCGGACTCTGTGATAGACTCAGTATGTCCAGAAGAACTAAAGCTCATACGGTGCTGTATACCGCATGCATTGCCTGTAGGTCCCCTTTTCCGCACGCCCAGATTACTCGGGTCTGCGAAGCCTGTGACTCCGAACGGGCTCAGGAACCCGCTCCTATTGCGGAACCCAGTGCGTCAGGTCCCCCTGAATGGGCTCTGTCCCTGACTCAATCTGTGGCATCATTAACAAGAGCAATCGAGTCCCTTCAAGCTCCCGATAGGAGCAGGGACAGTGGTTCACCCGTCTTGGCGACGTCTCATGAACCTCCGGCCTGCAGGGGCCGCGCTCTCACCAGGCAGACGCAGGGGAAGCGAACCCACACTGCGTCGCCTTTGCCGTCCGGGGCCTCGGCATCTTTCAGTTCCGTCTCCCGCTCTCCCTCACCTCTGGCAAGTGATCAGTATTCGGATTCTGATTCAGAAGGGTCCCTTAATTTAGAGGCACCGAATTGTCAGGACACAATTGACAGTTTGATTGAAGCTGTCAATCAAACCTTGGGGGTAGACGATGAGTCCACCTTGACCTCCGGTCATAAGGTGTCCTTCAAAAGAGCCAGGCAAGCTCATAAGGTTTTTGGGGCTCATCCTGAGTTTGAGGAACTAGTGCAGCGCCACCGGGAGAAACCGGACAAGCGCTTCGCAGGACAAAAGGCTCTCAATACTAGATATCCTTTTGCTCCTGAGCTTCTTAAGAAGTGGGCGGAATCTCCTGCGGTTGATCCTCCTGTGTCGCGTTTAGCGTCTAAGACGCTCCTTTCCCTTCCTAACGGTTCCTCGATCAAGGAACCAACGGATCGTCTGATTGAGAGTTTGGCCCGCTCGGTGTTTGAAGCATCGGGTTCTGCTCTCTCTCCTTCTTTTGCAGCGACTTGGGTTGCTAAGGCCATGATATCCTGGTCGGAGTCTCTAAATAGAGCTCTTCATGGTATAGAGGTACCGTCTGAAGTAACCGAGATTTCTAATCAGATAGCGCTTGCAGGAGACTTCTTAATTAATGCGTCCATGGATGCGGCAAATTGCGCAGCCCTAGCTGCTGCTAATGCAATTGCCATCAGAAGATCTTTGTGGCTGAGAACCTGGCGAGCAGACTCAATCTCAAAGAAATCGCTTACATCCTTACCATATCAGAGTGGTCGGTTATTTGGCGAAAGGCTGGATCAGCTCATATCTGATGCGACGGGAGGGAAGAGCAGTTTCCTTCCTCAGCAAAAGATTAAGCAGCCTTTTCGTCGACAGCTTCAGCCTCGCTTTAGGGCCTTTCGTAACCCAGGTTGGGCCGCGCCAGCTACCTCCAGCGGTTCAGGTCGGCCTAATCAGGCCAGAGATCGTCAGGTCTCCTACAGGACCAACCCTCTGGGAAGAGGGCGATCTCAACAACCAAGATCTAGAGGGTCCAAACCCCAAAGATATTCGGACAAATGACTGGAGGCAAAATCCGGTCAATTTATCCAGAGTAGGCGGCCGCTTACTCTGGTTTCGCCCCATTTGGCTATCGATTACTCACGACGAGTGGGTCAGGGAGTTAGTCTCCTCGGGGTACAAAATAGAATTTACCAGCCTTCCCTCAAATCGTTTTTTTTCCCTCGCGCCTTCCCAAGGAGGAATCTCGGGTTCGCGCCTTATTCAGGGGGGTCGAGTCTCTTCGGCACAGCGGGTTGTCGTACCTGTACCGGAGGTCGAAAAAGGTCAGGGGTTTTATTCCAACCTGTTCATTGTACCCAAAAAGGACGGTACCGTAAGGCCCATTCTGGATCTAAAGCGACTGAACCGGTTTGTCAGAATTCGACATTTCCGAATGGAGTCTCTCCGTTCTGTCATTGCAGCCATGGAAAAAGGGGAATTTCTAGCATCAATAGACATTCAGGATGCCTATCTTCACATCCCCATATTTCCTCCTCATCAGAGGTTTCTTCGGTTTGCCATCGGCAAACTTCATCTTCAGTTCGCAGCCTTGCCATTCGGGCTAGCCACAGCCCCCAGGGTGTTTACAAAGGTCATGGCCGCTGTTGTGTCCATTCTGCACTCCAGGGGGATAGTCATCTTGCCTTACTTAGACGACCTCCTCATCAAGGGTCCGTCTTTTCAAATCTGCGAGGAAAGTGTCAGCATTACGTTAGACACCCTTGCTCGCCTGGGGTGGCTGGTGAATATGAAGAAATCATCTCCCGTGCCATCTCGGAAGATCACCTTTTTAGGGATGAATTTCGACACCGCTCAGGGGTTGATAATTCTTCCTCAAGGCAAGGCCTTAGTTCTCCGTCAAGAGGTACGGATCCTTCGCCAACCGATTCCTCACACCATCCGGTTTTGCATGAGGGTCCTAGGAAGGATGGTGGCAGCAATTGAGGCTATTCCATTTGCCCAATTTCATCTTCGCCCCCTTCAACATGCACTCTTGGCAGTATGGGACGGGAGCCCTTACTCCCTCAATCTTCGGTGCCGTCTGTCCCTGCAGGTCAGACAGACTCTTATGTGGTGGACGAAGAGCACCACTCTTCAACAGGATCGTTTGTTTCTTCCAAATTTCTGGTTGGTTGTCACAACGGACGCCAGCCTGCTCGGATGGGGAGCAGTGTTTCGTCACCACACAGCCTAGGGAACTTGGTCTCAGCAGGAATCGACCCTCCCGATCAATATTTTAGAGATCCGAGATATTCGGCTGGCTCTGAGGCAGTTTCACCAGCATCTGGCGGGCCACCCAGTCAGAATACAATCGGACAATGCCACGGCAGTGGCATACATAAACCATCAGGGAGGTACCCGCAGCAGGGCGGCCATGCACGAGGTAAAACAGATTCTGACCTGGGCAGAGGTAAATCACTCTGTGATTTCAGCGGTCCACATTCCAGGCGAGGAAAACTGGGCAGCGGATTTTCTCAGCCGTCACGGCATTGCGTCAGGGGAATGGTCACTACATCCCGAGATTTTTCAGCAGATATGCCGACGCTGGGGAACCCCAGATGTGGACCTGATGGCTTCCAAGATAAATGCCAAGGTGCCCAACTTCGTCTCCCGGTACCGGGATCCGCAGGCATTTGCAGTAGACGCTCTGGTCCTACCATGGAATCAGTTTCATCTTCCATACTTGTTTCCACCAATAGCTCTTCTCCCAAGGGTGATCAGAAAGATCAGGATAGAGGGGGTTCCAGCGATATTAATCGCTCCGGATTGGCCGCGTCGCTCATGGTACGCGGAGCTGGTACAATTGCTCGCCGACGCACCCTGGCGACTGCCAGAGCGTGTGGACCTTCTCTCCCAGGGCCCAGTTTACCACCAGAACTCAGCGGTCCTGTGTTTGGCGGCCTGTGTTGAATCTTGGATCCTGACCAGGGCTGGATTCTCTAAAAAGGTCGCCGCGACGATGGCTAGCGCCCGAAAGCCCGTTTCGGCTCGCATCTACCACGGTACTTGGAAGGTCTTTTTTGATTGGTGCAGGGAACATGGTTGTTCCCCGCTTCTCTTTTCAATTCCAAACATTCTATCTTTTCTCCAGGCGGGCCTAGATTCAGGTCTAGCGCCTAGTACTCTTAGACGACAGATATCAGCCTTGTCAGTTCTTTTTCAGCGAAAGATCGTGTCTAATTTTCAGGTTAGGACCTTTATTCAGGGGGTTGTCCATATAGTTCCTCCCTACAAGGCTCCCTTAGAGGTTTGGGACCTCAATCTAGTCCTGGGAGTCCTGCAAGAGTCTCCTTTTGAACCTTTGCAGGAGGTTTCTCTGTCATTTCTTTCCTGGAAAGTGGTGTTTTTGGTAGCCATAACATCCATAAGGCGGGTTTCGGAGCTGGCTGCACTGTCTTGTCGAGCTCCGTACTTGCTTTTCCATCAGGATAAGGTAGTGCTCAGACCAACACCACCTTTTTTGCCTAAAGTCGTGTCCTCATTTCATATTAATGAGGACATTGTTTTGCCCTCATTTTGCCCAGCTCCGACGCACCGAGTGGAGAAGGCTCTCCATACGCTGGATCTGGTGAGAGCACTCAGGAGATATGTATCTCGGACGGCGTCCTTTCGACAGACGGACACGCTGTTTGTCCTCCCTGAAGGTCGCAGGAAGGGACTCGCTGCCTCTAGATCAACCTTGGCTAGGTGGATTCGGTTAGCCATTCAGGAGGCTTACCGCATCAGAGGCGCGGTGGTTCCCGCAGGGATCAAGGCTCACTCCACCAGAGCGGTGGGTGCCTCCTGGGCCCTTCGGCATCAGGCTTCGGTGGAACAGGTTTGTAAGGCAGCAACCTGGTCCAGTCTGCATACCTTTTCCAAGCATTATAATGTCCATACCCAGGCTTCTGCGGATGCCAGTCTGGGTAGAAGGATTCTTCAGGGCGCGGTTGCGCACCTATAAGCAATGCTTGATTATAAATTACACTGTGGAGTCGGTTTCCCACCCAAGGGACTGCTTTGGGACGTCCCACAGTCCTGTGTCCCCCAATGAGACGAAGGAGAAATACGGATTTTTGTGTTACTCACCGTAAAATCCTTTTCTCCGAGACGCTCATTGGGGGACACAGCACCCTCCCTAAGAGCCGGCTGGCTTTGTTTTGAGTTAACTCTATTCTCCGTAAGTCTGTATCAGCAGTTTTTTCTTCTGGATATACTGTATCTGTGTTAACTCTGATTTATTTTTTAGCCTCCTACTGCTTTTTGCACTAAACTGGGTTTGCCTGCGGCCAGTGCTGAGGTGTATACGGCGGAGGAGGAGCTAACCTTTTTTATGTTTACTTAGTGTCAGCCTCCTAGCGGCAGTAGCATACACCCACAGTCCTGTGTCCTCCAATGAGCGTCTCGGAGAAAAGGATTTTACTGTGAGTAACACAAAAATCCGTATTTTATTGACACTATTTTGGGATAGATACAATATTTTCATCACCCATTATTACATTTTATTTCAGTGACAGAAAAAAATGTAATTCTGGCGTTTTAATTTTTTTTTTTCTCTTTACTTCGTTTCCCGACCGGATGAATTCTTTTTATATTTTGATAGATCGGGGATTCTGAACATGGCGATACCAAATGTGTATTTTTTCTTTTTTTTACATTTTGTTTAATTTTGAATGAGGTAGAAGGGGGGTGATTTAAACTTTTATATTTTTTAAATTTTTGAAATATTTTTAAAAACTTTTTTTTTACTTGCTTCAATAATCTCCATGGGAGACTAGAAGCTGCGATCATCTGATTGCTTGTGTTCACATAGCAGGACTGCAGCCCTCCCATGTGTAATAAAAATACTCTTCTACTATGAGCGTTGGAGAGAGAGAGAGAGAAATGAATGTATGTGCCCGAAAAGGTGCTGGCTTATCACCGGAGCCCGCATCAAAGAGTGGGAGGCGACCTATGACGGACATAGCACGTCATAGGTCGTTAATGGGTTAAGGTTTGGGCTTTTCAACAACTTTGTCCCTGACTTGTTTGGAGATCTTTTTGGTCTTGTTGTTTGGTTAGTGGTGCCTCTTAATGGTGTTGCAGCCTCTGTGGCCTTTTTGAAAAGGTGTGTATACACTGACAGACCATATGACACTTAGACTGCACACAGGTCGACTTCCTTTCACTAAGCATGTGACTTATGGAGGTTATTGCTCGCACCAGAAATTTTTATGGGCTTCATTACAAAAGGGTGAATACATATGCACATTGCAATTTTTACTTATTTGATCCCATAAATTTAATTTATGCCTGGATTTTTCTCATTTCACTTCACCAACTTAGACTATTTAGCACTGATGCATCACACACAAATTTGCTTACAAAAATATTTAAACACAGGTTGTAATGTTGCAAATTAGGTAAAAATCCTTTTGCAAGCTACTGTACATTCCATTAGAGGAGTTAACTCCTAACATTCCTTTCAGCTCTCTACAGCTCATTGATTTTTATATAGCAGTTACAGGAAAGATGTGTATCTTTGTACCGTGTTAGCCAGTAGATAGAAAAATATTTAGTATTGAGAGTCCTCAGTGGTTGATACCTTTTAATGGCTAACTGAAAAGATGGTAACAAATTGCAAGCTTTCGAGACTACTCAGGTCTGAAGACCTTCTGGGGTCATCGCACAACACAGAACCAGACCCCAATCAAGGGCAATACAACTTTCACATTCCTTATCTATGAACTGTTCCAATATTTATGTTCATCCCTCTGCCATAATGACCGTTCTGCTTCACGTCACTTGTCTTATCTATTGCATTATTGCTGTGCTGTGTTGTGTATAAATATGTGATTCTTCACATTTTGTATTAGTCTTTGCCTGATGAAGAGACCTGAGTAGTCTCGAAAGCGTGCAATTTGTTACCATCTTTTCAGTTAGCCATTAAAAGGTATCAACCACTGAGGACTCTCAATTCTAAATATTTTTCTATATAGCAGTTAGCTACTCACTTAACTACCCTCTCCCAATAAACTGTTTAAAAAGTGTAGACCACTTTTTTCAAAGTGTGTTTGTTCTATAATATAATGTGTGGTGAGATTTTTTTTTTTTTTTTTGCCTGAATAGCTGTCTTATTTTTTTTTATTTTACAGAGGAAAGTTTAAAGTCATTTATATGACACCTGAATTTTGTTCTGGTGGAATTTCTTTGCTTCAAGAGCTAGATAACAATTATGGTATGCTATTTTCTTCCTTAATTTAAGAATTTCTCATCTTTAACTTTTAAGAGAATTAGTAACCAGCTTTATACTTCTCAATTTGTACGCTTGGTCATTTAATTGATAAAACAACTTTTATCTTTTGCAATTCTGCTGGTCCTCTTAGTGATGAAATTCTGCTATGTAGGTCTCAATATTCATGGCCTTTTGCTCAAAGCCACCCCTAACTCTCTTCATTGATTGGCTGCTTTCTGCTTAGGACAGGATTTAGGCAGAAAGCTGTCAATCACTGGCATGAGCAGTGTTAAGAAGCTCATTGTGGAGTAGAAGAGGTGCTGCAGCTGAAATTTAGATTTTGTTAAAACTACTGCTAGAAACCCAGTAATTCATACACCAATGCAATCAGGAACTTTGTCTGTATTTTAGGCTATCTGAGGTTGGCAAGCATAAACCTGGTGCAAGTTTTCTTTTAAAGGGAATCGGTCAGTACGATCAACCCCCTCTAACTTGTCTATATGGGCATGTAGGTCATAGGAAGCTGAATAAATTGATACCTTGCTATCTGAGGTCCTTTGTGCGAGCACTTCTGTGTATGGGAGTGTCTGCTGAGATGGCTGTCGCGTGAAGCATTGTTTGTCCGACAGCCATGTAAGGTGTATGGCCAGTTTTAGAAAATTAATTCATTTAGAAACTGTTGGCAGCAACACATCTAAAAAAAATAATTGGGAAAGGGCCATGTCTAACATTGTGGATCATCACCTCTTTTTTTCAACAGTCTGTTAATTTCTTAAAAGTGATGAGACCAATTGCTGGAACATTTATCCCTGTTAGAATGGAGGGTCAGTTCGCATCCTTGTCACTGCTCTATTCATTCCCTATGAGGCCACCAAGCTCTGAACTCTGCTTTTTCTGGCAACCCGATAGAGAATGAATTGAGTGGCGGTTTAGCTTCTGACCTGCCGCGTCATATTGTAACTGGACTTAAAGTTCCTCGTTGGGGATAGAAATTCCCCAATCTGACAAGTTGTACTTAGCCCAGTGGTGGGACACCCACTGATCAGCATGTTATCCTGTGGACAGGTGAAAACTTATTTTCCCTGGACAACCACTTTAATACTGTCAGTTTTAAGGATGGAATACTTCTAAATTCGTAAGAAATTCATAATTCTCTCTAATAGACTTTATTTTCCATGAATACAGAACAAACACCCTTTCTTCTCTTTTGTAGGTTTAAGCCTTATTGCCATTGACGAGGCACATTGCATTTCTGAATGGGGACATGATTTCAGAAGTGCTTATCGGTGCCTTGGAAAGCTCAAGAAATTACTTCCTTCGGTAGGTAGGAACTATACACTGTCCCCAATGTTTTTAGTCTTCGAATCCCACCTAGGACAACATCTACAAGGAGTTTGTATGTTCTCCCCGTGTTTGCGTGGGTTTCCTCCGGGTTCTCCGGTTTCCTCCCACACTCCAAAAACATACTGATAGGGAATCTAGATTGTGAGCCCCATCAGGGACAGCGATGATAATGTGTGCAAACTGTAAAGCGCTGCGGAATATGTTAGCGCTATATAAAAATAAAGATTATTATTAGATGTAAAGTTTTTCTTTCCAATGGCACTGTGTTCTGCACATTTAGTACGTGAACTCTACATCAAAATGAAGATGCTATTTGGCCAAAATAGTTCCAAACTTTTCATAAATCAGATCAAAAATTTGGTGGACTTTGAGCTGTTCAACTTTTTCTTTTTTTTTACACTGACAATGAACAAAGGGAAGTTTGTGCTATAGTTTATTGCATTTCTATTCATTCAGCTTACTAAATGGGGCATAATGGGGTTGTCTAAAAGAATGAAAAAACTGCACATAGACAGTAATAGAGCTACAATAATTTATTTGATGTCTACTTTCCCATTTCATGGCTACTGTTCTTATATTTTTCCCTCTAACCTTCTGTAACCGTCTCATCTTGTATAAGGCATGTGACTGCTGCTGCATATCACAGGACCACTGAGGGAATTGATTGACTGCAGCAGTCATTCGGTATGTACAGATCTTTTCTGCAGCAGCCAAGAAAATGTTCCTTTACGATAAAAAAAAAAAAAAGGATTTTATGCTAAAAACTGATCTTAGCCAGCACACATTGCTATGTACCAGTACTATGGGAGAGAAAAAGCAGAACTACAGCGCCTCATAGGTCAGTATGTCCTTTAAGTAGAGTCTGCATGATTACAGAGCACAATGGCTTAACCACTCGCCTTGTTCAGTTTCGGTGCAGCAAAAGTCCTAGACAATTTGGTTTAGTATTTCCACTCCAACATTAATTTACGTAACCTCTTAAAAGTGCTGCGTATTACGGGGCTTAATTATTTCTCCAAATACATTGATTTAAGCATAATTTTATTTTTGGACCGTGTTCGGTCCGTATTTTTTTAAATTAATCAAAGTACACAAAATATATGGCAAATGTATTTAGTTTTGGACTACATTTCCTTTTACCACTTCATTTTTTCCCAAAATATGGTATTTTTAACCACTTAGGGTTGCCCGGTCTAAGAAGCAAAGTCTCCAGTGTCTACGTGACTTCAGACTGCCAAATTGTGACACTGTGTGATGTGCGCACTCCCACATACTCCCTGTAACATAATCTCGTGTGCTGTTTACATGCATGCCGACTAGACTCCTGCGTTTCTCTCAATTCTCTTCTATCGAGAGAAGTCAGGTGAAACCAGTCAGCGCATAATTTGCAAAAAAGCAAATTGCCCATTCACATGGGGCATACAGGGTAATCGTGACTGTGTGTACATCACACACTGCCATGACTCGGCAGTCTGTAGTGACTGCAGACTTTGCTACTGAGACTGGCAACCCCTTTCAGGGTTAAGCTATTCAAAGCTCCTTCTAAATGGGCAATCAGTATCAGCTCTTGGTGGTCAAAAGCTCAGCTACTTTTGCAATCCGCAAACACAAGAAGTGGTGGCTCTCCACGAAGGTCTTCATTAATTTACTAAATCACCAGGGACAGCTCTGTAAATATTACTGACCAATAATTCATATACGGTGGCTTATTTTTGCAGGTTAGGAACAAAACAATGTATTACGTTCCCCCGACCAATGAGAATAAATTACCAAGGGGTGGAGTACTCCCTACACCATTATATAACCAAGATAACTATTATTGGAGTAGCCACAAGCCACCAAGATGAGTTAAAAGAATTTGTTATTGAAATAATATTTAAAAGAATATGCATGTATACATATAGTAAAGGTCTAATAAGGAGGAAAAAAGTGCAGGAGGAAATTTAATAGCCCATAGTACATCAGGGTAAAAGCAAATCACATCAAGTTCACAATAGTAGAATTATGGACACAGAATAGGAAGTCCATTATACCAATTAGTGAATACTCCTATATATCACAATTGAGATACCAAAGTTACTATACATGGCTTACCCATGGTTCCTCAGGGATAGTGATGAGCAAATGTGCTCAGATAAAGTGTTGTCTGTGCATGCTCGTGTGCTAACCGCCGAAAACACTCGGTTAGCACCCGAGCATGCTCAGATTATGCCTTATCTGAGCACTTTCGCATATCAATAATAATGAGCCCTCCATTCTGCGCTAACTAGTATTTCACATGTTGCTTTCTCAAGGGTGGTGCACCAGTACCATGCCTTGCTCAAGTTTATATAGCATGGCTAAGTGATGCCATTTGGTAAGCTCAGACCGCGTCAAATTGTGTTCTTCTGCCTCCAGTCATCTTCACCATGTGCGCATTGTGGGTAGAAGTAACCCAGTGACATCATGTACATGCGCACCACCTCTCTACGGATCTTCCATGGCGTCAGGTCGCAAATCTTTTAATTCTCTGCTTTTTCTGGGATATTTGGTCCAGTGGGTGGTCCAATCATTGTTATACAGCTGTCTCTCTATATGCACACTTTTAGCTCAAAAGCTGTCAGTCACTGATAGGACCATCCACTGAACCGAAAGTCCCAGAAACAGCAGATAATTAAATTATTAACCCCTTCAAACCCAAACCTGTTTTCACCTTCATGACCAGGCCAAATTTTACAATTCTGATCAGTGTCAATAAATGTGCTAATAACTCTGGAACGCTTCAACGCATCCCATTGATTCTGAGGTTGTTTTTTCGTGACATTGTACTTTATGATAGTGGTAAAATTTGTTTGATATGACTTGTGTTTATCTGTGAACAATAATAAACCTTTTTATGCCTTTGAATCAGAGAGTTATATTACACAAAATAGTTTACAAATGACATTTCCCACATGTCTACTTTACATAAGCACAATTTTTGAAACAACATTTTTTTTGTTAGGAAATTATAAGGGTTAAATGTTAACTAGCAATTTGTCATTTTTCCAACAAAATTTCCCCAAAAATTTTTTTAGGGACCACATCACGTTTGAAGTCACTTTGAGGTGCCTATATGACAGAAAATACCCAAAAGTGACACCATTCTAAATACTGCACCTCTCAAGGTGTTCAAAACCACATTTAAGAAGTTTATTAAATTTTTGTCACAAAACTTTTACTTTAGACCCATTTTTTTTTTTTTTTTCGCAAGTGTAACAGGAAAAAATGGACCCCAAAATTTGTTGTGCAATTTCTCCTGAGTATGCCGATACCCCATATGTGGGGGAAAACCTCTAAACGTTTATTTGGGCACATGGCAGAGCTCGGAAGGGAAGGAGCACCGTTTGACTTTTTGAATGTAAAATTTGCTGTAATAATTAGCGGACGCCATGTCATGTTTGGAGAGACCCTGATGTGCCTAAACAGTGGAAACCCCCCACAAGAGTGAGTGTAGTTAGCTTCTGTCTGTGATTTCGTCCACCGTAATAGATATATGTCTGTCTGCTCAACTTAAATTGATTTCCTCTACTGAGGGTTGGCAAATAGCGCTCTGTTCATCACGAGTCTCACTGTATGGCTAAGCTGTACTCTTATACAGGAGGCATACTGGAGCACAGAATTTTCTATAATAGTTTGTGGACTCTGTATACAGAGCCCCTAAGTACTAGAAGAGCAGAATCCCCCTTCAAATGACCCCATTTTGGAAATTATACTCATTTTGGAATTTATCTACTGGTGTAGTGATGATTTTGACTCCTTCGGTGTTTTCCATAAACAAGCAGCAGTGGATGTTGCTGAGTGAAAAATGCAAACTGCCGTTGTAGTGATCAAACTTTATAGTCCAAAGCGACAAAAGTCATAGGACAACAAGAGATACCCAACTTGGAAGTTAAAAACTATAATATTTTATTAATAATATTTGAGTAAAAAAACAAGGAATAAAAAGACAGGGCAAGCAATCCTCCAAAGAAAAGGGGGAACACAGCAAACTTAAGCAATTAATCTCAGGTAGTAAATGTAATCTAGTATATACTTAACTTGTAATGTCTTCACATCCTGTTACGTCCAGATGTTGTCGGATCCCAGAAATCCAAGCACACACACACACTGTATATGCCGTACGCACCACACACACACTTTATACGTGTATGTATACTGTAAATGTTGGGAAGGGGTTAAAACACCAGTTATACTGAATTTTTTCATACAAAACTATATATCAATCAGCTTAGCCCACACCTGCACTATTACATGATTGGACTACATTTTCATGGTGATAGGTTCTATCTATGTAAAAGTAAGGTTTTTTATTTTTCTTATTTGGCAACTACTAGTATGCAGAATTATTCAACTACGGTAAATGAAAAACGTACATTTTCCCCTTCTCAGTTGTTTATTTTCATATGTTAAAGTAAGAATAATAACCAAACTCAAAAGGTACAAAAATAAATTTGTGACATTTCAAAAAAAATTCTAAATTTCCAAGATAACACTTTTTTTCAATAACAGCTATAAGCCTTTCATCCATGAAGGGCTGACAAGTTCTCAATATAGTGTAGTTCAGGTAAGCCAGGTGGCCATGACATTATTCTTTAATCTTTAAGGCCTTTGCTGACTAGCCAAGCAGTGGAGAACATCAATTCATAAAAATATTGGTTGTCTTAAAAGATGCAGATTTTTTTCCTATACTTTTGTTTAAAGAAATGGTCTTCTGAATACTGGTAGAAGGTTTAGGGGTTGATTTTGAGTCCATTTCAGCTTTAAAAAGGTCCAAGTAGCTCATCTTTAATACCAGCCCACAGCAGTATCCCACCTCCTTACTGATCCAGTCACGGGCCCATCCATCAGTTCCTTCAAGATTTACTCTCATCTCAACAGTCGATAAAACCTTTTAAAAATCTGTTCTAAACAAAATTAAGGTCCAGAATTCAGTTTTCACTCCTTCAATTCCGAGTCCTGCCATGTGCCCAAACAGTAGCTTTCCACTATATATGGGGCTATCAGTGTACTCAGGAGAAATTTCACAAGTTATACCGTCCATTTTCTCCTGTTACCCTTGTGAAATTTAACAATTTGGTGCAAAACCAACATTTTTGCAGGAAAAATTTATTTTTTCCATTTTCACGGATCAACGTCATAAAATTCTGTGCAGCACCTGGAGGTTCAAGGTGCTCGCCACACTTCTAATTAAGTTCATTGATGGGTTTAGTTTTCAAAATGGGGTCACAGGTGTTTTTTTTTCACTGTTTAGGCACATCAGAGGCTTTGCAAAGACGACACCTCGTCCTTTATGTATTCCACACAATTTTGCACTCCAAAAGTCAAATGGTGCTCCTTCCCTTCTGAGCCCTGCTGTGCACCCAAACAGCAGTTTTCCCCTTACTTAGGGTATCTTTGTGCTCAGGAGAAATTGCACTGTCCATTTTCTCCTTTGCAAAATTTGGGGCTAAATCAACATTTTTGTGGGAAAAAGCAATATTTTCATTTTTTCCTTCCATATTGTTTTAATTCCTATGAAGCACCTGAAGGGTTAATAAACTTTGAGCACTTTGAGGAGTGCAGTGTTTAAGATGGTGTCACTTTTGGATATTTTCTTTCGTATAGGCCCCCCAAAGTCACTTCAAATATGATGTGGTCCCTAAAAGATTTGTTTTGAATATTTTGTAGGAAATTCTTCCTTGTTTAAAAAATGATGCTGATGTAAAGTAGACATGGTAAATGTTATTTATTAACCATATTGTGTGATATAACTATCTTGTTTAAGGGCATAAAAATTAAAAGTTTAAAAATTATATTTTTAAGATTTTAACCAAAAATCCGATATTTTCACAATTAAGCGCAAAAAATATCAGGCTAAATTTACCACTAATATAAAATACAATGTATAGCTAAAAAATGTTTTCTGAATTACTGAGATACTTTGAAACTTTCCAGAATTGTTAGCACATAAAGTGACACTGGTCCGAATGGAAAAATTTGACCTGGTCAGTTGCCTCTATTGATAAACTTAATAGAGTTACCTAATGCGATATTACAAACCTTTAATATGTGTTTTAATACCACATTTCTTCAGTAATAACTTGTTTAGAATAATTGTTTGGTCTGATACTCTTAGGTTCCTGTGGTGGCTTTGACAGCAACGGCAAGTCCCTCAGTACGTGATGACATTTTGGCATCCTTAAAGTTGCGTAACCCACAGATCACCTGTACTAGCTTTGATCGTCCAAATTTGCACCTTGAAGTAGCTCGGAAGACTTCAAATATCTCTCGCGATCTCCAGCAATTCCTCAATAAAAAGCAAGGGTAAGACCTTTTTAAACTCAGAACTAAAGTGCTTTAAACAATTATTTGCCGAAAAGAATCCGTAAATCAGCATTGTGGCATGCATCCTTTTTTCCTTCATTAAGAGTCACTGATCTGTCAAGGGCTAGCAATCACAGGTAGGAAGGCAGTGGAGGCCATTAGGGAGCGAGCCACTGGAGCAGGGCAGTGGTGGATTTTTCTTTTGGTGGTATGGCTTCTGTTTGTTCTTTACTAAAAAAAAATGTAGTCACAATGTCATGGGGATTGTATTAGCCCTACAAAACGGTCACCAAGGTATGTACAAAACACTTAAATTTGTTAGCACCCCCACTCCACGTACCTAATTCCACAGGGTTCAATTACTGACATTGTTGGATAAATCTTCATTGGGGGACACAGGTCCCAAATTATTTTTTTGTTATATTGCGATTGGTTAGTTTTGACTCTTGTATCTGTTGGGAAGAACTCACTATTTATTGTTGCCTTTTTTGCACATTTTTTTTATCTGCTCTTCCTACTGCCTAAATGGAATATACACTCCTCAAAATGGAAATTGTAGCACCAATATGCAAAGGTTTCAAATCTATGGAAATGTCAGGATCAATAAACATGATGATATGCAAATTATGAAAAAATTATATATGTATATAAATATATATAATCGCTTTCGATTTATTAACCCCTGACCTTGAAATTTGGCGAAAATGTTTAAATTGTTGTAATTTTAAAACTTGTCATTTTTATACCCTTGAATCATAGTTATGTTACAAATATCTCAAGGGCTGTCACATTGTAGAAGGATCATCTTTATTCTCATTTGCACAAGGAAAGACTAGAAGCAATGGGATGAAACTGAATGGGAGGAGACACAGATTAGATATTAGAAAAAACTTTTTGACAGTTAGGGTGATCAATGAGTGGAACAGGCTGCCACGAGAGGTGGTGAGTTCTCCTTCAATGGAAGTCTTCAAACAGAGGCTGGACAGACATCTGTCTGGGATGATTTAGAGAATCCTGCTTTGAGCAGGGGGTTGGACCAGATGGCCCAGGAGGTCCCTTCCAACTCTACCATTCTATGATTCTATGTTGCACAAAATAGTTACTAAAGAACATTTCCCACATGTCTACTTTACATCAGCACATCAGCACAGTTTATGAAACATTTTTTTTTGTTAGAAAGCTAGAAGGGTTAACCCCTTGCCGACATTTGCAGTACATGTACGTCATGATCAGGAAGGATTTCCTGACTGATGCTGTACATATACATCATTGCGATCGCCGCCAGGGGTCAGCTGTTACAGCTTGCATCTGGCTCTCAGTGCTATGAGCGGTCTTCACCGCTCCCAACACTTTAACCCTCGATCGCAGCATTTAGCAAGCGGGCAGAGGGAAGAAAGACCCTCTGCCCTTAGATCGGAGACCCTGCAACTTCATTGTGGGGATTTGATGACATTCGGGTCACGAGGCAGTAGGAAGTTAGATAGATCATGCACAGTGCATGATCTAGCTAACTTGTGTCTGCAAGGCTGACAGGCTGTAAGGTATAGCCATGCTTCTGCATGGCTATACCTTATCACTGCGATTAGACTGCAGAAAGTGAAAGTCTCATAGTGGGACTAGGTAAAAAAAAAAAAAAAAAGTGAAAGAAAAAAGTTGTAAAATATATACAATTTTGTACCCATAAATATTATGGAAAAAAAAAAAAAAGTGCACATATTTGGTATTGCTGCGTCCGGCAAGACCCCCACCTATAAAACTTTCCCACTAATTGACCCCTTTAGCGAACACCGTAAAAGAAAAAAAAAAAGGGCAAAAAACGATGCTTTATCATCATACCTCTGAACAAAAAGTGAAATAAAATGCGATCAAAAAGACAAATGTAAATAAAAATGGTATTGCTGAAACAGTCATCTTGTCCTGCAAAGATAAAGCTGCCATACAGCTCCATCAGCCAAAACATAAAAGTTATAGCTGTGAGAATAAAGCGATGCAAAAGTAATTTAAAAGTTTGTGCAAAAGCGCCAAAACATAAAAAAAAACTATGCAACTGGGGTATTGCTGTAATCGTACTGACCGGAAGAATAAAGCTGCCTTATCGATTTTACCATACGCGGAACGGCATTAAAAAAATAAAAAATTCCTGCATTCTTGATTTTTGGTTATTCTGCCTTCCAAAAATCGGAATAGAAAGTGGTAAAAAAATGTCATGTCTGAAAATGGTACCAATAATAACGTCAACTCGTCCTGCAAAAAACAAGCCCTAGTATGACTGTCGTCTGAATTATGGATAAATTATAGCTCTGTCTAAATATGGTATGCAAAAACTAGTTTTTGCAATAAAAAGCATCTTTTAGTGTGTGGCAGCTGCCAAACATAAGAACCCAATGTAAATCTGGTATTGCAGTAATCACCTGCTGTTGATTTTTTCATTCTGCCTTCCAAAGATCGCAGTAATACTCAGCTCACATTTATCCTGCGCTCTGCCCTGAGTGCTTACACCGGAATTTCCATGTAAATATCTGAAATACGTGATTCAAACGGAACCCCCAATGGAAGATTCCCTATAATGAGGCAGATAGAGGCACTGTGGACCCGTTAGCCTGTGATCCGTCAGTGTCTGATTTTTCATTAGGAGTGCATGAAAGTACCATCAGCCACAGTTTTCTGCACCTCTGAATAAAAGGACACCACTGAACAGAGGCCAGACGGAGTCCAGAGTAAGGGTATGTGCCCACAAACAGTAATTGCTGTGGGTTTGACGCTCCGTATTTATGCAAGCTTTAAGACTTAAAGGTTCACCCCAATTTTAGTGGTCAGCGTAGAGCGCCGGATAAATGTGAACCTAATTGTTATGTAAAAGGTTCCTGAGAAAAGCTTCAACTCAATCCACCGAAAAAAAGCAAGTCCCCACTCACTTCTGTCATCTGTTAACGGAAATATAAGGGGTTTCCACATTACTGGTAGCACAAAGGGTCTGGAAAAGCGAAATGGCCCTTGACCCCCCCGCCAAAAGAAATTCAGCAAATTTTGTGCTACCAAATCCAATTGACCTCCTCCATTCTGAGCTCTGGTGTGCCTAATTGACATTCAGCGTCCACATGTTTGGCATTTCTGTAGCGATGACAGCCCGCATAATTTACAGGTGCATGAGCTGGGCACAATGTATGGGCACTGCAACTTACTGGTCACTAGAATGGCAGTTTGCAATTTTCACTCAGCAACATCTGCTTGTTTCTAGAAAACTCCCATTGAGTCAAAATAGTCACGACACCTGTAGATAAATTCTCAAAAGTGATATAATTTCCAAAATGGGGTCATTTGAGGTGGGATTCTGCTCTTCTACCACTTTACAGAATTTTATAATGCTGAGTTGTGAAAATAAAAGTCACATTTTTCCTACAAAATTTTTTTAGCCAATTTTTTTTTCACAAGGGTAAAAAGAGAAAATTAACTCCAGAACTTCTGGTGCATTTTCTCCTGAGTCTGCTGATACCCCATATGTGGTGGGAAACTAATGTTTCGACACATTGCCTAGCTCTGAAAGGAAGGAGTGACTTTTTGGAACGCAAACCTTGATGGAATGGTCTGCGGACACTGTCGCCTTTGGAGAGTCCCTAATGTTCCTAAACAGTGGAATCCCCTCCAAAAGTGACCCCATTTTGCAAACTACACCCCTTAAAGAATTTAATAGAGGCATAGTTATAGCTATGATAATAATGCTTTTGGTTTTACTGGTGTATGAATTTATAATGTGTTGGTATTTGTAAGTTGTGGGCAGTACATCAGACTTTAAAAGGGTGTTGTGTTAACAGGGCAAACCAAGTTTTATCAATTTTTGGATGGGTGGTACGCTTTGAAGCAATACTTAATGCAAAAGCCAAGTTTCTCATGGCAGGTTTCACAATGGTAAATTGTGTCCTTTTGTATTCCCCTCTTGGTGCATACTCTGCACCTTCCTCGCAGTTTGTGGAACCTCACCTAGAAAATGTAGACCTAGTACAATACAGACATCTTCAGTTTCAGAATTACTAGGACCCTCACCTTCCTTACTGCCAAACATGCATCAGGTCGGCATACAGTGAAGGACATTTTTATTTGATCCCTTGCTGATTTGGTAAGTTCGCCCACTGACAAAGACATGAACAGTCTATAATTTTAAGGGTAGGTTAATGTTAACATTGAGATATAAATATCAAAAATAACATACAGAAAATCACATTGTATACATTTATTTGCATTTTGCAGTGAGAAATAAGTATTTGATTCCTTTGGCAAACAAAACTTATTAATACTTGGTGGCAAAACCCTTGTTGGCAAGCACAGCAGTCAGACTTTTTTTTGTAGTTGATTGAGTTTTGCACATATGTCAGAAGGAATTTTGGTCCACTCCATGACCTTAATGTGCTTCTTTTTGAGCCACTCCTTTGTTGCCTTAGCTGTATGTTCTGAGTCATTGTCTTTCTGGAAGACGCAGCCACGACCCATTTTTAATGTCCTGATGGAGGGAAGGAGATTGTCACTCAGGATTTTACGGTACTTGGCTCCATCCATTCTTCCATTGATGCGGTGAAGTAGTCCTGTGCCCTTAGCAGAGAAACACCCCCAAAACATGTTTCCAGCTTCATGCTTGACAGTGGGGATAGTGTGACTTTTGGTCATAGGCAGAATTTCTCTTTCTCCAAACACGGCGAGTTGAGTTAATGACAAAGAGCTCAATTTTTGTCTCATCTGCCCACAGCACCTTCTCCCAATCACTCACAAAATCATCCAGGTTTTCATTTGCAAACTTCAGACTGACCTGCACAAGTGCCTTCTTGAGCAGGACACTGCAGGATTTTAAACCTTTACGGCGTAATATGTTACCAATGGTTTTTTTGGTGACTTTGGCCCAGCTGCCTTGAGATCATTAACAAGTTCCCCCCATGTAGTTTTAGGCTGATCTCTCACATTCCTCATGATCAAGGATACCCCACGAGGTGAGATTTTGCAAGGTGCCCCAGATCAATGTCGATTGAAAGTCATTTTGTATTTCTTCCATTTTCTTACTATTGCACCAACAGTTGTCTCCTTCTCACCCAGCCCTAACGTAAGGTTTTGTAGCCCATTCCAGCTTTGTGCAGGTCTATGATCTTGTCTCTGACATCCTTATATAGCTCTTAGGTCTTGCCCATGTTGCAGAGGTTAGAATCTGACTAATTGAGTCTGTGGACAGGAGTCTTTTATAAAGGTGACTATGTAAGACAGCTGTCTTTAATGCAGGTAATGAGTTGATTAGGAGCGTCTGACTGATCTGTAGGAATCAGAACTCTTAATGGTTGGTAGGGGATCAAATACTTATTTCTCACTGCAAAATACAAATAAATTTATATAATTAATACAACGTAATTTTCTGGATTTTCTATCTCTCAATGTTAAAAATACAGTGGGCAAACTTACAAAATCAGCAAGGGATCAAATAATTATATCCTTCACTGTATGTGAGTTGTGTATTAGTCCATGAAGGAGTGATAGAATCTGAAACATTCTTCATACACAGACGTGTTTTTTTAGAGCAGATGTCACACTGATAAATGGTGTCCTTTCATATCCCCCTTCCTCTCTTTCCAGTTGGTTGGACCTCACCTGGAAAATGTAGCCCTGGTACAATACAGACACCTTCAGTTTCCGAAGTACGGGGACCCTCACCTTACTGACTTCCAAACATTAGGGCCTTGAAGAATAGCTCCTGGAACTGAAGGAAGCATTGTACAGTGCCATCTGTTCAATGTGCATAGAGCTGCTGTCACGGTTTGTTGTGGTCAAAATAAGGACATCCATCTTGTCCTTATACTTGACCACCACTGCTGTCTCCCTTTCTCAGCAGTTGCCTAATTAGTGGCTTAGGGAGGCTTCTCTTTTTCTTTGCACTGTGCCACATGCATGTCACGGGTATGTCAGGTGTGACAGACAGTCATCCTGGATCTGGCTGTAGAAGGTCATTGTGATTAGCTCTACAAGCACCTCCTTGATTTTTGCAACTCTGTTATGGAGTGATATCCTTCTCCATCTAAGACCAAACAGTTACCTCCACCTTCTGCTGCTAATTAACACTCCCTTTCTGAAGGTTTAAATACCTTCAGTCTCTTAAGGTGTTGGTGTCAGCTCAATTTCCCCCTGTCTGTTTGTAAGGACTAGCAATCGGCTAGTGTCTTCTTGGAGTACTCTTGGAGGATTGCTGCCGTGATACTCGGTGGTATTCTCAAACTAAGTGTATCCCCTCACTTGTCCACCCTCTCTGTCTTTAGTTGTAGTGGGGGCTGACTAGCGCATACCCCATCCCTTCCCTATCCATGGCCTATCGCTAGGATCAGGCAGAGATTAGGTTCCTGCTCGGCGATAGGTGTGGAACCTATTTAGGGAAGTCAGGCGAGACAGGGTGTTGTTAGATCTGCCTAGGGGACTCCACTCACCCCTGCCCTAGTGTTTGGGTTTCCCCTCTCTCTCCGCATTGTTGTGCAGCTTGCTTCTCCCTCACCCAGCGTGACAATGCAGCTGTACCTCTGGCAGAAAATGTCTTACAGAGTGGGATGCTGAAAGTTAAAATGTAAAAGTTATTCATGTAGAGAAGTTATAACCCTTATCCAGCAGTGGTTTCACCAATTCCCACATAATTTTCCCACCCACCCCCAGGACAGGTGGCATTCAGGGGGGGAGGTGTCACCTATAAGGCTACTCAGTGCTAGTTATTGTTTTTTTTCTGCAAAAGAAAAACTGAAATCACTAACACTGCAACATACGCTCTCCTAATGGACTAGCTATTAAGTTACTCTGCACTCACTATTTTTTTCTGCAAAAGAAAAATTAGGTTGGGTGACAGAGGGGGTTGTGGGAACTGGGATTTGGGAATTGCTGCTGTGATCACAGATCGGTCACAGTCAGCACAGCACGCAGGAGGATTGCACTGGCCTCAATGAAGTATCTCACTCAGGTACACAGAGGGAGTCTACACAACTGCTCCGCTTACCAGATCTGAGAGAAACATGGCATGCAAAGCGGCGATCGTCATTTTAAATTAACTCTTTTGACATCGATTGATCAGTGGATGATGATCAGTTAATCGTAGCCAAAAGAGTTAATTAACCGGGGTGATGCTGCGATCACCCCATCCATTTTGAATAATATGATTGGTGCGGTCTCAGACAGCACCAATCATAGCATGCAATATTGACTTTGTTTTCACTTTATTACTAACACACTGTGATTGGTTGGCCAGTTCTGACCAATCACACAAACATAACGATTGCTGATGCCAGAGGCAGTACTGTACAGCCCTAGGGCAGTGATGGCGAACCTTTTAGAGACCGAGTGCCCAAACTGCAATCTAAAACCACAGTATAATGTGCCCACATGATGATGCATACAGTATAATGGCCACACATGATGATGCATACAGTATAATGTGCCCACATGATGATGCATACAGTATAATGGCCCCACATGATGATGCATACAGTATAATGTGTCCACATAATGATGCATACAGTATAATGTGCCCACATGATGCATACAGTGTAATGGCCACACATGATGATGCATACAGTATAATGGCCCCACATGATGCATTCTGAATAATGGCCCCACATGATGATGCATACAGTATAGTGGCCCCATATACTGCTGCATACAGTATAATGGCCCCACATGATGCTCCATACTGAATAATGGCCTTGCATAAAAAAAAACTACTCACCTCTGCCCGTTCCAACGCTGATCTCGTCTCTTCATCTATCAATCCTGGCACGCGCGGCATCTCGACAATAGCGCCGCCGCCACTCTCCTCAGCCCCGTCCTGACCACACGCGATACCCCCGTCCTCAGCCCATGCGCAGACTGATGGAACGGCGCTTGGCCCGATGGGAGAGTGCAGAGGCCAGAGGAGAGTGGGCGCTGCGCCGGCTCTAGTGAAGAGGGTCCAGGAGATTACGAGCGGGCGGAGGAGAGTGATGGCAGCTCTAGTTTTGGGGAGATGGCGCGTGCCCAGCGGGAGGGCTCTGCGTGCCCCCTCTGGCACCGTCCCCCCTCTGGCACGCGTGCCATAGGTTCGCCACCACTGCCCTAGGGCGACATGCATTGATGGTCTTCTGTAAGGCACAGCAGCCATCTTAACTCTGTCATTGCGTGATGCAGCGCAGTAACCCGGACTTGTGATGCCATACAAACACAGCGGCTTGCGGGAACCCAGTTACCATTGTGCCATATATGTGTAGCGAATGTCGTTAAGGGGCTATTCATTCCCTTTGCTTGTACAGAGCTTAGCTATTTTTCTCTAATCATGGTTGTCATCTCTGTAACTTCAGCTTCTAATCTATAAATGCTTGGTATGGAATTTTAGGGTTAATGTTACAACACTGTGTACACAATTATTAGGCAAGTGAGTATTTTGACCACATCCTTATTGTCATGCAGATTTTCCAATGTCAAACTATAAACTTAAATGCTTATTGGCTGAAGTAGATCAGGTGATGTGTATTTGTGTAATGAGGGAGGGGTGGCCTAAAGATATTACACCCTTTATCAAGATGTGTAGAATTATTAGGCAGCTTGTTTTCCTCAGGCAAAACGGGCCAAAAGAGATTTAGCGGACTCTGAAAACTCAAAAATTATTACTTCTCGCAGAAAGATGCAGTACCCTTGAAATTGGTAAAATATTGGGGCAAAATCACAGAGCTATCAAAAGTTTTGTTGCAGCGGTCAACGGGGTTCTCAAAAATTTGTTGAGGATAACAAGACGCACTTGAACTGCCAAAGGTTTGAGAAGAATCAAACATGAAGCAGCCAGGAATCAATTATCCTCCAGTGCTGTCTTATTTCAGAACTGCAACCTCCCTGTATTGCCCAGAATTTCAAGGTGTTCAGTGCTCAGAGACACCATCAGGTTAGGGAGGCTGAAGTCTGACCATCACTGAACAAGACTCAGAAACATGAAGACTGGGCTAGGAGATATCTGGATACAGATTTTTCAAAGGTTATGAGATGAGAGTGGCTCTTGACTCGGACCAGATGGATGGACCCATGGCTGGATCAGTAATTGGCACAGACATCCCCTTTGACTAAGATGCCAGCAATGTGGAGGTGATGTACTGCTTTGGGCTTGTATTATTAAAGAGGAGCTAGTTACCCAATGTCTACTAGAGCTGGCCTGCCAGTAGAAATCGTATGCACCACTAATTCTACAAATCCCAAGTTTCCAGTCCGCCATTCTCCCTTGTTACAACAAGGCTGTTACAACACGCCCCATAGTAATTCACTTCCCAGCTATGACACACTTTCTAACAGGCATTCACCTGAGATGGAAGTTACCTCATCTTCTCGCTACATCATCGCACACTCCCCTTGCACATCTCGGTGTGCAGAGCGCCTACTACCCTCTGCTCCTCCTTAAGCTGGGCACAGGTATGCTACTGAGCTGGTTCGCTCATACCATGACTTATTTTATTGCTCTATTTGGTCTTGTATTCTCCATTTTGTTGTTTTGTACATCATCCTTTCCCTGTGTATTGAGATCTTACCCTTTTCATTCACTCCCTATCATCTTGACTCTGCAAATATCATTGTTTCAGTGTCGTTTATGTTCTTCTGATGTCTACTTAACTATATTTCCTTCTATTTGAGAGTTACCACACCATTTGCATTCCCCTGCCGCTGTATACTGCTATCATCCCCTCAACCCTAACTTTCTCGCAGTATTGGGGTTTTCTCTAGTACAATACTAAAGTACTGTAGATCAGAGTGTAGCAAACTGAACTTGAATTGTTTTCTTTATGAACTTTTCCTTGCTACTCCAAATCAAATCATGGACCTTAATGGTTGGGTTTTCATTGTAAGGAATTATTATTATTGTTAACCTGTGAAAAAAGGTTACCATTGAAATTTAACTTGGCGTCTTCACCATTTTTAGGTCCTGCTCTGGTCCCGTGATGCCATCTTGTAAGTGCAGCTTCTGGCTGTCCAGAAGTCAGAAGCTACGTCACAAGCTCTCCGTTCAGGTCTATGAGAGCCAGTTCGATGATGCTATTACAGAGTTGTATAGAAAAGTGACTTCTGGGAGCTGCCGGCAGGTCACGTTTCACTGGAGACAGATGGGAGGGATGCTGGAAAATCATGAAAGTGGGGCAGGGGAGTATGAGACAAAGAGCAGAGGAATTACATTTAAAACACCACTCAATTGGTGCAGTAAAAAGAAATGCTGGAGTGGTGCTTTAAGTATAACTTTTGTTTCCATATGAGAAGTTGTATCATTATATTTGATGTGAAGGAAATCTTCCTCAATTGTAGACAATTACTCAATAAATATAAAGTTGGTCTACGACTTTGTACAAGTTTTTAATTTTGGCCCTCACTGTATTTGAGTCTAACATCCTTGGGTATCTTTCTCCACTTTGTTACAACTGGGTTAGTGCTACATTGCGACATTTGGCACGCAACACTGAAATCACAGTGTCACATTGTGACTTTGCATCTAATGATTTCCCATGGTATCACATTGTGAGCAGTGACATACTGCGACATAGACTTGCAAATGTTTCCAAATAATTTGGATTTTCTGTTGCTGGTCACAAGCTTCTCACTTGCAATAGACTTCAGTGCTAGTTGAAAGCGACATTCTGCTTGTCTCAACTTGGCTGTTTTATTTTACAGCAAAATCCGAGCTCTAAAATAGTCACATGAAAGTATGTTGTACAGAGGTTTTTGTTGCACAACTTTTCTGAGAATAGCAATCGTATGACAAATGTCTCCGTGTAGCACCAGTCATTGAGCAGCGCAGTTCAGTTAGCTAGCTGATGTTGATAGTACTGTCTGACTATATAATGTGTATAAAAAGCCTTTTCAACTCTCCCAATAAATGTTTGTAAAGATTAGCAAATCCTGGGAAATAGTAGCACCGCTCAACAGAAGACACTTCCCCATACACTAAAAGATGCCTCAGAGGTTATCTTTAAAAGAGTTAAGGGTATGCCACACTAAAGGTACTGCCACACTTAGCGATCTCGTTAGCGATCACGATAACGACGCAAGCTAACAAGATTGTTGGTGTGATCACTTTTAGATCGCTAGTAGCTGCCAAACAGGAGATCTCATAAACGACTCATCAGCGGTCAGCGATCTCTTTAACGACTTTGGCGGTCGTTAGGATCTGTCATTAGCATGTACTGAGTGCTTCTGATTCATAGGAATTTCCAGCATCGCTCCTGCTCTCTGCGTCCTGCTAGCCTGCTTTGCAACTTCTGCGATCCACTCCGTGACGCTAAAAACCCTAGTCCCGCCTGCGCCGCTGTCATATGCGTCACAAACGAGGTCGCTCGTCGTTCGCAAAAGGTGCCAAACACAGCGATATAGGCTCACCAGCGGGACGCCAACGATCAAAAAACGGTCCAGAACGCTAGTGAACGATCAGCGACATCACAGCAGGGGCCACATTGTTGCTACATGCCACACACAACGAGGTCGCTAACGAGACCATTTATGACGCAGTAGCGATCTCGTTAGCGACTTAGCTGTGTGATTCCAAACACAACTCATCAGCGATCTGTGATTCCAAACACATCTCATCAGCGATCTGTATAACGACCTCTGCGGTCGTTGGGAAAACCTAGTACCACCTGCGATGCTGGTGAAGTCATTCATAAAGGGTGTCACACTCAGCGATTCAGGCTCACCAGCGGGACACCAACGAACAAAAAACGGCTCAGAACGTTCATAAGCGATCAGCGACATCTCAACAGGGGCCACATCGCTGCTACATGTCACACACAGTTAAGTCGCTAACGAGATCGCTACTGCGTCATAAATGGTGACGCAGTAGTGATCTCGTTAGCGATCTCACTTGCAATCTCGTTTAGTGTGGCATACCCTTTAGTCCTGCTCCGCTCAGTTTTGCATCGAGAGGTGAGCCTGTGGGTCACTTAGTCTACTTATGTGTCGATCGCACATGCATTCCAGCAGGTATCAGTAGATATAACGTCACTTGTCATGATCACTTCTGGATGTGAGTAAAGCACAAAAAATAAAATAATTTACCAAAGTTAAAAAATATATATTTTTGCATGTCTTTTGGTGTTTTTTTTTTCCTATGTAGAATCCGTTCTGTTCATTTTTAACTTGTTTTTCTTCAACTTGATTCTAAGCAGGCCGCCTATCGCTTATGAGTTATGGTGTATTGTGTTGATCACGTTTTCCTTAGTAAAATTTTCTCGAAAAATCCACAGCTGAAGAGTTCTGTTACTGTCATCACAATAACATCCCTTTTCTAAGCTTTATTCTGAGGAGCTTGCTATCTGAATTGCAGCTGATGCACAGAGACAGAATTGCCCAAAGACAACTTAGCCTATTTTCCTCAGACATCTATCAAATTTCACCCAAGGTAGAAAAACACACAGATGTTGTCACAGATGGGTAGAGCTTGAGGTCCAAACACAAATTTAATGTCAATAATTTCTCTGAGGGCCTCCTTCATGTAAGCGGATCATTTTACCAAACATATCATTAGGAGTAAAATGAGTCTGAGGACTCTGTCTGAAAATTCATAGGGTGGTAATTGGCATAATTTGTATACTCGGATGGTTTCATCCAGTCTAGTTTTACGAACTTTTTCCCATTAACTGTTACCTTTCTGTATTAGTATTTTTTATATTTAAGATTTTAAATTTGAAACTTCAATTATATTATTTTTACCTATTGATGTTTTATAATAGTAGTTCTATGTATATACAGTGGGCTCAAAGAATACATCCTGTTTATACAGTCTATGTGACTTAGACCCTGTATATAATATGCATGTGCCTTTAAGGGGTCGTCCACTACTAGGACAACCCCTTCTTGATCTAAATGTTTGGCCCTTATAAAATAAAGCTTATTGTTGTGAATGGGTTTGAGATGAGTTCTGAGCAGAGGCTCCCTCTGGTGGTTACAAGCGGTACTAGTGAGGATTGTGAGGACTGGGAATCAGGTGTTATTGATTGGTCTTATATAAGGGAGTCATTTTCCCATCAGGGTTGCCGGTGATCAATTGTTCTGGTCTGAATCCTTCTTTCCAGTTTCCCTTGTAGCCTGCTGTGTCGTGTCTGCATCTCCTGCTATCAGATAAGACAATTTCTTATTTTGTGTTTTTGCTATATTTTTGCATTTGGTCCTGCACTTCTGTGGGGGCCTTCAGGGTTCCCTCCGGGGGCTTCTGCCCTCTCAGTTTAGTTCAGCCACTGTGTTTTGTACTTTTGCTTTTTCCAGTTTTTTCAGTGGCTGCTGTTTTGATTTTTGTTACACCAGAGAACTAATTTAGGTGGTAGAGGTCGTGTGATCTCAGGTGATTTTGAAATTAGTAGAGTTGGTGTTTTTTCAGGGTTTTCTGAGATTGCAGTAAGTGCCCTTCCTATCCTTTTCTATTTAGGTAGTTTGGGCCCCTGCGTTTGCTCATACTATTTTCTTTCTGTGTCAGTATTTCCTCTTGTCTAACCGCCATTACATGTTTGGGGGCTTTCTATTATCTTTGGGGTTCTGCTCCGGGGCAGATAGCTTTTCTATTTCTATCTTTAGGTGTAGTTAGTTTCTCAGGCTGTGACGAGGCGTCTAGGACCAACGTAGGAACGCTCCACGGCTGCCTCTAGTTGCGGTGGTTAGTCAGGGTACTGCAATCTCATAGTTTCCAACTGCTCTGGTGTATTTCCTTTTTCAGCTGCAGAATGGAAGGGAGGGAGACACAGGAATTCATTACTGATGGGTAGGCGGAGCCCCAGACCAGGATGTCACCTCAGATCAAAAGCGTGCTGACTGGCTGGCCCCTCCAGCTCGGGCTCCTCCTACTCAGCTCCAGTCTAAGATTTGAGGTCCCAGAGGATGGTCGCTGCTAATGCAGCTCCTCAGAAGATTTTATTATTTTATATTCGGACAGGAGACTTGGATCACCAGTTGGTCTAGAGGTCTCAGGGGTACCAGCGCTGCTGTACCCCAACCTCTCCCTTGGCGGATCTGTATTTACTCAAAGTCCCTGCAGAATCCTTGCCGGCCCTGGGGGATGAGGAGAGCTTCCCTGGCGGGACGCAAACCACACGTGCGGTCACTGCGTTCCTCGCCCTGGGGGGAAGCATGGGCACAGCGCCAGAAACCCCTGAGGGTCCCTGTGGCGCTTTGGCTGGTGAGTACTCCACACAAAATTTTATTATTAATGTGTGAGTGCTTTAGCGTCTGATGGCAGCGCTATTACATGTATATCAGTATGCTTCAGCGCTGCGGTGACAGCGCTATTACATGTTTATCAGTGTATTTCACCAGCCTCTCCCTTGGCGGATCTGTAACTACATAATGGTCCCTGCAGAATCTTGCCGGCCCTGGGGGATGAGGAGAGTTTCCCTGGCGGGGGCGCAAACCACACACTGGGGTCACTGCGCTTCCCGCCCTGGGGGAAGCATGGGCATAGCGCCAGAAACCCCTGGGGGTCCCTGTGGCGTTTCGGCTGGTGAGTACTCCACATTTTGGTAAAATGTGTGTGAGTGTTTTAGCGACTGCTGCGGCAGCCGCTGTACATATATATGCCGGTGACTAGTTTTTCTATGTCCTCAGGAGGATGCCTGCAGGACGAGGGAAAGGAGGGGAGTACGCGCTCTTTTTATTTTTTTGAATTTCGCGCCGCTTCTGAGCGCGCGCTTTACTGCAGCCTCCATTTCCGGCTCCTCTACATGGAGCACACGGAGGCAGAGCGCGGCGGCCATTGCTGATAAAGCGCTGCAGGTTGAAAGCTCCCCGGATCGTTCTCCTCCCCTCCCGGCAAGAATACGTGACCAGCTTGGTGAGTCGCTTCTAGCCCGCCGGGCAGAAGCTTAACCCTTCACCTCCACAGCGCGGGCGCCGTCTGGGGCACTTCTGAGTGACAGATTGAGCTGTCCTGCGGCTGTTTCTCGCATAAGGGGCTCGCACACTCTTTTAATATTAATAAAGAGGCTGTGGGGAGTCTGCGACATTAATGCTGCCACTATACGTTTCCGCTGACGATCCTGATGGCGTCGCATAATATTGCGATCGTTTGTGTGTCATTTTTAGTGTCGCTGGTGACTGCCAATCTGGGCAATCGCATAGGCGATTAGCGATCTCCTTGACAACTTTGGCGGTCATTGCGTTATAAAAAACAGCGCAATTTTTTTTAGCGATCTTGTGGAACGTTTTCTGTTTAGTGTGGCATGGCTGTCCTGCAGCTGCGACCTTATAAGAGGCGCCTGAGATTCGCACACCCTTTTTCATTATCAAGGTTGTGGGGAGTCAGCTACTTTAACCCCTTCTTAGGAGGTTAACTCTTAATGGGAGACAGCTGGGGTAGCTCTCGCCTTAGAGCTTTAACCCTTCAGCGTTTGTTTTTTATTTAAGTACTGCTCTGGTTACTGACAGGTTTATCCTGCCATATACTATGCAAGGGCATGTCAGAGACCCTCTCCCAGATCCGCTACGGATCAGCCTCGCGTATCTGACACGCAGACCTCGACTCATACACGGTCAGAGGTTCCAATGGTGTCAAAATGGAGGCCTTCACTGGTTTCTATTGATGACCTTTTAGGTTATGGAGTGTCAACTAGATCCTCTCAAGGGAGCGACACAAATCGGTGTTTTCCTTCTCGCTTAGCGAAGAAGTCCGATTCGGTCAAGGAGGATCGGCAGGGACACCCTGCCTCTCTCAGGGGCCGTACTAAAATTTCTGTGGAAGCCATGTGGACGTTACAGTTACCGGAGGAGGTAACTAGTCGTCCTGGTAAGTCGGCCTGGATGTTGCAAGGGTCGCATGGGTCGCGATGACCTTACAAACTGTATCCGTTTTTTCTACGGAGTTATTTGTTAATTGGACCCCTTCTCCTGAAGTGAATGTCCCTTTATTCCAGCTTAGCAAATCTTCCTGGTAAAAGGGAAGACGAGTCTGCAGGACACGCTGGACAGAAGATCGGAGATGGCAACAATTTCCATCTGTGTAGCCGTGGATCATAGATTCGGTATTAAGGATCTAGGTGTACTTGTTAAGTTCCCCTGAGCCGGTTGGACCGTCTAAGGACGGCGTGGCAAGTTTCCCTCTATCAAGGTAGATGGGCTTTTCTAGTTGAAGGATAATGCGTCACTGCTATCCAGGGCGCAATCCTCGGCAGTTACAGTCAGAAGAGCACTGTGACTTGGATGGAACGCAGTTTTCCAACAGGGTTTGCTATCTTTAGCTTAGAAAGTGGTCAGCTATTTGACTGACCTCTCGGAGCTGATGCCAAGGCAAAGGCAAAAGAAGCAGCTTTACCGCAGCGCAGAGCTGTGACTTCTGCGTTTGGCAGGACTAGTGCCGATAGTTATCGGCAGTCCTTTTCGGTTCAAGGGATGATCTGACCAACCCTCTGGGGGTTTGTGTCGTCTCTCTCTTTTTAAAAAAAAAAAAAAAAGGGGGAATTCTCAGAAATTCCGCATACCCTGGAAACAGAACTTCTGTTAAGGCAGAAGCTGGCAAAAAAAAAAAATAAATAAAAAAAATTTCGCTAAGGCGGACTGACTTCTGACATTCCGTCAGAGCCGAGCATGAAGTCGCTTCGCTCAGTTATGGCAGCCCTGTCGCAGAACGATCAATCGACATTCGCGACGCTTTTTGGCATGTTCCCATCGGAAGACCTCACCCAGGTTGTGGCTCAACCATTCGGCTTGGCTTTAATGCCCAGAATTTTTACAACAATTCTGACGCCAAAATCTCATGGCAATCCTTCAAAGACGGGGACTTACGATTCGTCCCTATTTGGACGGCCTTTTCGGTTGTGGCTTCAAAGGAGAAGTCGTCTCTGGAATCGTCGCAGGCAATCCTGTTTTTGAGGATGCATTTCGACACGGTACGGGCGGTGTTGTCCCTACCTCCAGACAAGCAGGCATGTCTGCTCCAGCATGTACAGACTATGAAGTCTGCGACAGCAGTGTCCCTTCGGAAGGTATGCGCCTTCTGGGTCTGACGGTGGCGTCCATGAGGTTTTTTTTCCGTTTGTCCAATTTCATTCCAGAGCTCTCCATAGGCTCATTCTGAGTCGTTGGGATCAATCGCAAGGTTCGCTGGATTGCAGCGTCACCATCTCTCGCGCGGTGCGGGATTCTCTAGAATGGTGGTTACGTCCAGGGGCATTCTCCCTGGGGAAGTCTTTCCTCCCTCCGAAGTGGTCAGTCATAACCACCGATGCCAGCTTGACGGGCTGGGGGGGTGTTTGGAACAATCTCTGGATTCAGGGGGTATGGTCATCGGAAGAGTCTGTTCTTCCGATCAACATCCTGGAATTGAGGGTGATTTTCCTTTGCCTCCAACATTGGACGGTCCCTTTGAGCGGTCTGCCAGTCCGAGTGCAGACAGACAATGCGACGGCTGTCGCGTATATCAATCACCAAGGCGGGACAAGGAGTTCCAGACTCATGGTAGAGGTGTCCCGAATCCTGATTTGGGCAGAGGCCAGTGTACCAGCCATTTCGGCGATTCACATTCCAGGGGTTCAGAATATTACAGCGGACTTTCTCAGTCGCAGAAGGATGGATCCCGGGGAATGGAGCCTCCACCCGGAAGTTTTTGCACTACTGTGCTCTCGCTGGGGAACCCCCCAAGTGGATTTGATGGCATCCAGGTCCAATGCCAAGTTACCGACGTTCATGTCCAGGTACAAGGACCGAAGGCTGTGGCGGTGGATGCTCTAGTGGCTCAGTGGGATCAGTTCGAGCTGATCTATGTATTCCCGCCGATATCCTTACTTCCTCTAGTACTGCGTCGGATCAGACTAGAGAGAATTCCAGCTATTTTGATAGCTCCAGACTGGCCAAGAAGGGTGTGGTTCTCGACAATAATGTCGCTGTTGGCGGCACCTCCTTTTTCACTCCCTCTTCAACCGGACTTGTTGACTCAGGGGCCCGTTTGTCATCCGGACTTGATGTCCCTGCGTTTGACGGCGTGGCTCTTGAGACCGAAATCTTGACCCGTAGAGGTTTCTCAGCCGAGGTCATTGCTACCCTTCGTGCTGCAAGAAGTCCGGCTACTACTAGGATTTACCACAAAATTTGGGAAACCTTCTTTTCGTGGTGTTTGGGGTCCTCTCGGAACCCGAGAAAATTTTCCATTCCCAACCTGTTGGCTTTTCTGCAGCATGGGCTAGACAAGGGTTTGGCAGTCAGCACCCTGAAAGGTCAGATTTCTGCTCTGTCCTTATTGTTCCGGAGAACCATTGCTTCGAATAGAGACGTGCTCTCCTTTTTCCGAGGTATATCTCGTAAGTTTCCGCCGCGGAAGGCACCCGTGTCTTCTTGGCGGCTCAACCTTGTTTTGGAGGCTCTTCAGCATAAACCTTTTGAGCCTATGGTTTCTGCTAGCCTTTCTTTACTTTCTTGGAAGGTGGCTTTCTTTGTTGCAGTCACTTCCTTGAGGAGAGTTTCTGAGTTGGCAGTTCTTTCTTGTTCGCCTCCTTTTCTGGAGTTTTTCCGGATCGTGTAGTGCTTCGCACTCGGGGTGATTTTTTACCTAAAGTGGTGTCACAATTTCATGTCAACCAGGATATTGTGTTGCCTTCATTCTGCCCGGATCCGAAGTATGTGAAAGAGCGAGCTTTACACACATTGGATTTAGTGCGGGCCTTGAAGTTTTATCTATCTATTACTCAAGGTTTTCGTAAGACGGACTCCCTATTTGTGGTTCCAGTCGGTCGTCGGCGTGGTCAACGAGCTTCCAAGGATTCTATAGCTCGTTGGATCCGGTCAGCTATATTGGAAGCTTACCGTCTTCAGGGTGAATCTTGCCCGATTAAGATTCAAGCCATTCCACGAGGGCTGTGGCTTCATCGTGGGCTTTTCACCAAGGTGCTTCGGCAGTGCAGCTCTGCCGGGCGGCAACTTGGCGCTCTGTCCACACGTTTACGAAGTTTTATAAAGTGGACGTCAGTGCTTCCGCTGATGCAGCCCTCGGACGTAGGGTCCTGCAGGCAGCTGTAGTTTAAAGTTCTGGATGAACTTGTGTTTAGCGCTGGTTGCGCTTTGTTGTTAAGGTTGTTGGGTTTCTGCCTCTTGTTGGTTTTTTCCCACCCTTATTTTTGAACTGCTTTGGGACGTCCCATCAGTAATGAATTCCTGTGTCTCCCTCCCTTCCATTCTGCAGCTGAAACACGGATTTTGGTAAGAACTTACCGGTAAAATCCTTTTCAGCGAAGGAAGGGAGGGAGACACAGCACCCTCCCAAGGCAGAAGTGTGTTGATGTTTTCAGATGCAGCGCGACCCTTGTCTGATTGCGATATCTGGACTGAGGTCAGCGCGCTAAGGCTCTGTTCCAGCATCGCCAGCTCATCGCAGTAGTCAGGTTCAGTGAATAGTACCTGGAACTCTGTGGTTTTTGGCTTACTTTGCATGCATAACCTGTATCCTTGTGTTTTTGCTCTGAAGTTTCTTCAGAAGGGGTTATGTTGCTCCGCTGGTGATCTTGGTTCTTCCCTAAAGCTTTGGTACGACTGGAGCTGAGTAGGAGGAGCCCGAGCTGGAGGGGCCAGCCAGTCAGCACGCTTTTGATCTGAGGTGACATCCTGGTCTGGGGCTCCGCCTACCCATCAGTAATGAATTCCTGTGTCTCCCTCCTTCGCTGAAAAGGATTTTACCGGTAAGTTCTTACCAAAATCCGTGTTTTACCTGCACTCCTCAGCTACCGTAACATAACAGTATCACCGGCCTCAAAAAAATTGTATGGTACTCACAGAAGGGAAAAAATATTTTGAAGGAAGAAAAGTTGTCAGAGATATTTTTCTGTTTGTTGCATTTTTTTTTTTTTTTTTTTTTTCCCTCTGTATCTCTGGGTGCTGGGGAGGATCTTTTCTCCCAATGGAGTTTGCACAGTTGTCTGGCCGTGTGGATCGGCTTGCCACTGAGGTTCAGAGTATTGCTGCATATCTTGCTAGGTTGCCTGTTGTGGAGCCTAGGATCCCCATGCCAGATTTGTTTTTAGGGGATCGAGCTAAGTTTCAGAATTTCAAAAATAATTGTAAATTGTTTCTTGCCTTAAAATCTAAGTCCTCAGGAAACGCAGCGCAGCAGGTTCAAATTATCATCTCTCTCCTGCGCGGCGATCCTCAGGATTGGGCTTTTTCCCTGATACCTGGGGATCCTGGTTTGAGTGATGTTGATACCCCTACAGAAGTCTATTCCTTTACTGGGGATCGATTCTACCCCTTTGGCTGAGAATAAACCCCAGTTTTCTACTCAGGTGATAATGAGGGTTGAACCTGATCACCAGGAGTGCTGCAAATTTTTGGTTCTATATAATCTGCATGACATTATAGTGCTGGGTTTCCCTTGGTTACAGTCTCATAATCCTGTTTTGGATTGGAAATCTGTGTCTGTAACCAGTTGGGGCTGCCAATGTGTTAGTGCCAACACTCCTGTTTTTTCTGCCTCCCCCCAGGCTGAGGATGTTCCTGACTTTTTGTTTGATTTTTCTGATGTGTTTAGCGAAAGTAAATCTGCATCCTTACCTCCCCATAGGAGCTATGACTGCGCTATTGAATTAGTGCCGGGTAGTAAATTCCCTAAAGGTCGCCTTTTTAACTTGTCTGTACCTGAACATGACGCTATGCGGTCTTATATCAAGGAATCATTGGAGAAGGGTCATATCAGACCATCCTCTTCACCCTTAGGTGCCGGTTTTTTCTTTGTGGCCAAAAAAGATGGTTCATTAAGGCCGTGTATTGATTATCGTCTCTTGAACAATATTACTGTGAAATATCAATACCCGTTACCCTTGATTTCTGACCTGTTTTCCAGGGTGAAAAACGCTACTTGGTTTACCAAGCTTGACCTCAGGGGGGCGTATAACCTTATTCGCATTAAGCACGGGGATGAATGGAAGACGGCATTTAACACCCCTGAAGGGCATTTTGAGTACCTTGTGATGCCCTTTGGGCTCACTAATGCTCCTTCCGTCTTCCAGTCCTTCATGAATGACATTTTCAGGAATTTTGTGGATAAATTTCTGATTGTTTATTTGGATGATATCTTGATTTTTTCCAATGACTGGGACTCTCATGTGAAACATGTTCGAACTGTATTCCAGATTTTGAGAGAGAATGCTCTGTATGTGAAGGGATCAAAGTGTCTTTTTGGCGTACAGAAGATCTCATTTATGGGATTCATTTTGTCCCCATCTGTTATTGAAATGGACCCGGTCAAGGTTCAGGCCATCTGTGATTGGGTCCAACCTACTTCATTAAAGGCTCTTCAGAGATTTTTGGGTTTTGCCAATTTTTATCGTAAATTTATTGGTAATTTCTCGGTTATTGTTAAACCATTAACTGATTTGACCAGAAAGGGTTCTGATGTGGTGAATTGGCCTCCTGAGGCAGTCTCTGCGTTTCAGGAACTTAAGCAGAGATTCACTTCTGCTCCTGTTCTACGGCAGCCTGATGTTTCTCTGCCATTTCAGGTGGAGGTTGATGCCTCTGAAATTGGGGCAGGTGCCGTTTTGTCCCAAAAAGATCCAGAGACCTCTAAAAGTAACCCTTGTGCCTTTTTCTCTCGAAAATTTTCTCCTTCTGAACGTAATTATGACGTGGGTAATCGGGAGTTATTGGCCATGAAGTGGGCTTTTGAAGAGTGGAGACATTGGCTGGAGGGAGCCAAACATCAGGTGGTGGTCCTTACGGACCATAAGAATCTGGTCTATCTGGAATCAGCCAAGCGACTCAATCCTAGACAGGCCAGGTGGGCCTTGTTTTTCACACGTTTTAATTTTGTGGTTTCCTTTCTTCCTGGCACTAAGAATGTTAAGGCGGATGCCCTCTCGAGGAGTTTCCTTGCGGACTCTCCTGAGTTATCTGATCCCTCTGTTATTTTGAAGGAGGGTGTAGTTCTTTCCGCCATCTCGCCCAATTTGAGACTTGCTCTGGAGGGGTGTCAGGAGGATAGGCCCGAGCGCTGCCCTGTTGGAAAATTGTTTGTCCTGGACCAATGGAAAAAGAGTGTGATGTCTGAGATTCATTGTTCCGCATTGGCTGGGCATCCCGGAATTTTTGGTACCAGAGACTTGGTTAGTCGGTCCTTTTGGTGGCCTACCTTGTCTCGCGATGTCAGGGAATTTGTGCAGTCCTGCGGGACTTGCTCTCGCTCCAAGCCTTGCTCTCGCTCTAGTGGTTTGTTGATGCCATTGCCTGTGCCCAAGAGACCATGGACCCATATCTCTATGGATTTCATTTCCGATCTTCCTGTTTCTCAGAGAATGACCACCATCTGGGTAATTTGTGATAGGTTTTCCAAAATGATACATCTTGTGCCATTACCTAAGTTGCCTTCCTCCTCTGAATTGGTGCCGTTGTTCCTTCAGCACGTGGTTCGTTTACACGGCATTCCTGAGAACATTGTGTCCGACAGAGGAGTCCAGTTTGTTTCCAGATTTTGGAGGACTTTTTGTTCTAAACTGGGTGTTCAGTTGTCTTTCTCCTCGGCATTTCATCCTCAGACCAATGGTCAAACTGAGAGAACAAACCAGACATTGGAGACTTATCTAAGATGCTTTGTGTCTGCTGATCAGGATGACTGGGTCTCTTTTTTGCCTTTGGCTGAGTTTGCTCTTAATAATAGGGCTAGCTCTGCCACTTTGATGTCTCCGTTTTTCTGTAATTCTGGGTTTCACCCTCGATTTTCTTCAGGACAGACGGAGGCTTCTGTCTGTCCAGGTGTTGACTCTGTTGTTGAGCGTATGCAGCAGATTTGGGACCAGGTAGTGGAGAGGTTGTCCCTCTCTCAGGAGAAGGCCCAGCGGTTTGCTAACCGGCATAGGACTGATGGTCCTCGGTTTAAAGTGGGGGACTTGGTCTGGTTGTCCTCAAAGAATATTCCTATGAGAGTAGCATCTCCTAAATTTAAGCCTAGGTTCATTGGACCTTATAGGATCATGGAGATTATTAATCCTGTTTCTTTTCGTTTGCTTCTTCCAGGGACATTTAAGATCCATAACGTGTTCCACAAGTCCTTGTTGAAGAGGTTTGTTGAGCCAGTGGTTCCTGCTGCTGTGCCTCCTGACCCTGTTTTGGTTGAGGGCAATCTGGAGTATGTGGTTGAGAAAATATTGGATTCTCGTTTTTCTAGACGAAGACTCCAGTATTTTGTTAAATGGAGAGGTTATGGTCAGGAAGACAATTCTTGGGTGTTTGCTTCGGACATCCATGCTAGGAGACTTATCCGTGCGTATCATAGAACTCATCCTGACCGACCTGGTTGCTCAAATGAGGGTTCGGTGACCCCTCCTCAAGGGGGGGGTACTGTTGTGAATGGGTTTGAGATGAGTTCTGAGCAGAGGCTCCCTCTGGTGGTTACAAGCGGTACTAGTGAGGATTGTGAGGACTGGGAATCAGGTGTTACTGATTGGTCTTATATAAGGGAGTCATTTTCCCATCAAGGTTGCCGGTGATCAATTGTTCTGGTCTGAATCCTTCTTTCCAGTTTCCCTTGTAGCCTGCTGTGTCGTGTCTGCATCTCCTGCTATCAGATAAGACAATTTCTTATTTTGTGGTTTTGCTATATTTTTGCATTTGGTCCTGCACTTCTGTGGGGGCCTTCAGGGTTCCCTCCGGGGGCTTCTGCCCTCTCAGTTTAGTTCAGCCACTGTGTTTTGTACTTTTTCTTTTTCCAGTTTTTTCAGTGGCTGCTGTTTTGATTTTTGTTACACCAGAGAACTAATTTAGGTGGTAGAGGTCGTGTGATCTCAGGTGATTTTGAAATTAGTTGAGTTGGTGTTTTTTCAGGGTTTTCTGAGATTGCAGTAAGTGCCCTTCCTATCCTTTTCTATTTAGGTAGTTTGGGCCCCAGCGTTTGCTCATACTATTTTCTTTCTGTGTCAGTATTTCCTCTTGTCTAACCGCCATTACATGTTTGGGGGCTTTCTATTATCTTTGGGGTTCTGCTCCGGGGCAGATAGCTTTCCTATTTCTATCTTTAGGTGTAGTTAGTTTCTCAGGCTGTGACGAGGCGTCTAGGACCAACGTAGGAACGCTCCACGGCTGCCTCTAGTTGCGGTGGTTAGTCAGGGTACTGCAATCTCATAGTTTCCAACTGCTCTGGTGTATTTCCTTTTTTACCTGCACTCCTCAGCTACCGTAACATAACAGCTTATATTCCCCTCCTGTGCCGATGCCGTTCCAGTGGTGTCGCCACTCGTGGTCCCTGGGGCTCTTGTGCAGGTGTATGACACATGGTGCCCGGCGCCCAATCAGCGCCAGCTTCACTGTCCGGACCTGTGAATGAATTAAACATGAAGAGGATGTCCAGGCTGCGGCTGGTCTCTGACTTCCTCTTCATGTTCAATTTGACAGGAGACGGGGACAGTGATGCCAGTTCTGATTGGGCACCAAGCACCACGTGTCATACAACAGAGCCCCTGGACCGCGAGTGGCGACATTGTTGGAATGGCGACGGCATGGGAGGTGGAAATAAGCTTTTTTTTATTTTATCGGGGCCACATATTTAGATCATAAAGGGGTTGTTCTAGTAGTGGACAACCCCTTTAAAATTTTTCTTTGCTTTTCATGCCACTGTCCTACATGGTACATTGCTCCTCTGTGATGACGCCCTTATGCTTATCACACAATCATGGTAGAAGTTGTTTTGGGGATGGTTTTCCTTTTTTCCTGAGCTTTGAAATTGACAGACTGAACAATATTTCTCCTAAATATGCATTAGGCCTCAAGGTACCCATACACCTAAGATAACTGCCCATTGACTCCCTCATTCATCTGGAGTGAGAGTATATTTGTTCTCTGTTGGAAGAGTAGACTAATCCGCTACCATGTGGGGAGCCAAAGGTCCTAAATTAGATGGTCAACCTTTCCCATGACAAAAGGTTTGGGTTATACTCACTATTATTGGTTACAGATTCAGTGTGGATTAGGCCTTATTCAGACTCCAATGATTTTTTACTGAGGCAAAAAAAAAAGTCCAAATTTCATCAATGCTTTGGATCCTGTTTTCATCAGTGTTTGGTCAGTTTTTACCATTGGTGTTTCTTCAGTGATCTTCATGTATCAAAAAATACATTGAAAAGCTTCTCCAATCTTTTTGCAATGCTCTGATGCTATCTGTATTCTGTCCATGATTTTCACAAACCTATAGACTTCAATTCGTAGTTTTGATCTGTGACGCCGATTAAAAATGGACGTTTTCATAATTTTTTAGACACGATATGCAAAAATACTCAAACGTGTTAACATCCCCATAGACTTTAATGGGTTCATTATCTATTTGTGAAAAGACAGGTACATGAATAAGGCCTTACGCCAAAAAATTCCATCAAAAAAAGTCAATGCAGTTATAGGGTTCTTATAATACTTTTCTGACATTTCAAAATTTTATTGACCAATATATCCATTTTTCTTAAGAATAATACTCATAAGCCTTCCATTCACGGAGTCTGTCAGTTTCTTCATCCGTTGAAGGTCAACTTTTTGGGTAGCACCAACCACAGCCTGCCAGAAACTGTTCAGAGAGGTGACTGTTTTCTTTCCCTGTAAATCTTCCATTTAAGAAGGGCCCACAAATTCTCGATAGGGTTTAGATTAGGGAGGAAAGGCAATATCAACTTTAAAGCCTTTACTGGCTAGCCAAGCAGTGGAGGACTTCGATGCATGTGATGAAGCATTGTACTGCATTAAAAATCCTGGTTTTCTTGAAAGATGCAGATTTTTTTCCTGTATCACTGCTTGAAGAACGTGACTTCTAAAAACTGGCAGTAGATATGGAAGTTGATTTTAAGTCCATCTTCAAGACTAAAAATTCCCACTAGCTCATGCTTAGTAATACCAGCCCTTACCAGTACCCCACCTCCACCTTGCTGGTGCCTGAATTGAGGTGGAGGTCTGTTCCCGTTACTGATCCAGCCACGGGTACATCCATCCGCTCCGTGAAAAGTCACTCATCTTATCAGTCGATAAAACCTTTTAAAAATCTGTCTTCAGTTATTTCTTGGCCAGCTCTTGGCATTTGAACTGTGTGTCTTGTTCAGTCTTATTTTAGTTTTCCTTACCTTGGCCATGCCTCACTGAACACGTTGTACTTCTGGTACCCAAGGGAGGTTGTAGTTCTGGAAGGTGACAACACTGGAGGATAATGGGTTCTGGGTCGATTCATGTTTGATTATTCTCAAATCTTTGGTTTTTAATGTGTGTATTGTTATCTAAACATGTTTTCAGCAGCAGATGGAAGGAAGGGAGACACATTCATTACCAGTGGGTAGGCGGAGCCCACACAGGATAGAACACCTCAGATTAAAAGAGTGTTGACCGGCCCCTCCAGTTTGGGCTCCTCCTACTCCAGCTCTCCAGTCTAAAATTTGAGGTCACAGAGGATAGTCACTGCCGAAGCAGCTCCTCAGAAGATTTTTTGTTTTTATCGGACAGAGACTTGGGCCCCAGTGGTCTTGAGGTCTCAGGGGTCTCAGCGCTGCTGGACTCCCACCTCTCCCTTGGCGGATCTGTATTACCCTGTAAGGTGGTCCCTGCAGAACCCTGCCGGCCCTGGGGGATGAGGATTGCTTCCCTGGCGGGGACGCAAACCGCGCTTCTGGGGTCACTGCGTTCCCCGCCCTGGGGGGGAAACTATGGGCACAGCGCCACAAATCCCTGGGGGTCCCTGTGGCGCTCAGCTGGGTGAGTACTCTGCATTTTTTAATGTATGTGAGTGCTTCAGCGGCTGTTGCGGCAGCCGCTGCTACATGTATCATGTCAGTGACTAGTGTCTTTTTGTCCGCAGGTGGATGCCTGCAGGACATGGGAGCGGGGCAGGAGCGGAGAGCGGAGGAGTTCGCGCGCATTTTTTTGAACGCGTTTTCCCGGTCTTCTCGGGCAGGAAGCGCTCTAAGCGCGCGATCTTTCCTGCCCCTTCTCTTCCGGCCTATCTCCTCTAGCGCGGCGGCCATTACTGACAGCCTCCTCGGGCTTATCTCTCTTCGCTCCCCCCGACCGACCAAAGGAAAAGGACACTGCACCGCGGCCAGCTGGGTGAGTCGCTTCTACCTCTCAGGGCAGAAGCTTGACCCCTTCACCCCCACAGCGCAGATGCCACACTGAACGCTCCCGCTAACGATCAAATAACGACGCATGCTAATGCGATCGTTTTTTGTGATCGTTTTAATGTCGCTAGTAGCTACCGCTCTGGGCGATTTCATTAACGACGCATAAGTGGTTAGCGATCTATTTAACGACTTTGGCGGTCATTGCGATGTACAAAACAGCGCAATATTTTAGCGATCTCGTTAGTGTGGCATACCCTTGAGGTACTGCAGCTGCTACCTCATAAGAGGCACCTGGGGCTCGCACACCCTTTTCATTAACAAGGGTTGTGAGGAATCTGCGGCATTAACCCCTTCTTAGGCGGTTAACCCTTAATTGGGGGACAGCTGGGGTAGCTCTCTCTTTAAGAGCTTTAACCCTTCAGCGTTCGTTTCTTCTTTAAGAAACCACACTGTCCTAGTTACTGACAGGTTTAACCTGCCATATACTGTGTGAGGACATGTCAGATCAGGGTCCAGGAGGTGCGGACCGTCTCCCAGATCCGCTACAGGATCAGTCTCGCGTATCTGTCACGCAGACCTCGACGGCGTCAGGCGCAGCGGTCAGAGGTCTCAGTGATGTCAAAATGGAGGCCCTCGATCGTTCTATTGATGGCCTGTCTGACCTTCTAGGTTATTGGGTGTCAGCTAGATCCTCTCAGAGGAAGCGACACAGGCCGGTGCCTTCATTCCCGCGTAGCGACTCGGAGATCTCGGGCATGGAGGGTTCCCCTTCAAGCTCAGATGGGGAGGTGTCCGATTCGGATAATGAGGATCGGCAGGGACTCTCTGCTTCTCTTTTGGGCCGTACAGAGGCTTTTATTGGAGCCATGAGGGAGGCGTTGCAGTTACCGGAGGAGGTAACTAAACGTCCTAGTAAGTCGGCCTGGATGTTTTCAGGAGTTGCATAGGTCGCGATCAGCATTACCATCTCTGGATGAGCTTAATCGGGCAGTGGAGAAGGAACGCCTGTGCCCAGATAAGTGTTTTCAGGACACGGTTTTTTTGAGACGCTGTATCCGTGTACGACGGAATTGATTGATAATTGGATTCCTTCTCCTGAAGTGAATGTCCCTTTATCCCAGCTTAGAAAATCCTCATTACTTCCTGTTAAGGGAGGGTGAGTCTGCAGGATCCGCTGGACAGAAAAACGGAGATGGCGGCGAAATCCATCTACGAGGCCGCGGGTCATGGATTCAGAGCATGTCTGCTTGTAAAGCTTCTCTAAGCTGGTTAGACCGTCTACGGAAGGCGTGGCAAGATGGATCCCCTCTATCCGAGGTAGATGGGCTTTTTAAGGATGCAGCCCGATATGGCAGTGATGCAGGTTTGGATACTGCGTCACTGCTGTCCAGGGCGCAATCCTTGGCGATCACAGTCAGGAGAGCACTGTGGCTTAGACAGTGGACCGGAGACGCGGTTTCCAAGCAAGGTTTGCTATCCTTAGCTTACAAGGGTGGTCAGCTATTTGGATCTGACCTCACGGAGCTGATTGCCAAGGCAAAGGCAAAAGAAACGGCTTTACCGCAGCGAAGAGCTGTGACTTCTGCGTCTGGCAGGCATAGAGCCCTCTTGGGGATCGGGTCGTCCCTCTTTTCAGGAAAAAAGAACGCTCAGAAATCCCGCACTCCCTGGAAACAGAGCTTCCGCCAAGACAAGCGGGAAGCTGACAAAAAGCCCGCTAAGGCAGACTGACGCCAGGGTCTCACTCGAGGACTCTCGAGTGGGAGGTCGCCTGCTCCAATTCAAACCGACTTGGGCTTCCCGTGTGTCGGACGCCTGGGTGACGCGGGTTGTGTCGGCAGGCTACTTCATAGAGTTTCTTTCTCGACCCCCAGACAGTTTTTTTGCCACTCTCGCATTCCGTCAGAGCCCGAGCTATTTGCCGCTCTACTGCGGGAGGTCGATTCCCTTCTGCAGAAGGGTGTGGTGGTACCGGTTCCGCCGGAGGACCGGGGAAGAGGGTTTTATTACAACCTCTTTGTGGTCCCCAAAAAGGGGGACAAATTTTGCCCCATTCTGGATCTCAAAAGATTGAATCGGCATGTCCGCACCCGGAAATTCCGCATGGAGTCACATCGACATTACGGGACGCTTATTTGCATGTTCCCGTCGGAAGGGCCCACCAACGCTTCCTTAGTTTTGCCATAGGCCAGGACCATTACCAGTTTGTGGCCCTGCCATTCGGGTTGGCCTCAGCATCCAGAGTTTTTACGAAAATTCTGGCACCTCTCATGGCGATTCTGCGAAGGCAGGGGGTTACGATTCTTCCCTATCTGGACGACCTTTTGATTGTGGCGTCCTCAGAGGAGGAGGCGGTGACGGCTCGAAATCTATCCCTTCAGCTCCTGGAGGACTTCGGGTGGCTGGTCAATTGGGAGAAGTCGTCTCTGGAACCGTCGCAGCGACACGGTACGAGCAGTGGTGTCTCTGCCTCCAGACAAGCAAGCGAGTCTTCTTCGACATGTAATGAAGTCTTCGACAACAATGTCCCTTCGAAGGTGTATGCGCCTTCTGGGTTTGATGGTGGCGTCGATGGAGAAAATTCCGTTTGCACAGTTTCATTCCAGGGCTCTCCAAATGCTCATTTTGAACCGTTGGGATCGATCACAGTTTTCACTGGATTGCAGTGTCATCATCTCCCACAGGGTGCGAGATTCTCTAGGATGGTGGTTACGTCCGGAAGTGTTATCCCTGGGGAAGTCCTTCCTCCCTCCGAGGAGGTCGATCATAACCACCGATGCCAGCCTGACGGGCTGGGGGGTGTCTGGAACGATCTCTGGATTCAGGGAGTATCGTCGTCGGAAGAGTCTGTCCTGCCGATCAACATCCTGGAATTGAGGGCAATTTTCCTTTGCCACCAACACTGGACGGTCCTTTTAAGCGGTCTACCAGTCCGAGTGCAGACAGACAACGCGACGGCGGTCGCGTATATCAACCATCAAGGTGGGACGAGGAGCTTCAGGCTCATGATGGAGGTGTCTCGGATCCTGGTATGGGCCAAGGCCAGGGTGCCAGCCATCTCTGCGATTCACATTTCAGGAGTTCAGAATATCACAGTGGACTTTCTCAGTCGCGAAAAGATGGATTCCGGAGAATGGAGTCTTCATCCGGAAATTTTTGCACTGCTGTGCTCCCGTTGGGGACTCCCCAAGTGGATTTGATGGCATCCAGGTTCAATGCCAAGTTACCGGCGTTCATGTCCAGGTATAAGGACCCGAAGGCTGTGGCGGTGGATGCTCTGGTGGCTCCTTGGGACCAATTCGAGCTAATCTATGTGTTTCCGCCGATAGCCTTACTTCCTCTGGTGTTGCGTCGGATCAGACTGGAGAGAGTCCCGGCTATGTTGATAGCCCCAGATTGGCCAAGGAGGACGTGGTTCTCAACGCTGGTGTCGCTTCTGGCAGCGCCTCCACTTCCACTCCTTCTTCGCCCGGACCTGTTAACCCAAGGGCCCTTTCGTCACCCGGACCTGAAGTCTCTGCGTTTGACGTCGTGGCTCTTGAGACCGAAATCTTGACCCGTCAAGGTTTTTCAGCCGAAGTCTTTGCCACTCTGAGAGCGGCCAGAGGTCCGGCTACTACTAGGATTTATCACAAGTCTTGGGAGGCCTTCTTTTCGTGGTGTTCGGGTTCTTCAAGAAACCCGAGGATTTTTTCCATTCCCAATTTGTTGGCCTTTTTGCAGTACGGGCTGGACAAGGGTTTGGCAGTTAGCACTCTGAAGGGTCAGGTTTCTGCTCTGTCCTTGCTGTTTCGGAAGGCTATCGCCTCGCGTAGGGACGTACGTTCCTTTTTTCGCGGAGTAACCCGTCAGTTTCCGCCGCGGAAGGCGCTTGTGTCTCCTTGGCGGCTCAATCTTGTTTTGGAGGCTCTTCAGCATGGGCCTTTTGAGCCTATGGACTCTGTTAGCCTTTCTTTGCTTTCTTGGAAGGTTGCCTTTCTAGTGGCGGTCACTTCTTTGAGAAGGTTTTCTGAGTTGGCGGCTCTTTACTTGCTCGCCTCCTTTTTTCTGGAGTTCCACCAGGATCGCGTAGTGCTTCGCACTCGGGGCGACTTTCTACCTAAGGTGGTGTCACAATTCCATGTTAACCAGGATATTGTGTTGCCCTCGCTCTGACCGGAGCCGAGGAATACGAAGGAACGGGCCCTGCACACATTGGATTTAGTGCGGGTTTCGAAGTTCTATTTGTCTATTACTCAAAGTTTTCGGAAGTCGGATTCTCTGTTTGTGATTCCAGCAGGTCGTCGACGTGGGCAACGAGCTTCCAAGGATTCTATAGCTCGTTGGATTCGGTCGGCCATTTTAGAGGCTTACCGACTTAAGGGCGAATCTGCCCGATTAAGATCTGAGCTCACTCCTCGAGGGCTGTGGGTTCATTGTGGGCCTTTTCATCAAGGGGCCTCGGCAGCTCAGCTCTGCCGGGCGGCGACCTGGCGTTCCGTCCACACATTTACAAAATTTTATAAGGTGGACGTCAGTGCTTCCGCTGATGCGGCCTTAGGACGTAGGGTCCTGCAGGCGGCTGTAGTTTAAAGTTCTTGTGAACTTGTTTTTAGCGCTAGTTGCGCATTTATTTAAGTTGTTGGGAATCTGCCTCTGTTGGTTTTTTGCCCACCCTTAATTTCTGGACTGCTTTGGGACGTCCCACTGGTAATGAATGTGTCTCCCTTCCTTCCATCTGCTGCTGAAAGACGGATTTTGGTAAGACCTTACCTGTAAAATCCTTTTCAGCGAAGGAAGGAAGGGAGACACAGTTCCCTCCCATGGCAGAAGTGTGTTGTTGTGTTTTCAGATGCGGCGTGACCCTTCTCTGATAGCGATTATCTGGGCTGAGGTCGGCGCGCTAAGGCTCTTTTCCAGCATTGCCAGCTCATCGCAGTGGTCAGGTTCAGTGAGTAGTACCTGGGACTGTGTGGTTTTTTCTGTTATATGCATAACCTGTCTTCTTGTTGTTTCTCTGAAGTTCTTCAGAAGGGGTTATGTTGCTCTCGCTGGTGATTTTTGCTCTTCCTTAGCTTGTGTACGGACTGGAGAGCTGGAGTAGGAGGAGCCCAAGCTGGAGGGGCCGGTCAACACTCTTTTTTAATCTGAGGTGTTCTATCCTGTGTGGGCTCCGCCTACCCACTGGTAATGAATGTGTCTCCCTTCCTTCCTTCGCTGAAAAGGATTTTACAGGTAAGGTCTTACCAAAATCCGTCTTTTTGTGACCCTGTTGATTATTTGCAACAACACTTTTCTGTGATTTCAATTTCAAAAGTCCTACATCCCTATGTAAGACTCTCTCTTCTTGGGCCATTTTGCCTGAGTAAAACAAGTTGCTTAATAAATCTGCACACCTTGATAAGGAGTGTTGATATCCTCTGGCCACATCCCCTCCTTACACAAATGCATATCACCTGATCTGCTTCATTTAATACATAATATAATATGGTCAAAATACTCACTAATAATGGTGCGCACAGTGTAACGAAACAAGTTGTACATTTTTGGAAAAACTAAGCTGCATTTTTAATTTTTGACATTTAAGCCTTACCCCTTTCAATTCAATGGGGCTAAGTTTTAAGCACCAGACACAATACACACACATGTGGCACTGTTTCTAGAAGAAATGAACTATGTACCTTTATGGTTCAATAAGGGTGTGTGCACACATCTATTATACGCAGATGAACCCGCCCAGTTTTTCAAGCAGAAGGCGAGTCAGGAAATTCCGCAGTTTTTCTCTTGAAGCTTCTTCTGTCGTTAGTTCAGTTGTTTCCTTAGCGTTTTGTCGGGCCTTTTGTCATCAGCCGGTGGTATTATGGAAGGTATCCTTATGATTTTGTCATTTTTTTCCCCACTCCAATTGAATAATAATAATAAAAAAAACTAGCCTTTTTTATGCAAAAGCGATGGCAAATACTCCAACAGTTGTCTGGGTGTTTTCCTGATGTCCTTCTGAGCTTTCCCATTCACTTACATTGTAAAGTACTGGGCATTTGACAAGCAGAAAATGTTAGAAAAATGGACAGGTAACTTCTTTTAACCTTTTTTTTTTGGTAACTTTCGATTCCAGAAACTGTTAACAGACATTCAAAAGCCTGATCACATGGACAGCAGTTAATTTTTATCTGTTAATGTTCATGCTTTTGAGCGTTTTGTGATAGAGTATGTGCACACAACGTCTTTTTCGTTAACAAACACACCAGACGTTGTCCATGGTATTTAGCGTAGATTATAAGGGGTTAAACAGAAAATTGTGAAAGCTTTTCATATTTATCTTGGTTGTAGAACTCAGGGGTACCTTTTTAAACCTTTTATTTCTGCTCATAGGCCTGGCTGGGAATTTGAAGGTGCTGTTATTGTCTATTGCCCCTCCAGAAAAACGTCAGAACAGGTCACTGCAGAACTACTGAAGCTGGGAATTTCGTGTGATACTTATCATGCTGGTATGGGGATCAAGGCTAGAAGAGACGTACATCATCGCTTTATGCGAGATGAAATACAGGTACAGTTGTGACTTTCTTGTTTAAATTGAATTGTTAGAAGAGTCAGATATGCTGCTGTATTCTACCTTTAGTTCATTCATTTACATACTAAGTCTAAATTAAAGGGGTATTCCCATGGTATTCCATGGATACGACCACTAGCAACCAGCTAGCTAACTGTCACTATATCCGTGGTCGTAACCATGGATATCTAAGGTCCTGCAATGCCTGCACATGAGGAAAGAGACATAGTGAATCAGAAGAACTACACTACATTTCTAATTAGGTATTTGCTGTTATTATTATTAATAAACCTACTGCATATTGGGATAGGATCTTGGAGATGGGAATATTCAATTCACAGTATGGGTGACAAATCTTAGATTGGTACTGTATGTTCAACTGATGAAAGTCACAATAATCATTATAATGAGTCGTCACACCGCACATATCCTTGCTGGTTAGGGCAATAAGTCTTGTGAAGTGATGACTTATGGGTATGCCACACTAAACAATATCGCTAACGGGATCGCTAAAAAACGTCACTATTTAGCGATCCCGTTAGCGATGTTGTTGTGTGCGGCAGCTTCCAGCGACGAGCTTCCTGCTGTGATCTCGCTCGTCGCTGGAATCGTTCCGGACCCTATTTTCTCGTCGGCGCTCCCGCTGGGTAAGTATATATCGCTAGTGTGGCACCTTTTCTTAGCGATTTAGCAGTACTTTTGTACCGCTAAAGTCGTTAAGAAGATCGCTAACGGCGATAGCGTCGTTAACTATATCGCTAAATGTGGCCGCACTTAGCGATATAGAAACAATCCCGCTAGCGATCGCATTAGTATGCGTCTTTACCGCTATCGCTAGCGGGATTGTTTAGTGTGGCAGTACCTTTATTGCATACTGATAGGGAATCTAGAATGTGAGCCCCATCGGGGACAGCGACGATAATGTGTGCAAACTGTAAAGCGCTGCGGAATATGTTAGCGCTATATAAAAATAAAGATTATTATTATTATTATGAGTAACAGGTCTGCGAGCTAAAGAAATTGCTTGGTCACATTCAACTCCTAATTTAAAAAGAATAGTAGCCAAATGACACTCTTCAGTTGATTTAGTAACCATCTGGAACCCTGGACAATCAGAGGCGCTGCCATTATCGTGAGTTCTGTTTAACCACGCCCCCACATCTGATTGGCAGATTTCTGCTTATGCACAGTGTACACAGAAATCTGCCGAACCAGTGTTGTGGGCGGGGTTATACGGAGCTCAGCATTCAGAGCACTAGCAGATCTGCAGGAGGTAAACAGTTATTTTATTAAAACTGCAGCAAGCAGCCCAGTAAATGTAAAATTGACAATTAGCCAAGCCGTTTAAGTCAAGCTGACGTCCAGAAACTGGTAAGGAACATTTAATGCGAACCTGTCACCAGGTTTGACCGATATGAGATATGGCCACCACCTTTCAGGCCTCATATACAGCATACTATAATGCTTTATTTCAGCAGCAGATGGAAGGAAGGGAGACACATTCATTACCAGTGGGTAGGCGGAGCCAACACAGGATAGAACACCTCAGATTAAAAAAAGAGTGTTGACCGGCCCCTCCAGCTTGGGCTCTTCCTACTCCAGCTCTCCACAGTCTAAAATTTGAGGTCACAGAGGATAGTCGCTGCTAAAGCAGCTCCTCAGAACATTTTTTATTTTTATCGGACAGAGACTTGGACCCCCGTGGTCTTGAGGTCTCAGGGGTCTCAGCGCTGCTGGACCCCCACCCATCCCTTGGCGGATCTGTATTACCCTGTAAGGTGGTCCCTGCAGAACCCTGCCGGCCCTGGGGGATGAGGATTGCTTCCCTGGCGGGGACGCAAACCGCGCTTCTGGGGTCACTGCGTTCCCCGCCCTGGGGGGGAAGCTATGGGCACAGCGCCACAAATCCCTGGGGGTCCCTGTGGCGCTCAGCTGGGTGAGTACTCTGCATTTTTTAATGTATGTGAGTGCTTCAGCGGCTGTTGCGGCAGCCGCTGCTACATGTATCATGTCAGTGACTAGTGTTTTTTTGTCCGCAGGTGGATGCCTGCAGGACATGGGAGCGGGGCAGGAGCGGAGAGCGGAGGAGTTCGCGCGCATTTTTTTGAACGCGCTTTCCCGGTCTTCTCGGGCAGGAAGCCCCCTAAGCGCGCGATCTTTCCTGCCTCTTCTCTTCCGGCCTATCTCCTCTAGCGTGGCGGCCATTACTGACGGCCTCCTCGGGCTTCTCTCTCTCCGCTCCCCCCGACTGACCGAAAGGAACAAGGACACTGCACCGCGACCAGCTGGGTGAGTCGCTTCTACCTGTCAGGGCAGAAGCTTGACCCCCTCACACCCATAGTGCAGGGCAACTGCCACACTGAACGCTTCCGCTAACGTTCACGATAACGACGCATTCTAATGCGATCGTTTTTGTGATCGTTTTAATGTCGCTAGTAGCTGCCACAGTGGGCGATCTCATTGACGACGCATAAGTGGTTAGCGATCTCCTTAGCGACTTTGGCGGTCATTGCGATGTACAAATCAGCGCAATATGTTAGCGATCTCGTTGGCGTTCTTGTTTAGTGTGGCATACCCTTGAGAACTGTCCTGCAGCTGCTACCTCATAAGAGGTACTTGGGGCTCGCACACCCTTTTCATTAAACAAGGGTTGTGGGGAGTCTGCGACATTAACCCCTTCTCAGGCGGTTAGCCCTTAATTGGGGGACAGCTGGGGTGGCTCTCTCTTTAAGAGCTTTAACCCTTCAGCGTTCGATTTGCCTTTAAGAAACCACACTGTTCTTAGTGGCTGACAAGTTTAACCTGCCATATACTGTGTGAGGGCATGTCAGATCAGGGTCCAGGAGTGCGGACCGTCTCCCAGATCCGCTACAGGATCAGTCTCGCGTATCTGACACGCAGACCTCGACGGCGTCAAGCGCAGCGTCGGAGGTGTCAGTGATGTCAAAATGGAGGCCCTCGCTCGTTCTATTGATGGCCTTTCTGACCTTCTAGGTTATTGGGTGTCAGCTAGATCCTCTCATGGTAGGAAGCGACACAGGCCGGTGCCATCCTTCCCGCGTAGCGACTCGAATGGAGGGTTCCCCTTCGAGCTCGGATGGGGAGATGTCCGATTCGGATAAGGAGGATCGGCAGGGACACTCTGCCTCTCTTTTGGGCCGTACAGAGGCTTTTATTGAAGCCATGAGGGAGGCGTTACAGTTACCGGAGGAGGTAACTAGACGTCCTGGTAAGTTGGCCCGGATGTTTCAGGAATCGCACAGGTCGCGATCAGCATTACCATCTCTGGATGAGGTTAATGGGGCAGTGGAGAAGGAACGCCTGTGTCCAGATAAACGTTTTCAACGGTTTTTTTGAGACGCTATATCCGTGTACGACGGAGTTGATTGTGGATTCCTTCACCTGAAGTGGATGTCCCTTTATCCCAGCTTAGAAAATCCTCATTACTTCCTGTTAAAGGGAGGGCGAGTCTGCAGGATCCGCTGGACAGAAAAACGGAGATGGCGGCGAAATCCATCTACGAGGCCGTGGGTCATGGATTCAGAGCAGTATTAGGCTCCATGTGTGCTTGTAAAGCTTCCCTGAGCTGGTTAGACCGTCTACGGACGGCGTGGCAAGATGGATCCCCACTATCCGAGGTAGATGGGCTTTTCAAGTGTTGGAGGATGCAGCCCGATATGGCAGTGATGCAGGTTTGGATACTGTGTCACTACTGTCCAGGGCGCAATTCCTCGGCGATCACAGTCAGAAGAGCACTGTGGCTTAGACAGTGGACCGGAGACGCGGTTTCCAAGCAAGGTTTGCTATCTTTAGCTTACAAGGGTGGTCAGCTATTTGGATCTGACCTCACGGAGCTGATTGCCAAGGCAAAGGCAAAAGAAACGGCTTTACCGCAGCGAAGAGCTGTGACTTCTGCGTCTGGCAGGCCTAGTGCCGGTAGTAGTCGGCGGTCCTTTCGGTCCAGGGGACGTTGTGGTCAGCCCTCTTGGGGATCGGGTCGTCCCTCTTTTCAGGAAAAAAGAACGCTCAGAAATCCCCACTCCCTGGAAACAGAGCTTCCGCCAAGACAAGCGGGAAGCTGACAAAAAAGCCCGCTAAGGCGGACTGACGCCAGGGTCTCACTCGAGGGCTCTCGAGTGGGAGGTCGCCTGCTCCAATTCGAACCGACTTGGGCTTCCCGTGTGTCGGACGCCTGGGTGACGCGGGTTGTGTTGGCAGGCTACTTCATAGAGTTTCTTTCTCGACCCCCAGACAGTTTTTTGCCAATCTCGCATTCCGTCAGAGCCCGAGCTATTTGCCGCTCTACTGCGGGAGCTCGATTCCCTTCTGCAGAAGGGTGTGGTGGTACCAGTTCCGCCGGAGGACCGGGGAAGAAGGTTTTTATTCCAACCTCTTTGTGGTCCCCAAAAAGGAGGACAAATTTCGCCCCATTCTGGATCTCAAAAGATTGAATCGGCATGTCCGCACTCGGAAATTCCGCATGGAGTCACTTCGCTCCGTTGTGGCGGCCCTGTCGCAGAACGATTTTTTGGTGTCAATCGACATTCGCGACGCTTATTTGCATGTTCCCGTCGGAAGGGCCCACCAACGCTTCCTTCATTTTGTCATAGGTCAGGACCATTACCAGTTTGTGGCCCTGCCATTCGGGTTGGCCTCAGCACCTGGAGTTTTTACGAAAATTCTGGCACCTCTCATGGCGATTCTGCAAAGACAGGGGGTTACGATTCTTCCCTATCTGGACGACCTTTTGATGGTGGCGTCCTTAAAGGATGAGGTGGTGACGGCTCGCAATCTATCCCTTCAGCTCCTGGAGGACTTCGGGTGGCTGGTCAATTGGGAGAAGTCGTCTCTGGAACCGTCGCAGTCAATCCTGTTTTTGGGAATGCATTTAGACACGGTACGAGCAGTGGTGTCTCTGCCTCCAGACAAGCAAGCGAGTTTTCTTCGACATGTACAGGTTATGAAGTCTTCGACAGCAATGTCCCTTCGAAGGTGTATGCGCCTTCTGGGTTTGATGGTGGCGTCGATGGAGGCAATTCCGTTTGCCCAATTTCATTCCAGGGCTCTCCAAATGCTCATCTTGAACCGTTGGGATCGATCGCAGTTTTCACTGGATTGCAGTGTCATCATCTCCCACAGGGTGCGAGAGTCTCTAGGATGGTGGTTACGTCCGGAAGTGTTATCCCTGGGGAAGTCCTTCCTCCCTCCGAGGTGGTCGATCATAACCACCGATGCCAGCCTGATGGGCTGGGGGGTTGTCTGGAACGATCTCTGGATTCAGGGAGTATGGTCGTCGGAAGAGTCTGTCCTGCCGATCAACATCCTGGAATTGAGGGCAATTTTCCTTTGCCTCCAACACTGGACGGTCCCTTTAAGCGGTCTACCAGTCCGAGCGCAGACAGACAACGCGACGGCGGTCGCGTATATCAACCAAGGTGGGACGAGGAGCTTCAGGCTCATGATGGAGGTGTCTCGGATCCTGGTATGGGCCGAGGCCAGGGTGCCAGCCATCTCTGCGATTCACATTCCAGGAGTTCAGAATATCACAGCGGACTTCCTCAGTCGCGAAAAGATGGATTCCGAATGGAGTCTTCATCCGGAAATTTTTGCACTCCTGTGCTCCCGTTGGGGGACTCCCCAAGTGGATTTGATGGCATCCAGGTTCAATGCCAAGTTACCGACGTTCATGTCTAGGTACAAGGACCTGAAGGCTGTGGCGGTGGATGCTCTGGTGGCTCCTTGGGACCAATTCGAGCTAATCTATGTGTTCCCGCCGATATCCTTACTTCCTCTGGTGTTGCGTCGGATCAGACTGGAGAGTGTCCCGGCTATGTTGATAGCCCCAGATTGGCCAAGGAGGACGTGGTTCTCGACACTGGTGTCGCTTCTGGCAGCGCCTCCACTTCCACTCCCTCTTCGCCCGGACCTGTTAACCCAAGGGCCCGTTCGTCACCCGGACCTGAAGTCTCTGCGTTTGACGGCGTGGCTCTTGAGACCGAAATCTTGATCCGTCAAGGTTTTTCAGCCGAAGTCATTGCCATTCTGCGAGGTGCCAGAGGTACGGCTATTACTAGGATTTATCACAAGACTTGGGAAGCCTTCTTTTCGTGGTGTTCGGGTTCTTCTAGGAACCCGAGGATTTTTTCCATTCCCAATTTGTTGGCCTTTCTGCAGTACGTGCTGGACAAGGGTTTGGCAGTTGGCACTCTGAAGGGGCAGGTTTCTGCTCTGTCCTTGCTGTTTCGGAAGGCTATCGCCTCGCGTAGGGACGTACGTTCCTTTTTTCGCGGGGTAACCCGTCAGTTTCCGCCGCGGAAGGCGCTTGTGTCCCCTTGGCGGCTCAATCTTGTCTTGGAGGCTCTTCAACATGGGCCTTTTGAGCTTATGGACTCTGTTAGCCTTTCCTTGCTCTCTTGGAAGGTTGCCTTCCTAGTGGCGGTCACTTCCTTGAGAAGGGTTTCTGAGTTGGCGGCTCTTTCTTGCTCGCCTCCTTTTCTGGAGTTTCACCCAGATCGCGTAGTGATTCGCACACGGGGCGACTTTCTACCTAAGTTGGTGTCACAATTTCATGTTAACCAGGATATTGTGTTGCCCTCGCTTTGTCCGGAGCTGAGGAATGCGAAGGAACGGGCCTTGCACACATTGGATTTAGTGCGGGCTTTGAAGTTCTATTTGTCTATTACTCAAAGTTTTCAGAAGTCGGATTCTCTGTTTGTGATTCCAGCAGGTCGTCGACGTGGGCAACGAGTTTACAAGGATTCTATAGCTCATTGGATTCGGTCGGCCATTTTAGAGGCTTACCGACTTAAGGGCGAACCTTGCCCGATTAAGATTCGAGCTCACTCCACGAGGGCTGTGGGTTCATCATGGGCCTTTCATCAAGGGGCCTCGGCAGCTCAGCTCTGCCGGGCGGCGACCTGGCTTTCTGTCCACACTTTTACGAAATTTTATAAGGTGGACGTCAGTGCTTCCGCTGATGCGGCCTTAGGACGTAGGGTCCTGCAGGCGGCTGTAGTTTAAAGTTCTTGTGAACTTGTATTTAGCGCTGGTTGCGCATTTATTTAAGTTGTTGGGAATCTGCCTCTGTTGGTTTTTTGCCCACCCTTAATTTCTGGACTGCTTTGGGACGTCCCACTGGTAATGAATGTGTCTCCCTTCCTTCCATCTGCTGCTGAAAGATGGATTTTGGTAAGACCTTACCTGTAAAATCCTTTTCAGCGAAGGAAGGAAGGGAGACACAGATCCCTCCCATGGCAGAAGTGTGTTGTTGTGTTTTCAGATGCGGCGTGACCCTTCTCTGATAGCGATTATCTGGGCTGAGGTCTGCACGCTAAGGCTCTTTTCCAGCATTGCCAGCTCATCGCAGTGGTCAGGTTCAGTGAGTAGTACCTGGGACTGTGTGGTTTTTTCTGTTATATGCATAACCTATCTTCTTGTTATTTATATATATATATTATATATATTATATTTATAAGTCCTTCAGAAGGGGTTATGTTGCTCCGCTGGTGATTTTTGCTCTTCCTTAGCTTGTGTACAGACTGGAGAGCTGGAGTAGGAGGAGCCCAAGCTGGAGGGGCCGGTCAACACTCTTTTTTAATCTGAGGTGTTCTATCCTGTGTGGGCTCCGCCTACCCACTGGTAATGAATGTGTTCTCCCTTCCTTCCTTCGCTGAAAAGGATTTTACAGGTAAGGTCTTACCAAAATCCGTCTATTTGCACCCAAGCTGATCTGTAACAGAAGGAAAAGAACTTTTATTATACTCATCTGTGGGGTGGTCCAGTACGAGGGGTGTCGATGTTATTGGTCCTGCGCCTCCCATCTTCTTACAAGCAAAGTACTGCAGTGTGCATGCGCCAGGGTTCTTTGACCTTTCCCAGTGCCTGTGCACTGCATTACTTAGCTCTGCCCTCAGAGCAGAGAAGTACGCCTGGGCAGGAGCTCGATGCCAAGGAGACTGTGTAGATGACGCAGGGATGCATCATCCACTCAAGCAGGAAGGAGGACGGCAATCATATGAAGATTGGAGGCGCCGGACCAAGAATATTAGTAAGTAGTAGTCATATACTCCGGTACACAAAAGATCATTAGATGCAAAAATGATGGGGAACCCTCAAGATGAAGACTCGTGATGGATGAAGAGGATGCCCGGGCCTGGGACGGATGAATACTGGCAGGCATGGGTCTGCTACATCAGTCGCCAGGTGCCGGTAGTCGCCTCGGGGGCCATGTATATCCATTCCCCCCTGAGCGAGGCATGGCCACAGCCCGTGAGGCAGATGCCCAGGTGTTTCCCCCTGGATGTCTACAACATATGGGGTCCTCGGAGGTCACATCCATGTGCCCTCCCTGTTGACAGAAGGTGGCCATGCAGCCTGCGAGGCACCTCGGTGCCCGGGTAGAAATTACAGCTCCTCGGAGGCCACAAAAAGTGCCTTCCCAGTTGAAGAAGTCGGACACAGTAGACAGCCCTAAGAAGGTACCTGTAACATTGGTGGCCAGGGTAGCGTGGACTCGTCTTCCTGTGGACTGCAGGTATGGGCGCAGCAGGTGTCATGGCGACGGCGCTCCAGGACGCCAAACAGGTGCACAAGGTAACCGGAGCGCACGCAAGGGAACGAGGCGCGCACCGGATGTGAAGGCCGGGCGCGCGCAAGGAGCATCTACACCCGGGAGCACTGACAGTGGCCGGGTATAGGAGAAGGAGCGCGCGCCAGAAATGACCCGGGCACGAACCGGAAGTACAATCCGGGTGCGCGCTTGAGCGTGCACAACCAAGGATCAGCGGGGCACCTGGGAGGGAGCGTGTATCGGAAGTGGTCCGGCGCGTCTTCTATGAGGACTCGAGCAGAGAATCAGCAGCGCGTACCGGCGGTGAGAGACCGGGTACGCGCGCACGGCCAGTTAGTAATAGGACATTCCCGGGAGAGCATGGTCGAGATATGGGTAAAAGCCGGGGGCGCGCTCAGCCCAGAATACAGTGCGCAGGCGCCGGGGCGCTAGCGGCCAGCAGGTGCAGGATCAACCAGGTAAATCAATTAAATAATTAAGTATGAAAAAAAGGGGGAAGCTGCTTTAAAGCCTGGCTAAAACACAGTTACGTGTCACTTAAGCCAGGTCAGGTCAGACGTGACTACGCTCATCAGGTGTCAGCAGGTATGATGGAGAGTCTTTCACGGAGCATTTGCAGCCGCACCAGGAGGTGCAGGAGAAGCGGCAGTCTCGCTCACGTGAAAAGAGCCAGACGCGCCGCAGCAGCAGCGGTAGCCGCTCGGGTAACGTGCGGACGGAGCATCGCAAGGAGTGGTCCGTAGTCTAGACGGGAGACTCCGAAAAGACCAGTCAGCCTCCAGAGCCGGTACCGTCCTTTGACACGTCCAAGTGGTGAGTGAGCTTCGATAAAGTCCAGCACGCTAATGTCTGTTCTCTTTCTCTCTCTCTCTTGTCTCCAAAGCTCCTCTCTCTCTCACACACATTGGTGGGGTGAAGTATAGGGGGTACAGAAGAAGAAAAAAGATAAATCTAAGAATGAGTGTCCCTTGTGCGAAAGCCCCTTAGGAACAAAAAGATATGTCAGGATTGTATCAATAGGACACTAGTGGAGGAAGCGCCATCCTGTTCAGAGAGCCTGAAGTCCTTAATTCAGGCAGAAGTCGGCAAGTCTGTAAAAGCGTTGCAGACAGTGGACAGGGACAGCAGATCTAGAGACAGGTCCAGTCCCTCAGTAGTGTCCCAAGAGGATTCCTCAAGAACAGAGGAGGACTCCGATAGGTCCCGGTATTCAGAAAGTAGCTCGGAGGAAGAGGATACGTTTCCTGTGGAAGCTACAGATAGACTCATAACATCAGTTCGTTCTACCATGGGGTTAATAGACGAAAAAGCGAAGAGAACAACCCAGGAACTTATGTTTGGGGGTTTACAAAAAAAAAAAACAGATCTTTTCCGATAAGCGAGCAGTTACAGGAGCTCATTAAAAGGGAGTGGGAGAAGCCAGAAAAGAAGTCCCACGTAGTCAATTCCCTGAAGAGAAAGTTCCCCTTTGAGGAGGAGGCATCCTCATCCTGGGATAGACCCCCAAAGATTGATGTGGCAGTATCAAAAGTTGCCAGGAAGTCCTCTCTACCCTTTGATGATCTAGGTTCTTTAAAGGAACCCCTGGATAGAAAGGTGGACAGTTGTCTGAAAACAGCCTGGGAGGCCTCAGCGGGGGCACTAAGACCAGCCATAGCGGCCACTTGTGTGGCTAGGTCTCTCAAAATGTGGATAGACAACCTAGAGGACCAACTAGAACAAGGAGTCCCCAGGGAAGCTATCCTAGAGGCAATACCAACCATAAGAGCTGCGTCAGTATTTCTAGCTGAGGCTTCAGCAGACTCAGCAAGGTTAGCGGCAAAATCAGCGGCATTAACCAGTGTAGGACGCCGTGCAGTATGGCTTAAATGCTGGCCAGGGGACACACAAGCAAAAATTAAGCTTTGCGCTCTGCCATTGGAAGGCAATTTCCTGTTCGGACCGGCATTAGACGAAGTACTGGAGAAGGCCGGAGATAAGAAGAAGAACTTTCCGAGGCAGCCATTTCAGTCCTTTCGGCGTTCATTTCAAAAGGGCCGGAAGATCAGAAGGCAGCAGTTCAGGGAGCGCGACAGAAACAATGCGGACAAGCGATCCAACAGAGGAAGGAGAGGCTTCTCCTTCGGTAGGCCCTCCAAAGACGGCAAGAAAGCTCCCCAGTGACGGCCCCTCTCAGGTGGGAGGAAGGCTCTCTTACTTCCTTCCAGCCTGGGAGAGGATCTCGTCCAGCACTTGGATCCTACAGATTGTGGGATCAGGCCTGGAATTAAGGTTCCACCATTGGCCTCCAAGAAGGTACATGCAAACTCCGGTACAGTACTCACAGGAAAAGCAGAAAAGCCTGGAAGGGGAGATAATATCCCTCCTACACAAACAGGTTCTAGAAGAGGTTCCAGTAGAAGAGAGAAACGAGGGGTTTTACTCCCCTCTATTTCATGTGAAAAAAACGGACGATTCTTGGAGGACAATTATAAATTTAAAAGGCCTCAACAAATACCTCATAATCCCATCCTTCAAGATGGAGACAATAAAGTCAGCAGTAAGACTCCTCTTTCCTCACTGTTACATGGCGGTCCTGGACCTCAAGGACGCCTACTACCACGTCCCAATTCGACAGCAAGATCACAAATATCTCAGGGTGGCAGTCCAAGTGGGGTCTCAGTTACGTCACCTTCAGTACAGGGCTCTGCCCTTTGGGATAGCAATAGCCCCAGTAATCTTTATGAAGTTGGTGGCAGAGGTCACAGCGCATCTCAGGGAAAGAGAGACGTTAATAATACTGTACCTAGACGACTTCTTGATAGTGGGGAAAAGTTTTCGTCACTGTCAAGAACAAGTCAGAATAGTAATAGAGACACTGCAGATACTGGGATGGCAGCTCAACCTCAAGAAATCCAGGCTGTAACCAGCAACGACCCAGAACTTCCTGGGGATAACAATAGATTCTGTGGCACAGAAGTGTCGCCCCCCCAGAGGAAAAAGAGGAAAAAATAAAACAAATGATTATAACGACAATGGAAAAGCCAGAAGTCACGCTAAGAAGGGCCATGTCAGTGTTAGGGTCTCTGACCGCATGCATACCAGCGATAAAATGGGCCCAGTTCCATGCAAGGGAACTACAGTGGTGTGTGGATCTTTAGGGACAACTAGATCGAAAGATCACCCTCTCGGTCTCTGTACTCCAGTCACTCAGGTGGTGGTTACAGATAGACTCATCTCCAACGGGAGTCCCATGGACATTCACAGCCTACAAGGTGGTCACAACTGACTCCAGCCCTTGGGGGTGGGGAGCCCACCTAGACACACTATTGCTCCAGAGTCCCTGGGCACAGGAGGAAAGAAATCTATCCTCAAACGACTGGGAGCTCTTAGCAGTCGAGAGAGCACTAAAAAGACTTCTACCTCAGCTAACAGGGCATCATGTGAGAGTCCTATCCGACAATAGGACAGCGGTCGCATATGTGAACCACCAGGGGGGGACCCGTTCTCGGTCACTGATGACGATAACAGAGAGGATTATGACTCTGGCAGAACATCATTTCCGCTCATTATCGGCCCTGCATATCCGAGGGATAGACAACCAGAAAGCGGATTTTCTGAGCAGGAACCATTTGAGGCAAGGAGAATGGTCGCTAAAAGAGTCCGTTTTTCAACAGATAGTGCTCATGTGGGGAAAACCCATCTCTTTGCCTCAAAAGCCAACAAAAAGGTGCAGAAATTCTGTTCCCTGAGTCCAGCAGATAGACCGTTGGCAGTGGACGCTTTCAGGATAGGCTGGACAGAGGGACTCCTGTACGCCTTTCCACCAATATGCCTTATTCCAGCAGTTCTGAGGAAGATCAGGGAGGACAAGGCCAGAGTGATTGTAATAGCCCCCTTCTGGCCGAAGAGGCCATGGTTCTACTGACTGAGAGTAATGTCGGTAACAGACCCATGGGTACTCCCGGAAGACCAGGACCTTCTAACACAGGGTCCCTTCAGTCACCCTCAGAAGTCCGGGCTGCATTTGACAGCCTGGAATTTGAAAGGTCGCTGTTAGAAAAAAAGGGGTTCTCAGCTGGACTAATATCCACATTACTCAGTAGTAGAAAGCCAGTGACTACAAAAATTTACGGGAGAATATGGAAAAAAAATTTTGTCTGTCTCAGGGCCAATACAGGAAGGGGAGGTCCCGATAGTGGCGATACTGGAGTTCCTGCAGAAGGGTTTAGAGCTGGGGTTAGCGGTCAGTACCCTCAAAGTACATGTCTCAGCCCTATCAGCATTGTTCATCTGTGACCTGGCAAACAATAGATGGGTGGCTAGATTTATCCGGGCCTGTAATAGAACTGATTCTATCCCATCTCCTGCTCCTCCACCATGGGACCTAAATTTTGTCTTGTAAGCCTTGACGGAAAGCCCCTTTGAGCCTTTGAACACAACATCAGATAAGGTACTAACATTAAAAACAGTTTCGTTAGTGGCACTCACATCAGCCCGTAGAGTTGGAGATTTGCACGCGCTATCGGCAGACCCTCCCTACACTCAGGTCATGGATGATAGGGTGGAGTTGAAGTTAGACCCGGCATATCTTCCGAAGGTAGTGTCAAAATTTCATAGGGCTCAGGAAATCGTGTTGCCATTCTTTTGCCCTAACCCTAACAACAAAAAGGAAGAAAAACTACACTGCCTAGACGTTAGGAGATGTATCCTGCAGTATCTAGAAGTGTCAAAACATTGGAGAAAACAGAGGGCTTTATTTGTCTCATACCAGGGGGCAAGGAAGGGCCTAAAAACCTCAAAACAGACGATAGCTAGATGGTTGAGAGAGGCCATTATGCTAGCGTACAGTAGTGCAGGCAGGGCTGTTCCAGACGGTCTAAAAGCCCACTCTACAAGAGCCATGGCGACGTCTTGGGCAGAGAGAGCAGATGCCACAATCGACCAGATTTGTAAGGCAGCCACTTGGTCTTCTCCGTCAACCTTTTTCAATCATTACAGATTAGACTTATCTGCTACCTCTGATCTCACATTTGGAAGAAGAGTGTTACAAGCAGTGATCCCTCCCTAAAGAGACTACAAATCTCTGTAACTCTCTCGTGGTGCAGTCATGTATGATGGAAAAACACGGGTATTACATACCTGGTAATGTGTTTTTTCATGAGACATGACGGCACCCTTATATTCCCGCCCTTGTGATCACGTCATTAGTTGGGTGCATTTTTTAGTATTATACACTCCCTTGGGTGTTGGTGATTAGAATTGTAAAGAATGTATTATTTATATGTAAACTACCCTGCAGAGTTCCTCTCGTGCTCTGTAAAACAACTGATGCGGAGAGAGGAGCCGCCCCTTTTATCTTGAAGGTTTCCTGTCTTTGAAGGGCGGATCCCCTCTCTCGTGGTGCCGTCATGTCTCATGAAAAACACATTACCAGATATGTAATACCCGTGTTTTCTTCTCTTACAGGTCGGGTTTAGGTCAGATATACAGCATTATAGAATGCTGTATATCAGCCCTGAAAGGTGGTTGGCCATAACTTCATATCGGCCAAACCTGGTGGCAGATTCTCTTTTAAATGTTAGTTGTATCTGGAGGTATAATGAGTAGAATGGAGATTGAATTGGAGGTGGAGTTATTTTTTATCTACTCCAGTTATGCTGGGACAATTATTGTAAATTGAAGATATTCTAACATGAGACCATGACTCTGGAGAACTAGTAATTATTTCCAAAACTTCAGTGTCACCCAAAATAGGAAAGAATGAAGGTTAAAGTAAAAGAAACAACTAATACAGATATAGCAAGTTTATCCATAATAAAAGTCAGATCTGAGGGTAAATGTGATGAATTGGAGTACAGTGTATTGGGAGAATACTATGAATCCACTGATCGTAGCCTAGAGCCTTACAGTACTTGTCAGAGAAGCGATACTAGACTACCAATCACAATGTGACCCAGGAAAGACCATTTTATGTTGAATATATTGTAACCTGATGCCATAAAACTTTAGGGCGCCACTGTAAAATGACCTATTTTCTGCATGGGAGAGTATGGCCGTTCGTTTTCCAAAACCAATGTACATCTTGTTGAGTAGTAATGACCAGTGTGCTCTGCACTTTCTAGTGTGTTGTGGCGACTGTTGCATTTGGCATGGGTATCAATAAACCAGACATCCGTAAAGTAATCCACTATGGAGCTCCTAAAGAAATGGAATCCTACTATCAAGAAATTGGTAGAGCCGGTAGAGATGGTCTCCCTAGCAGTTGTCATGTTTTATGGGCTCCCACAGATATGAAGTTTAACAGGTAAGTAGAATTCTTTATACAGCAGATAGTGGTGTACTAAAATTAATAGCCTGACTAGTGATAATAACAAACAAAAATTCCCTATGGAGATCTGAAACAGCTGCATTTTGGCATACCTATGGCTCTTTAGTGCAGAACTGTGGGACTTTTGCATGACGCTATTCAGGCTTTGCTATCTCCATGAGCTAACACATGATCTAATATTCAAGTTTTTAGGCTACTTAAATACAGTTGAAACCAGAAGTTTACATACACTTTATAAAAAATCACATCTGCATGTTTTTCTCAATGTCTGACATGAAGTCAGAATTAACCTTTTCCATTTTAGGTCAAGTAATATTACCATAATTATTAATATTTGCCAAATGCCAGAATAATGAGAGAGAGAGATTGTCTTAAGGCATTTTTATTACTTACTGCAAAGTCAAAAGTTTACACACATTTCATTAGTATTTGGTACGATTGCCCTTAGGATTGGGATATCCTTCCACAAGCTTCTCACAACAGTTGGTCAGAATTTGGCCCCTTTCCTCGTGACAAAACTGGTGTAACTGATCCAGGTTTGTAGTCGCCTTGCTTGCACCTTCCTTTCCAGCTTTGCCCATATATTTTCAATAGGATTGTGATCAGGGCTTTGTGATACCCACTCTAAAAAATTGACTTTATCCTTAAGCCACTTTGTTACCATTTTGGCAGTGTGCTTCTTGTCATTGTCCATTTGGAAGACCCATTTCAGCCCAAGCTTTAACTTCCTGGCTGATGTCTTGAGATGTTGCTTCAGTATTGCCACATAATTTTTTTTCTCAATATGGCAACTATTTTGTGAAGTGCACCAGTCCCTCCTGCAGCAAAACAACCCCACAACATGTTGCTGCCACCCCTGTATTTCACAGTTGGGATGGTGTTCTTAGGCTTTCAAGGTTCTCCCTTTTTCCTCCAAGCATAGCGATGGTCATTATGCCCAAAAAGTTCAATTTTAGTTTCATCAGACATGACATGTCTCCAAAAATTAAGGTCTTTATTCCTGTGAGCATTTGCAAAAATTTAATCAGTCTTGTTTTATGTTTCTTTTGGAGTAATGGCATCTTCCTGGCAGAGTGGCTTTTCAGCCCATGTTGATACAATACTCGTTTCACTGTGGATATTGACACAATCTTACCAGCTTCTGCCATCAGCTTCACAAGGTGTTTTGCTTTTGTCCTTGGGTTGATATTCACATGTCAGACCAAAGCACGTTTATCTCTGGGACACAGAACCCATCTCCTTCCTGAGCGGTATGATGGCTGGACATTTCCCATCTTGTTTGTTCTTGCGTATAATTGTTTGTACAGATGAACGAGGCACCTTCAAGTATCTTCAAATTTTACCCAAGAAAGAGCCAAACTTGTGCAAGTCCACAATTCTCTTCTTGATATCTTGGATGATTTCTTGAGACTTTCCCATGATACTACACAAAGAAGCAGTGTGTTTCAGGTGTGCATTAAAATACATCCACAGGTATGTCTCTAATTAACTCAGATGTTGCCAAAACACCTATCAGAAGCTTCCAAACACATGACATCATCATATGGGCAGTCCACAATTGTTTAAAGGCATAGTAATCTTAGTGTATGTAAACTTTTGACTTTTCAGTAAGTAATAAAAATACTTTAAAACATTCTCTCTCTCATTATTCTGGCCTTTGGCAAATATTAATAATTATGGTAATCCTAATTGATCTAAAACGGGAAAGGTTTATTCTGATTTCATGTCAGACATTGAGATAAACATGCATATGTGTCTTTTTATATACAGTCATGGCCAAAAGTTTTGAGAATGACACAAATATTATATTTTCACATGAATTGCTGCCCTCTGGTTTTTATGTGTGTGTTTGACAGATGTTTTAATCACAGACAGAAATATAATTGCAAACATATGAGTAACAAAAGCTTATATTGACAGTTAGAATGAGTTAATGCAGCAAGTCAATATTTGCAGTGTTGACCCTTCTTCTTCAGGACCTCTGCAATTCTCCCTGACATGCTCTCAATCAACTTCTGGACCAAATCCTGACTGATAGCAGTCCATTCTTGCACAATCAATGCTTTCATTTTGTCAGAATTTTTAGGTTTTTGTTTGTCCACCCGTCTCTTGATGATTGACCACAAGTTCTCAATGGGATTAAGATCTGGGGAGTTTCCAGGCCATGGACCCAAAATCTCTATGTTTTGTTCCCTGAGCCATTTAGTTATCACCTTTGCTTTATGGCAAGGGGCTCCATCATGCTGGAAAAGGCATTGTTGATCGCCAAACTGCTCTTGGAGGGTTGGGAGAAGTTGCTCTTGGAGGACATTCTGGTACCATTCTTTATTCATGGCTGTGTTTTTAGGCAAGACTGTGAGAGAGCCGATTCCCTTGGCTGAGAAGCAACCCCACACATGAATGGTTTCAGGATGCTTAACAGTTGGCATGAGACAAGACTGGTGGTAGCGCTCACCTTGTCTTCTCCGAATGAGGCGTTTTCCTGATGTCCCAAACAATCAAAAAGGGGATTCATCAGAGAAAATAACTTTACCCCAGTCCTCAGCAGTCCACTGCCTGTACCTTTTGCAGAATATCAGTCTGTCCATGATGTTTTTTCTGGAGAGAAGTGGCTTCTTTGCTGCCCTCCTTGAGACCAGGCCTTGCTCCAAGAGTCTCCGCCTCACAGTGCGTGCATATGCACTCACACCTGCCTGCTGCCATTCCTGAGCAAGCTCTGCACTGCTGGTAGCCCGATCCCGCAACTGAAACACTTTTAAGAGACGGTCCTGGTGCTTGCTGGTCTTTCTTGGGCGCCCTGAAGCCTTTTTGGCAACAATGGAACCTCTCTCCTTGAAGTTCTTGGTGATGCGATAGATTGTTGACTGAGGTGCAATCTTTCTAGCTGCGATACTCTTCCCTGTTAGGCCATTTTTGTGCATTGCAATGATGACTGCACGTGTTTCTTTAGAGATAACCATGGTTAACAGAAGAGAAACAATGATGCCAAGCACCAGCCTCCTTTTAAAGTGTCCAGTGATGTCATTCTTACTTAATCATGACAGATTGATCTCCAGCCATGTCCTCATCAACACCCACACCTGTGTTAATGGAGCAATCACTGAAAAGAGGTTAGCTGGTCCTTTTAAGGCAGGGCTGCAATGATGTTGAAATGTGTTTTGGGGGATAAAGTTCATTTTCTAGCCAAATATTGACTTTTCAAGTAATTGCTTTTAAGCTGATCACTCTTTATAACATTCTGGAGTATATGCAAATTGCCATTAGAAAAAGTGAAGCAGTAGACTTTGTAAAAATTAATATTTGTGTCATTCTCAAAACTTTTGGCCATGACTGTAGTGTATGTAAACTTCTGGTTTCAACTGTATATAACAAATTAGTGTATGCATAAAGTATATGTTAGAAATGTACAGAGATGTTGTTTTTTTTCTTTTTTAGGCACATGCTCAGTGAAATACAAAATGAAGGTTTTCGAGAGTACAAACTGAAAATGTTAGCAAAGATGGAAAAATACCTTAATTCAAGTAGCTGCAGACGGAAGTATGAAACTTTTTTTAAATAATTTAATTTGAATTTTATATACTGCTTTGTAATTGTTTCATGTGGAGAACAAGCACGTTATACAGGCTTCTACTGAATTATTGCATTGATGTGCACTGTCTATTTATTGTCTTTGTGAATGCTAAATTTAAATGGAGAATAACATTATTTTTATTAATACTAGTTAAAGGGAACCTGTCACCTGTTTTGACCGCCATAAGATGCGGCCACTGCCTTTCAGGGCTTATCTATGGCATTCTATAATGCTGTAGATAAGCCCCGGTCTGACCTGCAAGATAAGAGAAATAAGTTTTATTATACTCGCCTGGGGGGAGGCGGTCGGTCCGATGGGTGTCGCAGGTCCAGGTCCGGCGCCTCCCATCTACTTGCGATGCCGCCCTCCTGCTTGCTTCCTCGCTCCCGGCATCGTAATTCTGTGCAGGTGTACTTCTCTGCCTTGTTGAGGCAGAGCAAAGTACTGCAGTGCACAGGCTCTGGGCCTCTCTGACCTTTCCTGGCACCTGCGACACCCATCGGACCGGACCGCATTGGACCGCCCCCCAGGTAAGTATAATATAACTTATTTTCTTATCTTGCAGGTTGGACTGGGGGCTTATCTACAGCATTATAGAATGCTGTAGATAAACCCTGAAAGGCAGTGGCCGCGTCTTATAGCGGCCAAAACAGTTGACAGGTGCACTTAGTGCTGCACTCACATCAGAGTTTCTAAGTGCAGATTGATGCTCTTAGCCATGGCTATGAGAGTTGCTGTATAGGAGAAAGTTCAACAGATCTACTTGCTATCGAGTTGTGACCATCAGCAGTGAAAAGGAATGATATGTCTTAAAAGACTTTGCAAGAGATTTATTATCAACTTTGCAGCACAAAAATTTGTGTAAATTACACTATAAATCTACATGAGGCTTATGCCATTGTTCCCAGATGGATATTATTTTTAAAGCAGTGTCTCATCATATGAAAAGGGTAAAAAATAGCAAAGTGCTTTTTGAAGAACAAAGCGATTCTTAATTCTTTTTTTGTGTACTGCTCGTTCCCCAAGTTACTGGCCACCTCTGTATTCTGTTAGAGATGACCAGTTTCCTAGGCAATGAATGCACACTTCCAAGCTCTTTGCTAGAGAGTTTACAAGCGCTGCTCTAAATCTGGCCATATCTTTAGATTCAGCCTTCTTCAATACCCTAAGCATTAGGGTTCTTTCACACGTCATTGTTTCCGATACGTGTGGTGATAGTTTCCAATAAATAAAGAACAACAATATCCCTCACCTGTCTGAAGTTGAAAGATTCCCTCTGGTCACAGGCGTCGGCTGATGGGACTGCTACTCCCATTAGCTGACTCCAGCTGTCGCTGATAACAGCTGATGGGAGTATTCATCAGCCTGTGCTATAAATAAATAAATAAAATTAGCATGGGTTCCCCTGTATTGTTCATAACCAGCAGTGCAAAACTAACAGCTGTAGGCTGCAACCCTCAGCTGTCAGCTTTAGCAAGGTTGGTTATCAAGAATAGAAGGGTCAACATGCCGTTGCCGGTGGCAAGTGGGGTTCATATTTGTGGGTTTGATGTCACCATTGTATTGTTTGGTGACATCAAGCCCATGGGTTAGTAATGATGGGACGTCTAAAAGACCCATATCCATTAGTTATCCTATAGTTATGTTGTAAATAAAAGCAACAAGAATAAAGTCCTGTATTTGAAATAAAAAAACACAGTTTTACTTTTTTATTTAAAAACAGCAAACAGTCGTTCTCACCTAACGCCCATTCCATTGAAGCCATCGTCTCCTGTAAAAAACTGAAAATAATAAACAACAAAAATACTAGCCTACCGCCCATTCCATTGAAGCCCTGGTCTCCTGTGATAAAACAAAAACAACCATATCCCTCACCTGTCCATAGTGTCCCACGTCGTAATCCATGTCTGCAATAAATAGTTTTAACCTCGACGGTGCAAAGATGCGACCATCCAGGAGGAAAACCGTTGGACAATGAGCCACTGTGAGCGCAGCATCAGTGACCAACGGTGACCTCATTGAGGTTACCGCTAGTGATGAGCGAGTATACTCGTTGCTCGTGTTTCCCTGAGTATTTGAAAGTGCTAGGAGATTCAGTTTCTGTTGCCGTAGCTGCATGATTTACAGCTATTTGACAGCCTGAATGCATGAGGGGATTCCTTAACAAGCAGGCATTCCTCACATGTATTCAAGCTGTCCAGCAGCCATAAATAATGACACCACCCGAGCTGCTCGGGGAAAACCCGAGCAAGGAGTATACTCGCTCATCACTAGTTACTGCAGATCACTGAAGCTGCGTTCCCAGCCGGGCCCCTGAACTGCCGTGACCTCAATGAGCTCAGCGCTGCACCGTGAGACTTTTTCTCATGGTTCTAGTAGTTATTTATTTGAGGTCACCGCAATTCACCGTGAGGCCAGGTCTCGCTAAAGCGAATAATTCTCTCCAGCTCTCCATGCTGATCACAAATGTCACACAGAAGGATTAACTCGTGGAACACTATGGATTCTTTCAACTGTGGACAGGTGCATAATTGTACTACTGTGTCCGATTTTGAGTAGAGACATGCTTCCCTACAGTAAGTACCCACATAGTGTACCAAAATAATTATTTAACAGGATTGTCCTCAACACGAATAGTGCCAACATTGTTCTTGAAAAACACTGTCAAGCAAAGGGCACCAATAGTGAATCCAGTATTAACAAGGAACCCCAAAACTTAATTAATAATACTTATGAAAATAAGAAACTTTGTAATATATCTTATCAGAGAAATCTGCTTCTTTCTTCTCCTGGACTGATCGTTCATTCTCAATAACCTCAATTCACATGCAAAATGTTTTCAGGGAATGCAATTTTTCCTGTTACTAAGATAGGCGATTATGGTTGGTGCTTACAAAGTTCTGTGGAAGGGAGGAGCTAGTGGCAGACCCAGACATTCTGGTGCAAGTTTTCTAGAAACAACAGTTGCCCTTTAAAGAAAGCAAAAAATGAAGTTTTGAAAATAGCTTATGAAGGGAACAATGCAAGTTCTGCAGCTGCAATGCCCAATATTAGGCATCACCTATGAGTTATTTCCATTTTACTTAGGATAGAGTTTCTGCTCTGCATGTAAACAAAATATAATAGGGTATACACAACAACTAGTGACTGTGATGGTTATTGTTTGACCACTAGTATTACACTAATGTAGTTCTATAGTAAGATGTCTTGGGATTTCCTTATTGACATACAGAAGGCAGACTTTTGCCGAGTGTCACTGTACAGATTATATATTTTTTTCTGAATCAAATTTGGAAACTTTGTTTGGTTTCAATACTGCATGGACTAGAGTGTTTTTTTCATTGAACATGATATCACTGTCTGTGAATTACACAAAGCCAAATAATTATGTCCCCTCAGATTAAATTAATGAGGATAATTTTAGCCCATAGTTGTCTACATTCAATTTAACATGTAAATTCTTGTTCTTTTATATTCACCTCACATTGTTCCCTCGTGTAGGATCATCTTGTCTCATTTTGAAGACAAACAACTCCGCAAGGTCTCTTCTGGCATCATGGGAACTGAAAAATGTTGTGATAACTGCAAGACCAGGTAAATGATCTCCTGAGGCTAATGCCTGGACAACTTCACATTTCTACTATTTCTGAAAACTATTGGATCCTTGAAAACTCACCAAAAAAAAAACAAATAAGGCTAAAGCCCCTCGTACACATGGATCGGCTGACAGCTATCTTCTCTGCTTTCTCTCCCAAACGCTCTTGTGTTCTCTTTGTGAGAGCCTCTGCCAGATATCTCTGGCGGCCTCTTTAGGAGAACAAAAGGATCAGTAGTCCGATCAAAAAAGTGTAAAAGCATCATGGTGTCCCCAATCAGCATGGCACTATCTCTAGTGACTCTCCTCTCTTATCTGCCTACTAAAGCCTCAAATAGATGGGGGGCCAAGGAAGGATCCATGATTGACTACAACCCCTGGCAAAAATTATGGAATCAGCGGCCTTGAAGGATGTTCATTCAGTTTTATGTTGTTGAAAAAAAACAGATCACAGACATGGCACAAAACTGAAGTCATTTCAAATGGCAACTTTCTTACTTTAAGAAACACTAACAGAAATCAAGAACAAATAATGTGGTAGTCAGTAATGGTTATTTTTTTTTAACCAAGCATAGGAAAAAATTATGGAATCTCTCAATTCTGAGGGAAAAAATTATGGAATCATGGAAAACAAACAAAAAAACACTCCAACACATCACTAGTATTTTGTTGCACCACCTCTGGCTTTTACAACAGCTTGCAGTCTCTGAGGCATGGACTTAATGAGTGTCACACAGTACTCTTCATCAATCCGGCTCCAACTTTCTCTGATTGCTGTTGCCAGATTAGCTTTGCAGGTTGAAGCCTTGTCATGGACCATTTTCTTCAACTTCCACCAAAGATTTTCAATTGGATTGAGATCCGGACTATTTGCAGGCCATCACATTGACCTTTATGTGTCATTTTTCAAGGAATGTTTTCACAGTTTTTTCTCTATGGCAGGATGCATTATTATCTTGAAAAATGATTTCATCATCCCCAAACATCCTTTCAATTGATGGGATAAGAAAAGTGTCCAAAATATCAACATAAACTTGTGCATTTATTGAAGATGTAATGACAGCCATCTCCCCAGTGCCTTTACCTGACATGCAGCCCCATATTATCAATGACTGTGGAAATTTGCATGTTCTCTTCAGGCAGTCATCTTTATAAATCTCATTGGAACGGCACCAAACAAAAGTTCCAGCATCATCACCTTGCCCAATGCAGATTCGCGATTCATCACTGAATATGACTTTCATCCAGTCATCGACTGTCCGCGATTGCTTTTCCGTAGCCCATTGTAACTTTGTTTTTTTCTGTTTAGGAGTTAATGATGGCTTTCGTTTAGCTTTTCTGTATGTAAATCCCATTTCCTTTAGCTGGTTTCTTACAGTTCGGTCACAGATGTTGACTCCAGTTTCCACCCATTCGTTCCTCATTTGTTTTGTTATGCATTTCCTATTTTGGAGACATATTGCTTTAAGTTTCCGGTATTGACGCTTTGATGTCTTCATTGGTCTACCAGTATGTTCGCCCTTAATAACCTTCCCATGTTGTTTGTATTTGGTCCAGATTTCAGACACAGCTGTCTGTGAACAACCAACATCTTTTGCAACATTGCGTGATGATTTACCCTCTTTTAAGAGTTTGATAATCCTCTCATTTGTTTCAATTGACATCTCTCGTGTTGGAGCCATGATTCATGTCAGTCCACTTGGTGCAACAGCTCTCCAAGTTGTGATCACTCCTTTTTAGATGCAGACTAAAGAGCAGATCTAATTTGATGCAGGTGTTCGTTTTTGGAATAAAAATTTACAGAGTGATTCCATAATTTTTGCCCTCAGAATTGAGTGATTCCATAATTTTTTCCTATGCTTGGTTAAAAAAATAACCATTACTGACTACCACATTATTTGTTCTTGATTTCTTTTAGTGTTTCTTAAAGCCAGTAAGTTGCCATTTGAAATGACTTTAGCTTTGTGCCATGTCTGTGATCTGTATTTTTTTCAACAAAATAAAACAACTGAATGAACATCCTCCAAGGCCGGTGATTCCATAATTTTTGCCAGGGGTTGTATTTAAAACCTGTCGGGGTACAACTGGGCAGATAAAGAAGCACAGTTCAAGGTGGGTGGGCACTCTCCCACTATATTTAAAAAGTACAACTTTAGTATTAAACTATTATACAGATGCACATATACGCTGTGGCCAAACACATCAAAGTTACATAGGTTGAAAAAAGACCTAGGTCCAACAAGTTCAGCCTTTCTCTACCAATTATAAATTGTCAGCCGAACACATTGATATCTTGTTTAATGCGTATGGGCAGCTTAAGCTTCAAATAAGTTGTAAAGTTCTTCAGTTTTGCAGGACGTATTATAAAGTTCTATTCACACTTGTGTTTTTATTTCCATCTTACTGATCCAACACAAAAAAGGAAATAAACCGTTCATTTACAGGACTAATTTATTTGAACTGGTTTTTGATTTAAAAATATGATGTTTTCATCCATTCCATCTGCTTCTCCTTTTTTGGACAGGAAAAAAAAACAAAACTTTTTTTCCATCGTAATAATGAACAGCAGACAGTGCGGATAATTATTTTTTCTTTAACAGTATTATTAATGGGAAACAGATCGTCATGGATAGTCATCTGTTAAAGGATTAGTTTTTAAGCACTATGCATGCCCAGAAAATTAGAGAGATTCAGAGACGCCTCTAGTGAAAATGGATCTGATCAAGATGGAGCAAAAACAGATCTAAATAGAGATCAGTTATTAAATGGATCTGTTTAAAAGCAAAATTTAGCTTCAGTTGCTGACTGAGATCCGTTTTTGTTCTTTTAGATTTTTTTTTTATAATTGTATTTGTTGTATCATGTTCCTAAACACTAGTGTGACCATACTCTAAGCTGATTTTCTTCTCTTCAAAGATATTGTAGCTAAAATTTTTCAGTTTTAAGTTGCATAGGTCCCAATAGGTTAAGTGGTATCTTAATAGACTTAGTTGTCCACAAAAGGGAGTTTGGGTGAATAGGAGTCAGCCATAACTATTCTACACTGCTCAAAAAAAATAAAGCGAACACTAAAATACCACATCCTAGTTATCACTGAATGAAATATTACAGTTACAACTCTGTATTCATTGCATAGTGGAATGCATTGAGAACAATCTACATATATAAAATTGAATGTGTGTATGTGTGTATCACCAACCAATCACGGAGTATCTTACATTTAACCAGAGCTATTTAAAAGAAGCTGAGCTGTGATTGGTTGCTATGAGCTACAGTTTTCCTTGCAACCAATCCCTAAGCATCTTTCATTTCACCAGATCTGTTTAATAGAAGCTGAGCTGTGATTGGTTGCTATGAGCAACAGTTTTCTCTCTCCACGACAACACCTCAGTTGACACTGACCAGGTGGGAGAAATCTAGCATCCCGGGAACATAAGCTCCAGCCATTGTCTGCCCCCAGAAAGTAGCAGAGAGCACATGACAGAAATGAATCCCCCTCCCGTTCCCATATACCCATCACACATCCTCCATGCCATAGGCACATCTTCCCTCTTAAAGGGATCTTCGATATGGAAGTCAGGGCAAATCCATCCTGCGCTTTGGTTTTGACCCTAGGCCTCTCTTAAAGGGATCCCCAGTATGGAAGTTAGGACCATTCCACTCAGCGCTTTGGTTCTGACCCCAGGGCCTCTTAAAGGGATTATTGGTAAGGAAGTTAGGGCAATTCCATCCAGCGCTCTGGTTCTGACGCCAGGCCTCTCTTAAAGGGATCCCAGGTATGGAAATTAGGGCCATTCCACTCAGCGCTCTGATTCTGACCCCAGGCTTCTATTATAGGGATCATTGGTATGGAAGTCAGGGCAAATCCACTCAGCGCTCTGGTTTTGACGCCAGGCCTCTCTTAAAGGGATCTCCGGTACGGAAGTGTGGGCAAATCCAATCTGCACTTTGGTTCTGACGCCAGGCCTCTCTTAAAGGGATCTGCGGTGTGGAAGTTAGGGTAAATCCCTCAGCGCTCTTATTCTCACCCCAGACTTCTATTAAAGGGATCCCCTGTATGGAAGTCAGTCCGGTTTCTCTGGCTGACGGGATGATGTGGAATATTAGTGGTAGTTGTCCGGTGGCGCTGGCTCACGGGATGATGTGGGATATTAGTGGTAGTTGTCCAGTGGCTATGGCTGACGGGATGATGTGGGATATTAGGTGTAGTAGTCCGGTGGCTCTGGCTGACGGGATGATGTGGGATATTAGTGGTAGTTGTCCGGTGGCTCTGGCTGACGGGATTGTGTGGGATATTATAGTGAATGCCATGCGGAGTGGGCGGGGCTATATACTCAACTTTATATTTATAGATATAATCATTACAAGTTGTTATAACTAACTGTAGTTAGTTACTATGCCCGGGCAGCGCTGGGCTCTTCAGCTAGGAAAACATAAAAATGATCAATGTAAATCAAAATTAATGTCCCATGGAGGTCTGGATTTGGAATGATACTCAAAATCAAAGTGGAAAATCAAATTACAGGCTGATCCAACCTCAGTGGAAATGCCTCAAGACAAGGAAATGATTCTCAGTAGTGTGTGTGGCCTCCACGTGTCTGTATGACCTCCTTACAACGCCTGGGCATACTCCTGATGAGGCGGCGGATGTTCTCCTGAGAGACCTGGATTAAAGCATCAGTCAACTCCTGGACAGTCTGTGGTGCAAGGTGGCGTTGATAGATGGAACAAGGCATGATGTTCCAGATGTGTTCAATTGGATTCAAGTCTGGGGAACAGCAGGTCAGTCCATAGCATCAATGCCTTCATCATGCAGTAACTGCTGACACACTTCAACCACATGAGGCCTAGCATTTTCATGCATCAAAAGGAACTCAAGGCCCACTGCACCTGCTTATGGTCTCACAATGGGTCTGAGGATCTCATCCGGTACCTAATGGCTGTCCGGGTACCTCTGGCTAGCACCTGGAGGGCTGTGCCGCCTTCCAAAGACATGTCTCCCACACCAATACTGACCCACTGCCGAACCAGTCATACTGGAGGATGTTGCAAGCAGCAGAACATTCTCCACGGCGTCTCCAGACTATGCCATGTCTGTCACGTGTGCTCATTGTGAACCTGCTCTCATCTGTGAGGCTATGTGCACATGTTGCGGATTGTTAGCTTTTTTGCGGCATTTTTTCGCCGCGAAAACAGTTACACAACGCAACCCATTACATTCTATGGCATTCTGCATAGCTATGCTAATGCATATTTTTCCGCGGAAAAATATGCAGCATGCTCATTCTTTTTGCGGGGTCGCGGTGATTACGCTCACATAGGATTGTATTGAACCGCTTACTTTCCGCATGTGGCTATGCCCACCATGCGCAAAGTGAGTGCTTCATGTGCGCATAGTACCCAGGGCCTGGAGGAGAGAAGACTCTCCTCCAGGCCCTGGGTACCATGTCCCTGTTAAAAAAATAATTTAAAATAAAAAATCTTGATATTCTCATCTACTGGCGTCCCCCGCAGCCTTCCCTGTCCTTACCGATGCTCCCGGCAACTCCCGTTCCCAGTGATGCCTTGCGCGAATTACCTCGTAGCGTGATGCTACGTCATCTGGGGTCATTGTCGCAAGGCATCACTGGGAACGAGAGTTGCCGGGAGCATCAGTAAGGACCAGGAAGACTGCGGGGGCCGCAGGAAGGTGAGAATATCACGTTTTTTTATTTTTTTTTTATTATTACTAACATTCTATCTTTTACTACTGATGCAGCATAGGCAGCATCAATAGTAAAAAGTTGGTCACACTTGTCAAACACTATATTTGACTAGTGTGACCAACCTGTCAATCAGTTTTCCAAGTGATGCTACAGATCGCTTGGAAAAAGCTAGCATTCTGCAAGCTAAATACGCTTGCAAAACGCTAGTTTTATGCGGGAATACGCAAATCAGAATGCATGCGTATTTCCCGCGGCAGAAATTTCAGCAGCAATTCCGAACGTGTGCACATAGCCTGAAGACCACAGGGGGTCAATGTTGAATCTGCCTATCTTTGTGTTCTCTGGCAAGTGCCAATCACTGTGCTTGGTGTTGGGCTTCCAGCCCAACACCCACCTGTGGACGTTGGGCCCTCATACCACCCTTGAGGAGTCCATTTCTGACAGTTTGAGCAGACACGTGGATGTTAGTGGCATGCTGGAGGTCATTTTGCAGGGCTCTGGCACTACTCCTCCTGTTCCTCCTTGCACAGAGGAGGAGGTAGCTGTTCTGCTGGGTTGTTGCCCTCCTACGGCCCCCACATTTCTCTTTGGGTACTGGCCTGTTTTCTGGTATCTGCTGCATGCTCTGGACACTGTTCTGACAGACACAGCTACCCTTCTTGCCACAGCTCGCACTGATGTGCCACCCTAGATGAGCTGCACTACCTGAGCAACTTCTGTGGGTTGTAGATACCGCTTCATGCTGCTGTGTAGTACCTCTAGGTGTGAGAGCAATGACAAAGTGCAAAAGTGACCAAAACAACCAAAAAGGATGAGAACAGAGAAATGGTGTGTGGTCACCCCCTTCCAAACAACTCCATATTGGGGTTGTCATACTAGTTGCCTAGCTTTTTTACCTGTTCTCTGTTCAATTTGCACAGCAGCAGGAGAAATTGATTCACAATTTGTGTTGCTCCATAACTGGACATATTGATTTCACAAAAGTGTGATTGACTTGGAGTTTAATTTTGTTGTTTAAGTGTTCCTTTATTTTTTTGAGCAGTTTATTTCGGTCCATTTATTGTGATAGCCCATTGATTGTATAGGAAACTGAGTAACATGTTTCAATATTTCAACTCTGGTAGGGTCGTAAAGGAATTGAAATTGGACCTAGCAAGAGATACCATGATCTTGTAATCTTTAAGGGATCCAACAGAATAAACTGTGATTTAGGTTATGTGTAATTAAATATAATTTTCAGTCATTACATCGGCCATTTTTTTTTAATATGAATTTTAAATTACAGTTTAATGTGCTTCCATTTTTGGATTCTTTCCATACATATAAGTAATCTGCTCATTTTGTTGATGCCACATTAGTGATTGTCTCGGGCAGACGGCCAGGTTATTGCTACTGCTTCCAGAAGACTAGACTAATAATGTGAGATTTGTTTCTGTATGGGGTGCTGAAAGTGTAAAATGTAATTGTAAATGGAGTCCTTAGCATGTTTATATGTTGTAACAGTTTTATTGCAATTTTAGCAAATGCAACCACAAAACATTTGAAACCCCTTATAACGGTATGTGCCTATAGCGTCTTTTAGATGCCGGTGTACCTGCATCATTTTTTAAGCAAAAGACTCTTCAGGAAAACACCTGCGGTGTTATTCCCGAAAATTCCTCTTTGTCGTCTTTTTATTTGTTTTTGCATGATTATCACTACAGAACTGGACTCGTCCTTCTTAGTCCAGCCCCACACCACTGATAAGTAGATCTGTCACTGTGCACTGTACACAGTAAGCTGTTGGGTGGGTTATACACATCTCAACAACTCAGCTCTGCTGATCTGCTGTAATTACCGTATTTTTCGTACTATAAGAGGGGGTGTGTCTTATAGTCCGGATGTACAGGCTCTGGCTGTGGTGGGGAAGTGGGTTCTGGCTGTGGTAGGGAGGTGCGGGAGTGGTTTTGGCAGAGCAGTGGGTCACAGGAGGCTGGAGCCGGTGGCTCCAGCTAACTCCTGTGCCCGCTGCTAAAGATAAATGAATATGCTCTGCATTCCACGCCCATGGACGTGGAGGGCAATGAATATTCATTTCTCTGGCATCCTGGTATGATTGGCCCCATCACCTTGCTGGTATGATTGGTCCCATCCTTATTCCAGTATGATTGGCCCCATCCCGTTCCTTGATTGATTGGTCCCATCATTATTCTTGTATGATTGGCCCCATGCCGTTCCTTGAATGATTGGTCCATCCTTATTCTGGTATGATAGGCCCCATCCCATTCCTGGCATGCATGGCCCCATCAGAAAAGATTAAAAAAACCAAACCATTACACTTACCTTCCTCCACTCCCTCGCAGTGGCAGCGTCCTGCTCCAGTGCCAGCAGCTGCTTAATGCTTATAAGCAGCGCATGGCAGGGATGGCATGCGCTGCTCACGAGCAGAGCACAGCTGCTGGAATACTCACCGGGACTGTTCATCGGAGATCGCGGTGAGTATTCATTCCTCTTCAGTAGCGCCCAGTGTCAGCCGCCTGCTTCCTGCCGATACTTAAGAGAAATTGAATATTCTGAAGAGAATAAGGATGAGACCAATCAAACCAGGACTGGGATGGGGCCATGCATACCAGGATAAGGATAGGGCCATGCATACCAGGGCTGGGATGGGGGCAGTCATACCAGGATAAGGATGGGGCCAATCATACTAGGATAAGGATGGGGCCAATCATACCAGGATAAGGATGACATACCAGGACTGGGATGGGGCCATGCATACCAGGATAAGGATAGGGCCATGCATACCAGGGCTGGGATGGGGGCCAATCATACCAGGATAAGGATGGGGCCAATCATACTAGGATAAGGATGGGGCCAATCATACTAGGATAAGGATGGAACCAATCATACCAGGATAAGGATGACATACCAGGACTGGGATGGGGCCATGCATACCAGGATAAGGATGGGGCCATGCATACCAGGGCTGGGATGGGGGCCAATCATACCAGGATAAGGATGGGGCCAATCATACTAGAATAAGGATGAGGCCATTCATACCAGGACTGGGATGGGGCCAATCATATAAGGTACCAGGATAAGGATGGGGCCATGCATACCGGGACTGGGATGGGGGCCAATCATACCAGGATAAGGATGGGGCCAATCATACCTGGATATGGATGAGGCCATGCATACCGGGACTGGGATGGGGCCAATCATACCAGGTACCAGGATAAGGATGGGGCCATGCATACCAGGACTGGGATGGGGCCAGTCATACCAGGTACCAGGTTAAGAATGGGGCCCTGCATGCCAGTATAGGGATGGGACCATGCATACTTGAACAAGATGGGGACCCTTCATACTAGTATAGGGATGAGAGCGATCATTCCTGCAAAGATGAGGGGGACCATTCCTACCAGGATATGGATGAGGGGGACCATTCCTACCAGAATAGGGATGAGGGGGACCATTCGAACCAGGATAGGGTTGAGGGCCATGCATACCAGGATAGGAATAACGGCCATGTGTATCAGGATGGGGATGAGGGGACCATATTTGCCAGGATAGGTGATATTAAGTACATTGACCACATTTTTTGCTTCAGTTTTTATTTTCCTAATTTCCTCCTCTAAAACCTAGGTGTGTCTCATGGTCCGGTGCGTCTTATAGTCCGAAAAATACAGTATATTGTATTTTATTTACTGCAGCACCCAGTAAAGTAAGTGACCCATCGCTGGAATCATGGTCTCTGTCCCTACATCAAGTGCTCTCAGATTACATAGCAAAATCCTGCTGACATATTCCTTATTAAAACTTTTTATTGTTTTATTGTCATAATTTGTTATCTCTGTTCCGTGCTCATGTGTTTAATTTTGTGATGTTCCAAGTTATCTAGTAGTTCTGATCTGAAAAACCTTTGGTTAATAGGATACTGGCCTTTTTTACTATATTTTCTTACACTGCCTAAAAAGAAAGAATAAAGTTTTTTCCTCTATTCAGACTGTTCATTTGTTGTTACCTTTAGATTAAGGCACGACATTTCCATTACTGATCAAGAAGACAGTCTCCAAGATTTTGGTCAGCAAGCTTTTCGATTATTATGTGCAGTCGAAGCTTTAGGGGAAAAATTTGGAACCGGTGTCCCTGTCTTATTTCTCCGGGGTTCAGTAAGTATATGATTTTACATTATCACTAGAGATGAGCGACTTTGGTCGGATCGGGTTTCAGACCACCCGACCAAAACAAAATTTGAGTCGGACGAAACTGGTCCGACTAGAGCAGAAAAAGTCGGAGTTTTGACCGAAACCCGACCCCAATGCAAGTTAATGGGGAATAAAAGTCGGCATTTAGTGGATGAATGTCATCGGCTCAATGCCGAGTTTTATTCCCCATTGACATGCATTGGGGTCGGGTTTCGGTCAAAACTCCGACTTTTTTTGCCATTGTCGGACCAGTTTCGTCTGACTCAAATTTTGTTTCGGTCGGGTGGTCCGAAACCCGATCCGACCAAAGTCGCTCAACTCTAATCACATGATGCCATCTTCAGGACTCATGTAATGAATAATGACCCCTTCACACCAAATATTTCTTGAGTCCACCAAGGAATGTGGAGCTCTTTGATCAGCGCCAATGTCCTGGGCTCAATTCTTACCACGGACAACATCTACAGGGAGTTTGAATGTTCTCTCCATGTGGGTTTCCTCTGGCTACTCTGGTTGTTTCTCATACTCCAAAGACATACTGATAGGGAAATTAGATTGTGAGCTCCAGATAATGATGTCTGTGAAGCGCTTTACATTTTGGTGTAAATAGGACATTTTTATTGCTTCTTTTCAAATTTTGTGCGGTGTTGCGGAAACTTAAAGGGAACCTGTCACCAGTTTTAGCTTACCAGCTAAAAATATCATTTAATTGAGTGTCAGCTATGCGTTCCACAGCTAGTTCTGAAATCCCTGACTCCCCATGTATCATCCATAAAAAGCTTTTTTATTTGTCCCACACTGTATGTTAATCTGTTCGGTCCGGTCCGTTGGGCGTTGCCTCTATTCCATCGCTTCACCCCTCCTCAGCTTGCTGTACGCATTCTTCGCTGTGAAGATTGCAGATCGCGTACAGATTTTGCGCATTGAAATGTGACCTTGCGCGTGCGCTTTATGCCTTGCCCAACTGAGAGCAAAGCCGAAAATCAGTAGTGCGCATGGCCGCAAAATATTTCCGGAACATAAACAATTGCTGTGAAGGAAACCGGTTCCTCCCACGTCACCAATGTGACGTAACTACACAGTCACAGCTCTCCGGCGCCCCCTTAGTCTCTCAGGTCAGTAAGGGAACTGCTCCTAGACTAAATGGCCGCCGGGGAAGATGTCCTGTTACCCACTGGGTATTCTAAGATTCGTAATCAGAGTAAAGGCATCAGCCCAAAATTAATTTTATGATTTAATTGCCGTAAGGGCGCACTAGATAATTACATAAATGTACAGTAAGCTATACAACGGAATTACAGTGGATTTGCAGTCAGAGTAAAATATAACAATAATGGTACAAGGCTTAGAGATATTAAGGTGGAGGTCAATTTTACCAGGTTGTAGGTTGCATGTGGATGACGGGAGTCCAGTCCACTTGTTCTTCTGTGAGAGTGAGCGTCTCTGCCATGGGCTCTCAGTTCTTAAACATGCTGGGTTCTCCCCCCGGTGTCAGAGGGTGGGCTAATAATCTCCACCCTTCAGCTCCCTGCAGAATTTATTCCCAATATCTAAGAAAGGGGGTAACTTTCTCCAGGATGATCAGATCAGGACACGAGAGGTACCAGTGAATGCGGTTTGTTTTGCCTGTTGTGTGGAGAGCAAACATGGCCCCATTGGGTCGCTGTGGAGGGCCAATCTCTATATCTCAGGTCCCAGAACCCTCACCGACTCGGAAGTCGCACTGTCAGATACGCGATTTCCGCAGGGTCATGCGGATATTTTTTATGAGTCTGTACCTCGAAAGGTGTGCTCATAATCATAATCCTAGGATAGAGTCGGAGTGGATGGGAGAGACAATGGATGTGTATTTCTGTGTCCAGCTGACAGGTATAATCCAATTGAAGGCCCCAGGCACCTCCAGGCCCCATGCTGGCGTGGCTCCTTACTCAAGCTTTGAAGTTCTGTTTTGGCCTTATCTCCTTATCATACTAAAAGACCTTGCTATTCAACATTGGAGTACTAAATCCTGTTTTCTTCAATATGCTTACAGGGATGGGGGGTAGGAGCAGTTAGATGCCTGTGACTCTGTCAACTCAGACAAAATGGCACCTGGGACAGGCCAAGCTCAGACATGAGGCGAGCATTATGCCCCATATCCAAGATGGCGGCTGTTCCTTCATCACAATTGCGTATGCCTGCGCATGCGCACTACTGATTTTTGGCTTTGCCCTCAGTTGGGCAAAGCATACTGCGCACTCGCGAGGTCACATTTCAATGCGCACGTGCAAAATTTATACGCAACGTGATCTTCACAGCGAAGAATGCGTACAGCAGACGAGGATGGGTGGAGTGATGGAATAGAGGCAACGCCCATCGGACCGGACCGAACAGATTAACATTCAGCGCGGGACAAATAAAAAAGGTTTTTATGGGTAGTCAGGGGGTTTCAGAACTAGTTGTGGAACGCATAGCTGACACTCAAATGATAATTTTAGCTGGTAGGCTAAAAAAGTGGTGACAGGTTCCCTTTAAATTCCACTATCCTGGCATTTTACATTTTTTTTCCCCTCATTACGCCATTTACCAATTGGGTTAATTTTTTTATATTTTGATAGGCTGGAAATTACAGATATGAAGGTACCACATATGTTTATTTTGTTTATTTTTAATACCTAGTATTGCAGTGTATAGTAAAAATCATGGTCTCCAATGAACGCCAGCAACAGGCAGACAAGGCTGTCATGGCATCCCATCGGCGCCCTTCAGTCATGTCGCGAAGGGTCTGATTGATTGGTGCTTGGAACGGAGTTCTACCCTGCCCCTCAATGTTAATGACGCTGTCCTAGATTGACAGCGGCATTTAAAAAGCAAATAGCGGCGGGAAGAGATCATCTCCCCCTTCTGCTGTTAGAGGAAGATGATGGCTGAATAATAGTCATCCTTTCCTGGCAATAATCCATGCTCAGCTTCTGAGCCTGCTGAGACGTCAAGAAGCCAACATATGACTAAAATGACTAAATCCATGTGACACATTCTTTCCTGCACTAAGCGTGTGAAAGGTTGTCATAAGTTTATGCTCCCAGACCCTTCTGTCTCTCTGAGATTTGAAGTTACGTTTTAGGGTATATGCAGACGTTCAGGAATCAGCACATCCGCTGCGTCCACAGCGCTACCGGCTATTTAACGCAGATGCTCAATGAACCGTGCGGAATCATCGCTTTTAATACATTGTACGGGTGAAATTTATCTTGCGGAGACTCGGTCTGGAAAGACGCGCAGCATGTACTTCTCCATAGGTAACACAACACCTATATATATGACCCATATAGAGCATAATTACATTAAAGACAACACCAAAAAACAAAAATGCTCTGTAAAAAGGTATTCAGAAAATGCAATTTTATTACACATAATATAACAATGTAAGAGCTATAAAAACGGGAGAAAAGGGAACCCACACAAAATACAAACAAAAAGGTGGAACACCCAGAGCCAACAGGTAGCAATCAATTAATGCATGAGGTAAAAAAAAGTATAAATATATGTAAGCAAAAAAGGTTACACCCTAATGATAACAAACCAAAACAAATGCGAAAATGTATATGGCATAGGTACCCACAAATATTTCAATGTAATCAAGATGAAACAACACAAGGGGTAAAGCTATCCCATCCAAAGAGATATCATGTCTTATATATGAATCACTGCCACTATAATAGTTGGCATAAAGTGCAAAAGGATAACACCCCTAAGCCTATACATAAATCACATGAGAAAATGTAACATAGTAAAAAGCTAACATATCGTAACTAAATGCAACATGCTATAAATGATAGTATACCATAATTACCTTGCAGCCCAGGCGTCCACCACACCCGACGCGCGTTTCGCAATGAAATGCTTCGTCCAGGGGTGGATAGACGCTGGTTTAATGGCTATGCGATGATTGGCCAATCAGAAAGACAAGCTGTGCAAGTCTTAACGCATGCGCCGGAATCAGTGTCTGTTGACACCGTTGTTATAGTAACGAAAGTGTCAGAAAATAGGCATGCACATAATGAAAGCAATAACTTATGACACAGATCAGCGTCACTTATGGATACCAAGAATCTGGCGAGCGATGTAAATGTCCATACATAATCACTGTAATAGTGTATTTTTCCGGAGAAGTTCCTTGTAAGAGCTGGTCACATGATTCTCCCAAGTAACGCCCACCATGAAGTTATCGACACAGGAATACTGAAGCGGAAGTACGTGCTCGGAAATGAGGTCACACTCTCCCATCAGGCAACAGGAAAGCATCGTGGTGACGGTTACCAAGGAAACAGGTAATAGACAATCTTGGCTGCTGTTCCAGGTCGCCGGAAAATCGCTCAGAGATGAGGTCACACTCTCCCATCAGGCCGACACAAAAAGCATCATGGTAACGGTTACCAGGTGAACAGGTAATAGACAATCATAGCCGCTATTCCTAAATCGCTGAAGATCCAATCGTCACAGTAACATTTCTAGATATGCTCAAAGAAAAACTCGCAAAGAATTAGAAAAACAAAGTATGAGATGATAATAACAGTAATCATACATAGCGAGAAAAGCATGATCGCATATGCGGGTACCAAATAAATAACATAAGGGGGTGTAAAACCCCAAATACATAAAGATATTGTTAATAGTATTAAACCGCATATTAATATAAAAAATAAAAAATGCTGTTGTTATCGCAATTATTGCACACAAGCCCAATATGATGAAACGTAATTATGATTCGAACCGACTAAAACACATTTTATGTTATTCATAAAGAATAATGGCAATGGCCAATATTGACATAAATGATCGGAAAGAAAGACACTTGTAGATATCTTCAGAATTACAGACTCCCAGAAGAACACAGAGATTGACACATAATCGAAAAAGCTAAATCATCTATAAAAATAACAAAAAGGAGGAAAAGAGGAAAAGATAAAAAAGTTAAAACCAACGACTAAAAAACGGAAACAGCTCAGAGAAAACTCACAAAAGAAAAAATATATGTATATATGTAAAATATACTGTGAACGCAACAAGGTGTAAACAGGAAGCCTGAAAACTAACCCAGAAAAGGCTTATAGCTATTGTAATCGTTAAGGCCAAGTGGATACAAAGTGTTGAGTGTATAGATCCACTTTGTCTCCTTTTGCGCCAAAAGTTGCTTCCAATTCCCTCCTCGTGGGCTGATGAAGACCCTGTCAATACCCTTAAATCTCAAATGGGATGGATCACTATTATGCTTACACCGAAAATGACGTGGTATAGGTTTCAATGAGGTGATATCCTCGACCTCCTTAGCATCTTCTATGTCGCGTATGTGTTCCCTAACCCGTCTCCTCATCTCTCTAGTTGTCATGCCAACGTAAATGAGTCCGCAGGGACATGTTGCATGATAGATTACAGCTTTGGTGGTACAATTGATGTTATAAGTAATCTTATATGTTTTACTATTGTCTAAATTACAAAAATCCTTAGCAACATCCACATTTTTGCATGCGACACATTTTCCACATGGTGAGCAGCCCCATGCTGGGCCTTTTGATCCAAAGAGAAATTTAGGTTTACTGCCTATATATTGGCTATGGACCAAGTGGTCCCGTAGATTACGTGCCCTTCTATATGTGACCATTGGATTATTCCCTACATAGTTAACTAAGGTTTTATCCAAAAGTAGGACTGGCCAGTGTTTCTTGAGAATATGGTAAACTTCATCACTATGAGAATTAAAGTTGAAAATACACCGTACCTTCGGATCCAAGGCTTCATGATGAGCAGATTTATCCTTTAATAGGTCAGTGCGGTTGCTAGAGCGAGCTCTCGTATACGCCTGACAGATGGATCTCTGACCATATCCCCGTACTCTAAATCTGGAACACAGATCTTCCGCCTGTTTTTCAAAGAAGGCATCATTAGAACAGATCCTCCTGGCTCTGAGATATTGTCCAGTCGGGATATTTGATATCAGGTGTTTGGGATGCTGTGAAGTGGCGTGTAGTAAAGTGTTTGCAGCCGTACTTTTACGGAACAAATCGGTTTGGACATTACCACTTTGATCCAAAAGGATCGATACATCTAAGAAGTCCATCTGTTGCCGCCCATATTTATATGTTAATTTAATATTAACGTTATTCTCATTGAGATGATTAAAGAAAAGTTCCAGATTTTCCAGTGGGCCTTGCCAAACCATCAGAACATCATCGATGTAGCGCCACCAGGCCACTACACCGCCACTGAGAGGGATAGGATCAGTTAGAAAGATGCCCCTCTCCCACAGCCCCAGGAAAAGGTTAGCGTATGAAGGCGCACAAGACGCCCCCATCGCAGTTCCCTGGAGCTGTAGGTAGAGGGCATCCTTGAAGTAGAAAAAATTGTGAGTCAAAACGAACTGTAATGACTTAATAATAAAGTGACACAGCTCGGGATCCAAGCCACTCTCAACGAGGAAAAATCTGCTTGCCTCGATTCCATCTTTGTGTTTAATCGATGTATAAAGTGACTCAACGTCACATGTCACCAGGCACATATTGGGCTCAAGATGAACACCATCAAGTTTTCTCAAAACATCAGTTGTATCCTTCAAGAAGGAAGGAAGGGTCTCTACTAACGGTTTTAGATAGTGATCAATCAGCCTGCATAGGGGATCACAAAAGTTGTTAACCCCGAGACAATTGGCCTACCTGGAGGTATGGCCGGATCTTTGTGTATCTTCGGGACTAGATATATTACTGCGATTGATGGTTCATCAAGCCATAATCCATCCATTTGTTTGGGAGTAATGATATTAAGTTCAACAGCCTCCGAGAGCAACTGTCTAAGTTCAGTCCTAAACTTAGAGAGAGGGTTAAAAGTCAACCGTTGATAGCAATTGGAGTTAAGCTGCCTAAACATTTCCCTTTCATACATTTCTGTTGGCCATAAAACAACATTACCCCCTTTATCTGAGGGTTTGATAACGACTGACTTAAAATTCTCCAATTCTTTTAAAGCCACCCTTTCTTTGATGGTCAAATTATCGAATTTGATAGTCTCTGAAATTTTTTCCACATCTTGTATAACTAGACGTACGAATGTATCAATTTCTGGATAGGTCGAGATTTGGGGAAATGTGGTTGATTTAGGTAGCAAATGTTGAGGGTACTTACCGCTGTATGGTATTTCTGACTCTCTCTCTAAGTCCTCAAGATCCTGAAGTGTCTGTGATTCTGTGATAGGTACCCCAGTTGTATTATCTTTTTGTTTATGGAAGATTTTTTTGAAAACCAATTTCCGTGCAAACAGTTGTATTTCAGCTGCAGATGAAGGAAGAGAGCCACAGTAATTCATTACTGATGGGTAGGCGGAGCCCCAGATCAGGATGTTACCTCAGATCAAAAGAGTGATGACTGGCTGGCCCCTCCAGCTCGGGCTCCTCCTACTCAGCTCCAGTCTAAGATTTGAGGTCCAGAGGATGGTCGCTGCTAATGCAGCTCCTCAGAAAATTTTATTATTTTAATATTCGGACAGGAGACTTGGATCACTAGTTGGTCTAGAGGTCTCAGGGGTATCAGCGCTGCTGTACCCCAACCTCTCCCTTGGCGGATCTGTATTTACTCAAAGTCCCTGCAGAATCCTTGCCGGCCCTGGGGGATGAGGAGAGCTTCTCTGGCGGGAACGCAAACCACACGTGCGGTCACTGCGTTCTTCGCCCTGGAGGGAAGCATGGGCACTGCGCCAGAAACCCCTGAGGGTCCCTGTGGCGCCTTGGCTGGTGAGTACTCCACACAAATTTTAATAATAATTATGTGTGAGTGCTTTAGCGTCTGAATGAACAGCGCTATTACTAATGTCAGCGTTACTATGTCAGTATGCGTCAGCGCTGCTGTGACAGCGCTAATACATGTAATGTCAGTATGCTTCAGCGCTGCTGTGACAGCGCTACTACATGTAAATGTCAGTAAGCTTCAGCGCTGCTGTGACAGCGCTACTACATGTAATGTCAGTATGCTTCAGCGCTACTGTGACAGCGCTACTACATGTAATGTCAGTATGTTTCAGCGCTGCTGTGACAGCGCTACTACATGTAAATGTCAGTAAGCTTCAGCGCTGCTGTGACAGCGCTACTACATGTAATGTCAGTATGCTTCAGCGCTACTGTGACAGCGCTACTACATGAAGATGTGGTGATTTTTTGTCCGCAGGCAGATAGCTGCAGGACAGGGAGGGAGCAGGAGCGGGGAGAGTTCGCGCTCATTATTTGAGCTAGCAGGGGGCGTGGCCTATCGATCCCGGTCTTTTGAGCAGGAAGACGCGCGCTCTGGCTTTTCTCCTGCGACCCCCTCACTGTGGCGGCCATTACTCAGGCTCCTGGGCTCCTCGGACCGCTCCCCTCCTCATATAGACACCACGGCCAGCTGGGTGAGTGTGGATTCCTCACCCCGCAGCGCAGCGATCGCTATCCTGCAGCTGCAGTCTCATCAGAGACATAAAAATTGGCTGGGACTCACAAATATATATATATTTTGGTGAGTTTGCAATATTAACCCCTTGGAGGGTTATTTCTACCTGCTAAATTTGCTGACTGAATTCCGCTGGGGTAACTCTGCTTGGTGGAGCGTTAACCCTTCAGCGTTTGAAAAAAAAAAAAAAAAAAACCGCATAGTTTTTTGCTGGTATTACCGCTTTGACCTGCTCATACAGATGAGACATGTCTGAACAGAGTTCAGATGCCGCGGATCACGTCCCAGTGCCATTGCGGCAATCAGATACGCAGACCCCCACAGCGTCTAGCGCTGCGGTCGACAGCGGTGGAAAATTGGATGATATCGCTCGATCGATTAATAACTTATCTGACCTTTTAGGTCAATATGTGTCTGCTAATGCCTCTCAGAGGAAGCGACGCAGGCCGTTACCGGCCTCTACACGGAGCGAGTCAGAGGTATCTGATATTGGGCAGAGTTCCCCTTTATATTCGGATGGAGAAATATCCGATTCAGATGCGGACGAGCCGCAGGGGCGTTCCTCTATGGCGAAGCGTACGGAGGCATTAATTGAAGCCATGAGAGATATACTACAGTTACCGGAGGAGGTAACTAGTCGTCCTGGTAAAGCAGCACGCATGTTCCAGGAGTCCCGTGCTTCGCGCACAACATTGCCAGCTCTGGATGAGCTTAATAGTGTAATAGAGGAGGAACGTCTATGTCCAGATAAGCGTTTTCATGGAACGCATTTCTTTGATACACTTTATCCTTGCTCTACGGAGTTAAAGGCTAATTGGACCTCTGCTCCTGAAGTGGATGTGTCTTTATCTCAGCTTAATAAATCCTCACTACTCCCTATTAAGGGAAAAGCGAGCTTACAGGAGCCTTTGGATAGAAAGGCAGAATTGGCGGCAAAAGCAAGCTATGAGGCTGCGGGTCATGGATTTCGAGCAGTGCTAGGATCCATGTGTGCTGCTAGAGCTTCTCTAAGCTGGTTGGCACGTCTGAAGACGGAGTTGCAAAATGAATCTCCGTTATCTGAGATACGGGAAACTTGTGAATGGTTAGAAACGGCAGCCTGTTATATCTTTGATGCCGGTCTGGATACGGCATCTCTGCTGGCCAAAGCGCAAGCTTCAGCGGTCACAGTCAGAAGAGCTTTATGGCTCAGACAGTGGGCCGGGGACGCAGTTTCCAAACAAGGGTTGTTGGCCTTACCTTTCAAGGGTGGCCATCTTTTTGGATCCGACCTCACAGAGCTGATTTCCAAGGCTAAGGCAAAGGAATCAGCATTACCACAGCGAAGGGCCATGGCCTCGGTGTCCAGTAAGCCTGGTGTTTATAGTGGTCGGCGGTCCTTTCGGGGCCGAGGACGATCTAGTCACTCCTCGTGGGGATCGGGTCGTCCTTCTTTCTCAGGAAAGAAATCCTCTCAGAAAACTCGTACTCCCTGGAAGCAGAGTTTCCGCCAGAACAAGCGGGAACTTGACAAGAAAACCGCAAAGTCGGATTGACGCCAGGGGTCCACTCGAGGATTCTCGAGTGGGGGGTCGCCTGCTTCTTTTCAAGGAGACTTGGATGGCTCGCGTTCCAGATTCCTGGGTAACGCGGATAGTGTCAGCAGGCTATTTCATAGAGTTTGCTTCTCAACCCCCAAATGTTTTTTGTCAATCTCGCGTTCCGTCGGAACCCGAGCTTGTTGTCGCTCTACAGCGAGAGGTCGAATCGCTACTACAAAAGGGTGTAGTGATACCGGTTCCGTCAGAGGACCGAGGGAAAGGTTTTTATTCCAACCTTTTTATAGTTCCCAAAAAGGAGAACAAATTTCGCCCGATTCTGGATCTCAAGCGATTAAACCGGCATGTCCATGCCCGGAAATTTCGCATGGAGTCGCTTCGTTCCGTTGTGGCAGCTCTGTCACAGAACGATTTTCTGGTGTCAATCGACATTCGCGACGCCTATTTGCATATTCCCATCGGAAAGGCTCATCAGCGCTTTCTTCGATTTGCCATAGGTCAGAATCATTACCAGTTCGTGGCTCTGCCGTTCGGCTTAGCCTCAGCGCCAAGGGTCTTTACAAAAGTTCTGGCGCCCCTCATGGCACTCCTTCGAAGACAGGGGATTACGATTCTCCCTTATCTGGACGATCTTTTGATCGTGGCTTCCTCGGAGGAGGAGGCATTGACGGCTCGGGATTTGTCTCTTCAGTTTCTGAAAGACTTCGGTTGGCTGGTCAATTGGGAGAAGTCGTCCCTGGAACCATCGAGGACAATTCTCTTTTTGGGAATGCATCTCGACACGTTTCGGTCGGTAGTTTCCCTACCACCAGACAAACAGTCATGTCTTCTTCGACATGTACAGATTATGACATCCTCAATGGCAATGTCCCTACGGAAGTGTATGCGTCTTCTGGGACTGATGGTGGCGTCCATGGAGGCAATTCCTTTTGCCCAGTTCCACTCCAGGACTCTTCAAAGGTTCATCTTGAGTCGATGGAACCAGTCGCAATCGCTGGATTGCAGTGTCACCATTTCTCGCGCGGTGCGGGATTCTCTAGAATGGTGGTTACGTCCAGGGGCATTCTCCCTGGGGAAGTCTTTCCTCCCTCTGAAGTGGTCAGTCATAACCACCGATGCCAGCCTGACGGGCTGGGGGGGTGTTTGGAACAATCTCTGGATTCAGGGGGTATGGTCACCGGAAGAGTCTGTGCTTCCGATCAACATCCTGGAATTGAGGGCGATTTTTCTTTGCCTCCAACATTGGACGGTCCCTTTGAGCGGTCTGCCAGTCCGTGTGCAGACAGACAATGCGACGGCTGTCGCGTATATCAATCACCAAGGTGGGACAAGGAGTTCCAGACTCATGGTAGAGGTGTCCCGAATTCTGATTTGGGCAGAGGCCAATGTACCAGCCATTTCGGCGATTCACATTCCAGGGGTTCAGAATATTACAGCGGACTTTCTCAGTCGCAGAAGGATGGATCCCGGGGAATGGAGCCTCCACCCGGAAGTCTTTGCACTACTGTGCTCTCGCTGGGGAACCCCCCAAGTGGATTTGATGGCTTCCAGGTCCAATGCCAAGTTACCGACATTCATGTCCAGGTACAAGGACCCGAAGGCGGTGGCGGTGGATGCTCTAGTGGCTCAGTGGGATCAGTTCAAGCTGATCTATGTATTCCCGCCGATATCCTTACTTCCTCTAGTGCTGCGTCGGATCAGACTAGAGAGAATTCCAGCTATTCTGATAGCTCCAGACTGGCCAAGAAGGGTGTGGTTCTCGACAATAATGTCGTTGTTGGCGGCACCTCCGTTTCCACTCCCTCTTCAACAGGACTTGTTGACTCAGGGGCCCATTTGTCATCCGGACTTGATGTCCCTGCGTTTGACGGCGTGGCTCTTGAGACCGAGATCTTGACCCGTAGAGGTTTTTCAGCCGAGGTCATTGCTACCCTTCGTGCTGCAAGATGTCCGGCTACTTCTAGGATTTACCACAAAATTTGGGAAACCTTCTTTTCGTGGTGTTTGGGGTCTTCTCGGAACCCGAGAAAATTTTCCATTCCCAACCTGTTGGCTTTTCTGCAGCATGGGCTAGACAAGGGTTTGGCAGTTAGCACTCTGAAAGGTCAGATTTCTGCTCTGTCCTTATTATTCCGGAGAACCATTGCTTCGAATAGAGACGTGATCTCTTTTTTCCGAGGTATCTCTCGTAAGTTTCCGCCGCGGAAGGCACCCGTGTCTCCTTGGCGGCTCAACCTTGTTTTGGAGGCTCTTCAGCATAAACCTTTTGAACCTATGGTTTCTGCTAGCCTTTCTTTACTTTCTTGGAAGGTGGCTTTCCTTGTTGCAGTCACTTCCTTGAGGAGAGTTTCTGAATTGGCAGCTCTTTCTTGCTCGCCTCCTTTTCTGGAGTTTTTTCCGGATCGTGTAGTGCTTCGCACTCGGGGTGATTTTTTGCCTAAAGTGGTGTCACAATTTCATGTTAACCAGGATATTGTGTTGCCTTCACTCTGTCCGGATCCGAAGAATACGAAAGAGCGAGATTTACACACATTGGATTTAGTGCGGGCCTTGAAGTTTTATCTATCTATTACTCAAGGTTTTCGTAAGACGGACTCCCTGTTTGTGGTTCCGGCAGGTCGTCGGCGTGGTCAACGAGCTTCCAAGGGTTCTATAGCTCGTTGGATCCGGTCAGCTATTTTGGAAGCTTACCGTCTTCGGGGTGAATCTTGCCCGATTAAGATTCGAGCCCATTCCACGAGAGCTGTGGCTTCATCGTGGGCTTTTCATCAAGGTGCTTCGGCAGTGCAGCTTTGCCGAGCGGCGACTTGGCGCTCTGTCCACACGTTTACAAGATTTTATAAAGTGGACGTCAGTGCTTCCGCTGATGCAGCCCTCGGACGTAGGGTCCTGCAGGCAGCTGTAGTTTAAAGTTCTGGATGAACTTGTGTTTAGCGCTGGTTGCGCTTTGTTGTTAAGGTTGTTGGGTTTCTGCCTATTGTTGGTTTTTTCCCACCCTTATTTTTGAACTGCTTTGGGACGTCCCATCAGTAATGAATTACTGTGGCTCTCTTCCTTCATCTGCAGCTGAAACACGGATTTTGGTAAAGACTTACCTGTAAAATCCTTTTCAGCGAAGGAAGGAAGAGAGACACAGTACCCTCCCACGGCAGAAGTGTGTTGATGTTTTCAGATGCAGCGCGACCCTTATCTGATAGCGATTATCTGGGCTGAGGTCAGCGCGCTAAGGCTCTGTTCCAGCATCGCCAGCTCATCGCAGTAGTCAGGTTCCGTGAGTAGTACCTGGAACTCTGTGGTTTTTGGCTTTCTTTGCATGCATAACCTGTATCCTTGTGTTTTTTCTCTGAAGTTCCTTCAGAAGGGGTTATGTTGCTCCGCTGGTGATCTTGGCTCTTTTCCTAAAAGCTTTGATACGACTGGAGCTGAGTAGGAGGAGCCCGAGCTGGAGGGGCCAGCCAGTCATCACTCTTTTGATCTGAGGTAACATCCTGATCTGGGGCTCCGCCTACCCATCAGTAATGAATTACTGTGTCTCTCTTCCTTCCTTCGCTGAAAAGGATTTTACAGGTAAGTCTTTACCAAAATCCGTGTATCTTTAACAACTGAGAATTTATCAAGCCTGGATGAAGGGGAGAAAGACAAACCTCTACTAAGGACTGAAATATGATCGACTGAAAGTGGTATAGTAGATAGGTTAATTACCTTAAGAGTATTATTAGAAGGTCCACCTTCCGGAGGCTGCGCCGTATCTTTTGGAGCATTGTTTGATCTTTTATCACCTTGTCGACGACCATAATAGTGTTGACGTCTATTAAATCTACTTGGGTACCTCCTCTCACTAGTCGATGAGGTATTGGAGAAGCCAGTGGTTGATGTTCCCATTGATCCCTTAATTGAAGTGTCCACTTTGTTATTAACCTTGTTCCACCTATACATATGATTGGCTCTTTTGTCCTCCAAATCCCTCTGAAATTTTTTATTTTTAGTTGCAATAAAGGTGGCGCTACATCGATGATGTTCTGATGGTTTGGCAAGGCCCACTGGAAAATCTGGAACTTTTCTTTAATCATCTCAATGAGAATAACGTTAATATTAAATTAACATATAAATATGGGCGGCAACAGATGGACTTCTTAGATGTATCGATCCTTTTGGATCAAAGTGGTAATGTCCAAACCGATTTGTTCCGTAAAAGTACGGCTGCAAACACTTTACTACACGCCACTTCACAGCATCCCAAACACCTGATATCAAATATCCCGACTGGACAATATCTCAGAGCCAGGAGGATCTGTTCTAATGATGCCTTCTTTGAAAAACAGGCGGAAGATCTGTGTACCAGATTTAGAGAACGGGGATATGGTCAGAGATCCATCTGTCAGGCGTATACGAGAGCTCGCTCTAGCAACCGCACTGACCTATTAAAGGATAAATCTGCTCATCATGAAGCCTTGGATCCGAAGGTACGGTGTATTTTCAACTTTAATTCTCATAGTGATGAAGTTTACCATATTCTCAAGAAACACTGGCCAGTCCTACTTTTGGATAAAACCTTAGTTAACTATGTAGGGAATAATCCAATGGTCACATATAGAAGGGCACGTAATCTACGGGACCACTTGGTCCATAGCCAATATATAGGCAGTAAACCTAAATTTCTCTTTGGATCAAAAGGCCCAGCATGGGGCTGCTCACCATGTGGAAAATGTGTCGCATGCAAAAATGTGGATGTTGCTAAGGATTTTTGTAATTCAGACAATAGTAAAACATATAAGATTACTTATAACATCAATTGTACCACCAAAGCTGTAATCTATCATGCAACATGTCCCTGCGGACTCATTTACGTTGGCATGACAACTAGAGAGATGAGGAGACGGGTTAGGGAACACATACGCGACATAGAAGATGCTAAGGAGGTCGAGGATATCACCTCATTGAAACCTATACCACGTCATTTTCGGTGTAAGCATAATAGTGATCCATCCCATTTGAGATTTAAGGGTATTGACAGGGTCTTCATCAGCCCACGAGGAGGGAATTGGAAGCAACTTTTGGCGCAAAAGGAGACAAAGTGGATCTATACACTCAACACTTTGTATCCACTTGGCCTTAACGATTACAATAGCTATAAGCCTTTTCTGGGTTAGTTTTCAGGCTTCCTGTTTACACCTTGTTGCGTTCACAGTATATTTTACATATATACATATATTTTTTCTTTTGTGAGTTTTCTCTGAGCTGTTTCCGTTTTTTAGTCGTTGGTTTTAACTTTTTTATCTTTTCCTCTTTTCCTCCTTTTTGTTATTTTTATAGATGATTTGGCTTTTTCGATTATGTGTCAATCTCTGTGTTCTTCTGGGAGTCTGTAATTCTGAAGATATCTACAAGTGTCTTTCTTTCCGATCATTTATGTCAATATTGGCCATTGCCATTATTCTTTATGAATAACATAAAATGTGTTTTAGTCGGTTCGAATCATAATTACGTTTCATCATATTGGGCTTGTGTGCAATAATTGCGATAACAACAGCATTTTTTATTTTTTATATTAATATGCGGTTTAATACTATTAACAATATCTTTATGTATTTGGGGTTTTACACCCCCTTATGTTATTTATTTGGTACCCGCATATGCGATCATGCTTTTCTCGCTATGTATGATTACTGTTATTATCATCTCATACTTTGTTTTTCTAATTCTTTGCGAGTTTTTCTTTGAGCATATCTAGAAATGTTACTGTGACGATTGGATCTCCAGCGATTTAGGAATAGCGGCTATGATTGTCTATTACCTGTTCACCTGGTAACCGTTACCATGATGCTTTTTGTGTCGGCCTGATGGGAGAGTGTGACCTCATCTCTGAGCGATTTTCCGGCGACCTGGAACAGCAGCCAAGATTGTCTATTACCTGTTTCCTTGGTAACCGTCACCACGATGCTTTCCTGTTGCCTGATGGGAGAGTGTGACCTCATTTCCGAGCACGTACTTCCGCTTCAGTATTCCTGTGTCGATAACTTCATGGTGGGCGTTACTTGGGAGAATCATGTGACCAGCTCTTACAAGGAACTTCTCCGGAAAAATACACTATTACAGTGATTATGTATGGACATTTACATCGCTCGCCAGATTCTTGGTATCCATAAGTGACGCTGATCTGTGTCATAAGTTATTGCTTTCATTATGTGCATGCCTATTTTCTGACACTTTCGTTACTATAACAACGGTGTCAACAGACACTGATTCCGGCGCATGCGTTAAGACTTGCACAGCTTGTCTTTCTGATTGGCCAATCATCGCATAAATAGCCATTAAACCAGCGTCTATCCACCCCTGGACGAAGCATTTCATTGCGAAACGCGCGTCGGGTGTGGTGGACGCCTGGGCTGCAAGGTAATTATGGTATACTATCATTTATAGCATGTTGCATTTAGTTACGATATGTTAGCTTTTTACTATGTTACATTTTCTCATGTGATTTATGTATAGGCTTAGGGGTGTTATCCTTTTGCACTTTATGCCAACTATTATAGTGGCAGTGATTCATATATAAGACATGATATCTCTTTGGATGGGATAGCTTTACCCCTTGTGTTGTTTCATCTTGATTACATTGAAATATTTGTGGGTACCTATGCCATATACATTTTCGCATTTGTTTTGGTTTGTTACCATTAGGGGTGTAACCTTTTTTGCTTACATATATTTACACTTTTTTTTACCTCATGCATTAATTGATTGCTACCTGTTGGCTCTGGGTGTTCCACCTTTTTGTTTGTATTTTGTGTGGGTTCCCTTTTCTCCCGTTTTTATAGCTCTTACATTGTTATATTATGTGTAATAAAATTGCATTTTCTGAATACCTTTTTACAGAGCATTTTTGTTTTTTGGTGTTGTTCTCCATAGGTAAGCAGCGGGCGTCGTGCACTTGTAGCGGACATGGGATTTTTGAAATCCCTTCCACTATACTGTAACATTTGGACGCTGCAGGTTGGACGCTGCGCAAGTACACAGCGTCCAACCCTCAGCGTTTACTGACCGTGTGCACCTACACTTAATACTAGTAATTTCATGTTCATGGTGCTGTGATCAGGGATTTATGTCTTTCTACATCAACTAAGGAATGTGCTCTTCAGACCATTTGGGGGTATCACAATCCTGTACCAGACCTCAATCACAGGGCACTAAAACGTTCATACTAAATATGTGATGCTTCCGATTTTGTGTTATTGTATGCCTGATGAAGAGACCTGAGTAGTCTCGAAAGCTTGCAATTTGTTACCATCTTTTCAGTTAGCCATTAAAAGGTATCAACCACTGAGGACTCTCCAATCACAATATTTTTCTATCTACTAACACTGTACAAAGACAAACATCTTTCCTGTATCAGCCTTAGCAGGAAATTAAATGAATAAAATACAAGTTGTACTGAATCTTTTCTCTTGTATAGTTGATGAAATGATACATGTTTTCCTGCACCTGCATGTTTTTTCCCTCGGATAACTTAAGTACAGATGGGTATTCCTGAAACAGACCACAGGAGGGGATCAGGTTTCATCTTATTATACAAAAACTAGTCAGTGTGGTGTAGGGAAAGTTCTCCTGGGAACTTACAAATTAGGAAGTTGCATTTGATGAAATTTTATACCATCTTTGTTACGATGCAAGATTAACAACTCTCCTGAAAGGAAACCTCAAATGTAAAAAAAAAATATAAATAAAAGCAACAAAGAAATGAGAGGTTTGCTCACGTTTAATGAGATATTGCAAAATTGAGTCAGTATTTGAACTGGAGACAGCAGCAATCATGTATGAGGCTCATAATGTTATGTTATCAGTTTCACTTAATTATTCAATGTTTCTTTTAAGAAACTAAATTAATGCTCAACCTGCTTTAAGATACAGTTTAGGCTACTGCAAATGACACATGTATTAGTGGCTATGCGTCACACTCATGGTTAATCAATCATTTCCAGGCTACTCCTACACTTGCTATTGTTTCAGTTTTCAAATGCAAATACAGCCCAGAATTTGAGAAGTAAATAAGTTTGCTAATGTCGAGAAACTTTAGAATGAAAGTAGGGTTTTGATATCTCCAGTGTTAGAAGCGATCCTTAAACAAGTATACTGTTATTTTTTATATCTGACCTAAAGACACACGGTTGTGCTCAAAAGTTTACATACCCCGGCAGAATTTTTGCTTTCTTGGCCTTTTTTCAAAGAATATGAATGATAACACCAAACCTTTTTCTTCACTCTTGGTTACTGGTTGGGTGAAGCCATTTATTGTCAAACTACTGTGTTTTCTCTTTTTAAATCATAATGACTACCCAAAACATCCAAATGACCCTGATCAAAAGTTCACATACCCCATTTCTTAATACACTGTATTGCTCCCTCTAGCATCAATGACAGCTTGAAGTCTTTTGTGGTAGTTGTGGATGAGGTTCTTTATTTTCTCAGATGGTAAAGCTGCCCACTCTTCTTGGCAAAAAGCCTCCAGTTCCTGCAAATTCCAGGGCTGTCTTGCATGAACTGTGTGCTTGAAATCTCCCCAGAGTGGCTCAATGATATTGAGGTCAGGAGACTGATATGGCCACTCCAGAACCTTCATTTTGTTCTGCTGTAGCCAATGACAGGTCGACTTGGCCATTGTTTTGGATCGTTGTCATGTTGGAACGTCCAAGTACGTGCCATGTGCAGCTTCCGGGCTGATGATTGCAAATTTGCCTCCAGTATTTGCTGATAACGTGCTGCATTCATCTTTCCTTGAACTTTGGCCAAATTTCTTGTGCCTTTGTAGCTCACACATCCTCAAAACATCATCATAGGCTTTGTTGACCTCTCTCCAAATGTAAAATTTATGGCTGTGGCCAAAAAGTTTAATTTTGGTTTCATCACTCCACATGACCTTGTTCCAGAAGTTTTGAGGCTTGTCTGTGTGCTGTTTTGCGTATTGTAGGCGAGATACTTTGTGGCATTTGCGCAGTAATGGCTTTCTTCTGGTGACTCGACCATGCAGCCCAGTTTTCTTCAAGTGCCTCCTTATTGTACATCTTGAAACAGCCACACCACTAGTTTTCAGAGAGTCCAGTATTTCAGATGATGTTATTTGTGGGTTTTTCTTTGAATCCCAAACAATTTTCCTGGCAATTTTTGTTGGTCTGTGGTTTTGTGTTTACAGAGCCCCTGATTTTCCATTTAATCACAGTATGAACGCTGCTGACCAGCAATATCAATTCTTTGGATATCCTTTTGTACCCCTTTCCTGTTTTATACCGTTCAACTACTTTTTCCCATATTTCCGTTGACAATTCATTTGCTTTCTTCATGACTCACAATCCAGAAACGTCAGTGGCTGGATGAAAGATGCAAGAGTCTGTCTGGATCACAGAAACTCACTCAGCTTTTATGCACACACACTGATTACAAGCAAACAGGTCTCAGGTGAGGATGTTACCTTTAGTAGCCATTCAAACCCATTTGTGTCAACTTATGTGCATGTTATCAGGCCAAAATCACCAGGTTATGTGAACTTTTGATCAGGGTCATTTGGATGTTTTGGGTTGTCTTTATTATTTAAAAAGAGAAAACGCAGTAGTTAGACAATAAATGGCTTTACCCAACCACTAACCATGAGTGGAGAAAAAGTTTTGGTGTAATCATTCATATTCTCTGAAAAAATAGGCCCAAGAAAGCAAAAATTCTGCCGGGTATGTAAACTTTTGAGCACAATTGTAGCACAGATTAGGACAGCCTGTATTCTGTGAATGTTCCATGCCATTGTACAGGTTACTGCGGAGAGAAGTTTATAACACTGAAAACAGACTTCATTGATTTGCAAGAGCTCCTTCAAGTATTTTTCACAAAGACTTAACGCGTTTGTTTCATTATTCAGTTGCACTATGAATCCTGTTCCGAAAACAAATCAAACCAGTGGTCAGGCAGAGCGTGTTTCTGAAGACTGGATTTATGATACCTTTCCTTGTAGTTAATGGGTTTATCCCAGAATGTGAAAAAATGTCTGCAACCTGTTGATATAGGAAAGATGTGTATCTTTGTACCGTGTTAGCCAGTAGATAGAAAAATATTTAGACTTGAGAGTCCTCAGTGGTTGATACCTTTTAATGGCTAACTGAAAAGATGGTAACAAATTGCAAGCTTTCGAGACTACTCAGGTCTCTTCATCAGGCATAGACTAATACAACATCTGAAGAATCACATATTTATACACAAAATAGCACAGAAAAAATGCAATAGGTAGGACAAGTGACATGAAGCAGAACTGTCATTATGGCAGAGGGATTAACATAAATATGACTAGTTCATAGATAAGGAGTGAAGGTTTTATTACCCTCTGATTGGGGTCTGGTATTGTGTTGTGATGACCCTAAAAGGTCAGGGAGGCAGATTCCTTAATTGTTGTAGAACGACATAAAACTCTGGGATATATTCATCCCAGCACTAAGAGTGTCAAAGGTCATCATAAGTTTATATTCCCAGACTTTTCTATCCTTCTCAGATTTGAAGTTAGATTTTAATACAAGTAATTCCATATCTGTCATGCTATGACCGGGCATACAAAAGTGTTTGGCCACAGGTAAATCCATTCTTTGTTCTCTTATCGTGTGGCGATGAGAATTCATCCTTGTTCTCAGTTTTTGCCCGGTCTCCCCCACATACAGACCCCAGTTGGACATTTAGTACATATAATTAGGTACACCACATTAGATGTGATGCAGCTGAAAGTACCTGGTATCTTGTAGTCCTGATGGGAGTTGGGGATCTTTATCCTGTCCGTGGTCATTATAGATGTACAGGTCTTGCATTTCTTTTGTCTGCAAGGAAAGGTTCCTGCAGCTGTTGGGGAGGACAGGGAGCTTCTGACAATGATGCTTCTTAGATTTGGGGGCTGCCTAAAACATAGTAGTGGGGGGTCTGGAAATATGGATTGTAATCGGGCATCTTTTTGTAGTAAAGGTTGTAGTTTCCGTGCAGCTCCCCTTAGCATCTCCAGACTTGGATTGTAGGTGACCACTAGAGGCACCCGGTTATTTTCTTCTTTAGCTTTGTAATGTAGCAGGTGATTCCTTGATATTCTGGTGGCTCTTGTAATTTGGTTTTCAATTGTTCTTGGATGGTAGCCCTGGTTCAAAAAAGTCTTTCTGAGGCGACCAAGGTGTTCATCTCTATCCATGGGGTTGGAACATATACGGTTGTATCTGATGGCTTGGCTGTAGACAATAGAGTTTTTTATGTGTTTAGGATGGAAACTGTCCCATTTAAGATATGTTGGACGGTCGATTGGCTTCTGATACAGGGATGTCTCTATTTCATTGTTCTTTAGCTTAATGGTGGTGTCTAAAAAGTTAATTTCAGTGCTGGAGTAGTTAAGTGTTAAGTTGATGGTGGGATGAAATTGATTGAACTGTTCATGGAACGTCTTTAGCTGTTGTTCAGACTCCGTCCAGATGATTAAAATGTCATCAATGTAGCGGTAGTAGGCCCGAGGCCTGATGGGGCAGGAGGACAAAAATTCGCTTTCAAGCTTGGCCATGAAAAGATTTGCATGCAAGACCTGTACATCTATAATGACCACGGACAGGATAAAGATCCCCAACTCCCATCAGGACTACAAGATACCAGGTACTTTCAGCTGCATCACATCTAATGTGGTGTACCTAATTATATGTACTAAATGTCCAACTGGGGGTCTGTATGTGGGGGAGACCGGGCAAAAACTGAGAACAAGGATGAATTCTCATCGCCACACGATAAGAGAACAAAGAATGGATTTACCTGTGGCCAAACACTTTTGTATGCCCGGTCATAGCATGACAGATATGGAATTACTTGTATTAAAATCTAACTTCAAATCTGAGAAGGATAGAAAAGTCTGGGAATATAAACTTATGATGACCTTTGACACTCTTAGTGCTGGGATGAATATATCCCAGAGTTTTATGTCGTTCTACAACAATTAAGGAATCTGCCTCCCTGACCTTTTAGGGTCATCACAACACAATACCAGACCCCAATCAGAGGGTAATAAAACCTTCACTCCTTATCTATGAACTAGTCATATTTATGTTAATCCCTCTGCCATAATGACAGTTCTGCTTCATGTCACTTGTCCTACCTATTGCATTTTTTCTGTGCTATTTTGTGTATAAATATGTGATTCTTCAGATGTTGTATTAGTCTATGCCTGATGAAGAGACCTGAGTAGTCTCGAAAGCTTGCAATTTGTTACCATCTTTTCAGTTAGCCATTAAAAGGTATCAACCACTGAGGACTCTCAAGTCTAAATATTTTTGCAACCTGTTGGAAAGTTTCAGGGCATCTTGCAGCATAGAGGAACACTGCTCAAGACATGTGTCTCGACTCTTTCGGCTGAAGAACAGCATCATGACCAAGCGCATCAGATCTGCCCAATCTGCCACAGGGCAGGAGAAAAACTTCTCATAAGCTGACTGAGCAGAGCTGGCTTTTTTTTTTTCTCTTTCTTCAGTTTTGTTATGTTCTCATTTGTGAGCTCACTGTTCAGACAGTCTGAGACCTTCACAACAGAGCATAGTGGCTGAGCAAGGGAGCAGAACTGAAGCGGCGAGAAAAAAAGCCCTTTCTGCACAGCCAGCCAAATTTAAATGTTTTAATCTTTATTCCCCTGGTCTGTGGCTGAGTGAACAGAGCAGGCTTTTTTCTCTTGCTTCAGTCCTGCCTCATTTGTGAACCCAGTTTGTCAAAGAACTTTACAGCAGGGCACAGAGACTGACTGAGAACAGGTTTTTTTTCCCTCTTCTTTCATCTTGCTCTCTTCTTAAGGCTGTGGTTCCACGGTCCGGAACCACAGCGCTTTGGACGGAGCGGAAATTCCGCACCCCCAAAGCCCCGCCCCCTTTTTGACGCGCGCTCTTTCCGGAAGTGTTCCGGACACCTCCGGAACACATCCGGAAAGAACGCAGGGCTGCATAGCCTGTGTTATTTCCGTTGCGGCGACGCAGCGTTGCCGCAAGACGCTAGGACATGCTGCGGTCTAAAAAGACGCGCCGCATGTCCGGAAACGCAGGTCTTCCGCCTGCGTATTTTTACGCATAGTGGAGACGGGATTTCTTGAAATCCCCTCCACTATGCTGTAACATCTGGACGCTGCGTGTTTGACGCTGCGCCAACGCACAGCGTCAAACACGCAGCTAATCCGGAATGTTTCCTGATCGTGGAAACATACCCTAAGGGTATGCCACACTAAGCGAGATCTCAAGCGAGATCGCTAACGAGATCGCAACTGCGTCACCATTTATGACGCAGTAGCGATCTCGTTAGCGACTTAGCTGTGTGTGACATGTAGCAGCGATGTGGCCCCTGCTGAGATGTCGCTGATCGCTTATGAACGTTCTGAGCCGTTTTTTGGTCGTTGGTGTCCCGCTGGTGAGCCTGAATCGCTGAGTGTGACACCAACGACCGCAGAGGTCGTTATGCAGATCGCTAATGAGTTGTGTTTGGAATCACAGATCGCTGATGAGTTGTGTTTGGAATCTAACAGCTAAGTCGCTAACGAGATCGCTACTGCGTCATAAATGGTGACGCAGTTGCGATCTTGTTAGTGATCTCGCTTAGTGTGGCATACCCTTAAGTCAGGCAAGGAGAGCTTTTATTTCCTTCTGCTTAGCCCTCCACTGCAGCTGAGTGAGAAGATCAGTTATCAGTTACAGTTGAAACGCATCTCAGATGGAGTGTCTTCCTGGTGCAACTCTTCTTGATAATGCTTAGGATAGGTTGCAGCTTGACATATGTGATGCCAGCTATTTTCATCACGTTTTTGAGAACTCCTTTAGTTCCGTGCAGGTTTCCTATGCCGATTAGTAAAAATATCTCCAGGCTAAAAGATGTGTCCACTACTGGACAACACCTTATTAATAGCCCCTGGGTGCAGAATAAAAAATACGAACTGGCCCTGTAATATTGGTAGTGATTTATTAACAATTTATTCCAATAACCCTTAGAACATTAAATCCCATTGTAAGCAAGTGAAAAAATAAAACATCATTTTCAATTAACTGATTAAAAAAGAAATTGCATAGATCTACCATGCATATAATTTAAATGCAGCTTTAAAAACACACTACACCCCTAATAGGTAATACATGATAAAGGTATGTCTATGGCAATCACGGTAAATATCTAACTAAATTCCCATCAAATAATCCACTGAAGATTCTATTGAAAGCCTTTAAATTGTTATACCTAAATGTAAATAGTCATTATAGGAGCTAAACAAATAACTGCATTACCAATATAATTGAAGCCAAAGCACTACTTATATAGACCACCAGTGTAGTCACCACAGAAATCAGGACCTTATAACAGAAAGCTGCTGTAGTCCACCATCTACTTAGTCAGGAATTTTTTAGGCCATATAGCAGTTGTTTAACTGTAGGGTTGGAGCACTCTTTTAAGAACTCAAAGGAGCCTTTTTCACCATTTCAGGCTTCTTCAGGGTAATGAGGTAAATAGTGCAAAGCAAGATGGCCAAACAGGCTGTTGATAACCTCTCCGTGTAACATCATGCCTACATCATAAACGCCACCTTCAGTCAATAACCAAAGAGGCAAAGACAATGCACACAAGCCAACGTGTGATCATATGAAAAAAGCACGCTCACCAACCAATCCGATTAACCTTTGTAAATGATCAATACAAGCGGGCCACCACTAAATGATGTCAGTAGGTCAAGGGAACGCCAAGCTAAGTAAGTGCTTCAAGAAAATGGCGCTGGGCTTGCAATATGAACCTTCTAAAAAAAATAAATGGCGCGGAGCCTGCGCAATAGTTTAATTTGGGAAAGAGAACACATATGCACATGTTTTACTTATCCAGAAATGGATAGGCAATAATAAATGCTATATTACATCAAGCCTTATAAATAATTGACACATTAAATATAATTACTATGCATAATTTTTAAATTGAAAAGAACAGGCAGGAAATAATTTTTTACTATAATAATATAACTATAATAATACCACTACAAAGGCCAAAATAAAAGACGATGCACTAAATAGGTTTATTAACACAAATTACCGTATATTCACTTTAATATTACCATTATTAATGAACAAAAGTTTATTACAATTATCTAGGAAGTAAGGGTGAAAGGGTGGGTGGGGAGTAGTGATACTTAATATGGGATAAGAAAGTAATGATTGCAGAAAGTCTGAGAATGTGAAGCCCTCATTTAAGCCCTAGAATCATAGAATGGTAGAGTTGGAAGGGACCTCCTGGGTCATCTGGTCCAACACCCTGCTCAAAGCAGGATTCAAGCACAGACTAAGATGTCCAACTCAAAGCGTCGCAACTGAATCGCTAAAACCAATTGCGACTCGTCGTGACGCTAACGTATGTAGCAACGACGTGGCCCCTGCTGTGATCTCGCTGATCGTTCACTAGAGTTCTGGACCGTATTTAGATCGTTGGCGTCCCGCTGGTGACGCTATATCGCTGTATCTGGCACCTTTTGTGAGCGATGTGCGCTGTTTTTTACATCGCAATGCCCGTTAAAGTCGTTAATGAGATCGCTAACCGCTTATGCGTCGTTAACGAGATCACTAAGTGTGGCAGCTACTAGCGACATTAAAACGATCACAAAAACGATCTCATTAGCTTGCGTCGTTATTGAGATCGCTAACGAGATCACTAAGTGTGGCAGTACCTTAAGACTGCTCCATAGGCTCAAGTCTATCAAGATTGACAATCCTAAGACAAAGTTCTACCTTCCTCATATCCCAAAAATTCTGGGCAGTGGGGGCCTCACCATGTGTCTGGAGATGGGGGTATCTGCTTCAGTATTTATAGAGCTCAGATGTTGAGAAATCCACCTCTGACTGCACAGCTATACAATTTCTTTTTTTTTTTTTTTAAATGCATTAATTAAAAGTTATGTTTTTTTTTTTGTTTGGTTATGATAGGATTTATTGGCCATCGTGTTACCGGGTTAATATATTCCTCCAATCTGGATGCATAAACAATGTCACGTAACCGCAGCCAGTCTGCATTGGGTCATGTGAATGACAAATTTGGGTGTACATGACGCCACTTTATTTTGATAATTTCTGTGTTGTTGTTTCTCACATATGAATAAACTAAATGACATTGTTTCCCCTACTTGGGTAGGACTGGATCTTTACAGGTTGTCTTTGTGTTCCTATTCACTGAGAGAGACAAGATCTTAACAGTAAGGAAACCTCATACTGATCTAGGACATATTTATTTAGACTTTAGATGAAAAGCATAATATACATCTTTGTCAGAAAAAGTTTGGAATAACAAAACAGGGTCTTTTTGGCCAACAGAAAAGGATTTGACCGAATAGTAAATAGATGGCCTATCTTTAGTCCATCATCTTTTCAGTGTTGCCGTTTTGCTTTCTCCACCCACATATCATTCTAAAAGCTTTGCTTATTAGGCACTTACAATTTTTCCTTCTGGTTTCTTCTTATTCAGCTTGATTCTTTCTGGGCTTTTTTAATATAGCTTCAGAAACTTGTGCTTAACCCCTTAACGACCAAGCCATTTTGTAGGCCAATTTTTACAATTCTGACCACTGTCTCTTTATGAGGTTATAACTCTGGAACGCTTCTACGGATCTTGGCGATTTTGAGACTGTTTTCTCATGACATATTGTACTTCATGATAGTGGTAAAATTTCTTCAATATAACTTGCGTTTATTTATGAAAAAAATGGAAATATGGCAAAAATTTTGAAAATTTTGCAATTTTCAAACTTTTAATTTTTATGCCATTAAATCAGAGAGATATGTCACAAAAATTAGTTAATAAATAACATTTCCCACATGTCTACTTTACATCAGCACAATTTTGGAACCAACATTTTTTTTTGTTAGGAAGTTATAAGTGTTAAAAGTTGACCAGCAATTTCTCATTTTTCCAACAAAATTTACAAAACCATTTTTTTTAGGGGCCACCTCACATTTGAAGTGAATTTGAGGGGTCAATATGACAGAAAATACCCAAAAGTGACACCATTCTAAAAACTGCACCCCTCAACGTGTTCAAAGCCACATTTAAGAAGTGTATTAACCCTTTAGGTACTTCACAAGAATTGAAGCAATATGGAAGGAAAAAATGAACATTTAACTTTTTTTCCCAAAATTTTTCTTTCGACACAATTTTTTTAAATTTTGTCAAGGGTATCAGTAGAAAATGAACCACAATATTTGTTGTACAATTTCTCCTGAGTACACTGATACCCCATGTGTGGGGGTAAACCACTATTTGGGCGCATGGCAGAGCTCGGAAGGGAAGCAGCGCCATTTGACTTTTTTGGCTGGAATTGAGATTGGACGCCATGTCGCATTTGGAGAGTCCCTGTGTGCCGAACAGTGGAAACCCCCCACAAGTGACCCCATTTTGGAAACTGGACCCCCCAAGGAACTTATCTAAATGTGTTGTGAGAGCTTTTAACCCCCAAGGGCTTCACAGAAGGTTATAACGTAGAGCCGTAAAATTAAAAAATCATATTTTTTCCACAAAAATGATCTTTTCATCCCAATTTTTATTTTCCAAAGGATAAAAGGACCCCAAAAGTTAATGTGCAATTGGTCCTGAGTACGCTGATACCCCATATGTGGGGGTAAACCACTATTTGGGCGCATGGCAGAGCTCGGAAGGGAAGCAGCGCCATTTGACTTTTTTGGCTGGAATTGAGATTGGACGTCATGTCGTATTTGGAGAGCCCCTGTGTGCCTAAACTGGAAACCCCCCACAAGTGACCCCATTTTGGAAACTAGACCCCCCCAAGGAACTTATCTAGATGTGTGGTGAGAGCTTTGAACCCCCAAGGGCTTCACAGAAGGTTATAACGTAGAGCAGTAAAATTAAAAAATCATATCTTTTCCACAAAAATGATCTTTCCACCCTCAATTGTTATTTTCCAAAGGGTAACAGGACCCCAAAAGTTATTGTGCAATTTGTCCTGAGTACGCTGATACCCCATATGTGGGGGTAAACCACTATTTTGACGCATGGCAGAGCTCGAAAGGGAAGGAGCGCCTTTTTCAAATGCAGACTTTGATGGAATGGTCTGCGGGTGTCATGTCACGTTTGGAGAGCCCCTGATGTGCCTAAACAGTAGAAACCCCCCACAAGTGACTCCATTTTGGAAGCTAGACCCCCCAAGGAACTTATCTAGATGTGTGGTCAGCACTTTGAACCCCAAGGGCTTCACAGAAGTTTATAACGTAGAGCCGTGAAAATAAAAAAATCATATTTTTTTCCACAAAAATGACCTTTTTGCCCCCAAATTTTTATTTTTATAAGGGTAACAGGAGAAATAGGGCCCCAAAAGTTGATGTGCATTTTGTCCTGAGTACGCTGATATCCCATATGTGGGGGGGAACCACTGTGATCGCCTTACTGCGATCTTTGGGAGGCACAATGAACAAATCCACAAAAGGTGAAGAATTGGTTTTCTTTTTTGCGCCGTTCCTCGTGCGTTATTAGTGATTAGGCGACTTTATTCCTCGGATCGGTGCGATTACAGCGATACCAGATTTACATCCTTCTTTCATGTTTAGCTTATGTCACACACTAAAAGATGCTTTTTTTTTTTTTGAATAATTTTTTGTAAGAAATTTTTGCATCGCCGTATTTTGAGAGCTATAATTTTTCCATATTTCGTCCGACAGTTATCTGCGGGCTTATTTTTTGCGGGACGAGCTGACGTTTTTATTGGTACCATATTCGGGCATATAACGTTTTTTGATCGCTTCCTATTCCGATTTTTGTGGAAGCAGAATGAACAAAAACCAGCAATTCAGGAATTGTTTTTTTTTTTTTTTTTTTTTTTTTCCTCCGTTCCATGTGTGGTAAAATTGATAAAGCAGCTTTATTCTTCGGGTTACTACGATTACAGCGATACCTCATTTATATCTTTTTTTTATGTTTTGGCGTTTTTTACACAATAAAAAATTTTATAGAAAAAATAATTATAATTATTTTTGCATCAGTTTATTCCGCGAGCTATAACTTTTTTATTTTTTCGCTGATGATGCTGTTAGCGGCTTGTTTTTTTGCGGGACAAGATGACGTTTTCAGCGGTACCATGATTATTTATATCTGACTTTTTGATCGTGTGTTATTGCACTTTTTCCAAGCGGTTTGGTGATACCGCTTGGAAAAAGTATAATTTACTACTTTTTTGTGTTTTTGTTTTACGGCTTTCACTGAAGGGGTTAACTAGGGTTACGCTTTTATAGATGGGATTTTTACTGACGTGGCGATACCAAACGTGTATTTTTTTTGTTTTTTATTTTTTTTATTACATAAAAATGTGTATTTTTTAGGGGATTTTTTTATTATTATTTTTTAACTTTTCCCTTTATGGGACTTTAACTTTTTTTACTTTTTATTGCAGTTACAATGCATTGCAATGCTCCAGCATTGCAATGCATTGTACCTATGATGAAAGCTGCTGTGAGCATGATCACAGCAGCTTTCCGTAGCTAGATGACCCAGAGGTTGTCATGACAATCCCCGGTCATCAAGGCAGAGATCGGGCCATTGCAGGGCGCCGATCTGAGGCAGAGGGAGCTCCCGACCCTCTGCCTCCCCACCTGAGCGCTTCGATCGCAGCGATCGCGCTCGATCGCAGCAGTCAGGGGGTTAACAGCCAGGGGCGGCGGGGGTGCCGCTCCTGGCTGTCAGTGCAGGAAGCCTGGCCACTGCAGCGCCGGCTCCTGCACTGATCGCGCTGGAGAAGCTGAAATTTCAGCTTCTCCTGCGCGATCGCTGCTGTGTTTGGTCAGTCAGATTGACTGACCAAGCACAGCGCTGTAGGTGCGGGGACCGACGGCAAAGGTCCCCGCACCGCTTTCCGTGCCTGTCAGCTGTCTGTGACAGCTGTCGGCACTGATCTACCACTGCGTGTTTACACGCAGTGGTAGATCAAAGGCATGACGTGCACAGTCCGTCCTGGTGCCGGAACTGATACCCGGCCATGACGGACTGTGCACGTCATTGGACATTAAGGGGTTAAATTAGCTTACAATCAAAAATTGAAAAAATGTTAGTAAACAGTACAATCCACTTCTTGATCCATGTACAGTCCTGTTCATCAATGTTGGCCCCCATGAAGTTTAAGTACATAATGTTGAATATCTCCTGAAAAAAATGAATCAATTTAAACAGTTTTTTTGAATAGAGCACTCGTGTTAAATACAAAAGAGCAAATGATAAACAATAATTTAAAACAAAAAGTCAATTGGAGGGAAAAATAGAAAAGCCTAAAGCTTGATATGACTCTGGTATTGGCACCCTTTACATTAAAGTAGTATGGAAACACATTTTGACTTGCCTGTGGTAAATCACAAATGAGAATCACCTGTGATTGTCGGTCCCCATGTGACATGAATTAGCCAATGAACGATGACTTCAATGTTTCAAAAAAGCCATGTGGTAGGCACTGTTCCTTTGACACAATGGTGAAGACAAAGGAGCTGTCTGAGGACATCAAAATTGCTATTACTAGCAAACATAAGACTTCCAAAGGGTATAAGGCCCTTTCCAAAGACCTTGATATCCCAGTTTCAACAGTGTGCAATGTTATTAAGAAGTTTGTCAAGCACGGAACAGTCAAGAACCTCCCTGGACATAGGGGAAAGAGGAAAATTGGCAAGAGAGTTCTTCGAAGGTTGGTGTTAATTGGGGAAAAAACACCACATAAAACATCCAAAGACCTGAACGCCAACCTGGAACAGTCTGGGGTTATGGTTTCTACAAATACCATATGCTGCACACTAAACCAAGCAGAGCTTTATTGGCGAAAGTGAAGGATGAAACCATTGCTGAAGAAAATTCATAAAAAGGAACGACTGATCTTTGCTAAACAGTACTTTGAAAAACCACAGTCCTTCTGAGAAAAGTTTCTGTGGACAGATGAAACATAAATAGAGCTTTTGGCAATGCAAAGCAACAGTTTGTTTACAGACGGTGCAATGAAGCTTATAAGGTAAAGAACACCCTACCATCAGTTAAGCACGGTGACATTAATAAGTCCTGACCTCAATCCCATTGAAAATCTTTGGGGTGAGATGAAATCTGCCATTGTTGAAAAAGAATCCAAGCTTGAACAAACTACAAATGAAGAGTGGGAGAAAATACCATCTGAGAAGTGCGAGAAGCTTATAGATGGCTACAAGAAGCTTTTGCAGGTGGTCATCGAGGCCAAAGGGTGTGTAACCAAGTATTAATTTGGGGTGCCTTTATTGTTGCACATGCTCTTTATTTTGCTTTTTCTTTAAATTGCAACATGTAAGTTTAAAAACAATGTTATTAATGTTGTATTACTTTAAACCATTAGTTAAAAATTCTAAGGATATAACTTTGGTACATGTCCATTTATTTCTGTAGATATTTGTACAGTCTATAAAAAAAATTAAAGGTGTGCCAATAATGGTGACCAATACTGTATTGCCTAGAACATTTTCTTTCCTTTCATGTTCACACCCATGAGGGAAAAAAGTCTCGGTATTTATTACATCACATTTTTTTGGCCTACATAAGACATGTCATGTACATTATCTATAGGCTTCTAGACAAATGTTCACTCTTTTGGTTTAGGCTTCTTTCACACTCCTTTTTGCATTGTACTTTATCGTATTTGACATAAAAGCACCTGGGATATCCATTTATAGTATCATCAAAGGGCAACTCCAGAAGCCAATAAATGAGTGTGAATAGACCCTCAGTTCTAATTTGTTTTTAAGGGGAAACAAGTATAGTCTGTGTTATGCTTTTCTACGTTATAATAATAATTTGAATATTATTATAAATAATAGTACAGTAGAAATCAATGGCAGATAGATCTTGGTGTTTAAGATATACGTTGAAAAAAAAATTACTTAGTATGAAAATAGACTGTGTGGTTTTTTTTTGTTTATTTTTTTTTACAAAATTGGCACTTAACTAAAAATGAAATGGAAAAGTGAAGTTTAACTTGTTGCTTTCAATTCAATTATAGACATCACAAAGATTGCCAGACAGATATCGGTGCCATCATCTCTTTGGTACGGGAAAGGATGTATCTGAAGCATTTTGGAAAGCTCTGGCAAGACAGCTGATCACTGAAGGATTCCTCCAAGAGTTATCTGGTCGAACCAAGTTTGCAATTACATGTGGCATTACAACGAAGGTAATGTGGTTATCATTTTTTCTCTGCCTCCATGATTAATTACATGGCAACTTTTGATTTTAATGTTTGCTTCCTTAGATAAAGCTCCCTATAGAAACGAGTACAGGAAAAATTGTGTTGCCTGTATTTAAAGGGAAGGTACCGAGTTTGTAAATCATTAATAAATCAATGTAATGTAGCATAACATGCTGTTATAACCAAGTTTTGATTGCATTTGAAACCTATATTCGTGTGTTATAGGAGTTTAAAGAAGACACTGGGGGCTGACATCTTGCTTTCACAGTAGCAGCAGGACACTTTCAGTGTCATAATACGGCAGCCCATGGTCATAGGAGATAACAGATGGACACCAACCCTATCTATTATAAGGGAGCTGTCACTGCTGTGAGCTGGGCATGCCTCTGTGGGCTGCACAATTCACAGTAGTGGGTGTGTTCTGCTGCCATTTTCATGGAGCCCTCAGCTGTGGACTGTGCTCGATTTGTCTCCTGTCATTAGTGTCTGCTAACAGAAACAGTACCAATTCCAGTAGAACAGATCCTAGATTGACAGGAGTAAAATGTGGGAGAAAAGAGTGGGCAGAGTAGCAGAGACTGCAAAGACATCAAGGAGAAACAGTGTACAATCAGCATTATTGGAGCAGGAGCTGTGACTCATCCCTCAGTAAGATAAGATAAGAAGGAGCTGCAGATCTGCCTTGAATGGCCAGGCATAGTGGAGGAGGGTGAGAGATACATGTAGTCTGGCTTGGAGAGACATGTGGAGACTGATGGGAGAGAGAGAGCCATATGTAGTATGATGGGTGAGTCACAGCTCCTGCTCCGATAATGCTGCTGCAAACACCAGATGTCTTCACTCTTCTTCCAGTCCACGATGCTGCTGAGTCCACTGTCTTCTGCTCCTCTGTAAACAAGCTGTGCTTCTGATGCAGTAACTGCTGGTGATAGCAGATCACAGGCAGTCACCCACAAAATGGCACTGCCCTGTGATGCTACTCTTCATTCTGCCCCAGGGGTGCTAGAACACTCAAAAGGGGAGGGAAATGGTGATGTCAGTAGTTACTGCCCCAATATTCCAGCTAACAGTAAAGCTGGTAAGTCTTACTATAGCTGCTTGAGGTCTAAAACGGAAAATGCTCCCCCTAGTGGTAATTATATATATTTGTAAAAAAAATATGTACCGTATTTTTCGGACTATAAGACGCACCGGACCATAAGATGCACCCCAAATTTTCAGATGGAAAATAGGGGAAAAATAATGTGTCAAATGGAGGACCGTCTTACAGTCCGAATTCAGGTTACCAGCGAAGGGATCAGCACAGGTAGAGGAGTGGTCACAGGGGTCGTTTGGTGGTCCAGGCTGGTGCGGTGGTGGTGCTCTGTGTTGCAGGGGTACTCTGTGTCCGTGGGGTGGCTGTGCTCTGTGGGGTGGTTGTGCTCTGTCCGGTGGTTGTGCTCTGTCCGTGGGGTGGCAAGTGAAACATTTTGCTGAAATATGGTCAATCTATTTGCTACAGGAGAAAAAACTTTTTCCCTGCAGCAAAGCTTTGCCTGCTCCATGTCGTCCAAATACTTTTGAAAATTAAACTCCTCATCTGATGAGGCTGAAGATATGGTAGCATTAGAACTGGCGAGACCCGAGTCCTCTTTCTCTTGGCAGTTCTGTAGCCCACTCATCCTAACTGCTACTTCAGTCAGAGCTTCTTTTCCTTTTAGTAAGCTGTTGATCATCCAGCAATATATGATAACTCTGGTCCACATGAACAGCTGCCAGAAAAATTTTATTTTCTAATAGCAGTGTCTCTCTCCGTTTCATTGAAGCAGCAATGCCATCTGCGATTAAACCTCCTCTTTGGGACAAGCAAAACAGCTAGTTCTTCCACTCTTTTATGAAAATGCCAGGAGTTAAATCCTCCGCTTGTAATTTTTTAGTTACTGTAAATAGGTGACAAAGCATTTCCTTTAATTCAGCCACCTGTGTCCATTGACCTTCATGTAGTGTTACCTGAGGTTTGGCCATGTCTACAAGAAACCGTTTCAACTCAAGCAATCGCTCAATCATGACATAGTTGCTGCCCCACCTAGTGGCTTAATCCACAATTGCCCCTTTTCCAGAACGTCTCTTGAAGGTGGAATCAATTTTAGGGGTTCTGGCAGCAATAGCCAATTTCCTCACTTTGCCAATAAGAGATCTAGCATGTCCCTTTTGCAGACTATCTCTTTTTGCTGAGCATGTACATAAACTGCAGCCCAAATTCATATCAACTAAAAGCCGAGATCCTTAGATCAGGAATAGAGCAGACGTTTATAGGACATTTCATAACTTTCCCAAATTCTTGTGAAAAAATATTCAGCACATACTGCATTTAAATACTGTACCCAATTTGTTATATATTGTCGGAGTCGGTCCATTTTATAGCAACTCAAGACTCCACCAAAATGTACACCGACTCCACAGCCCTGGTAGGTACACCAGGAAAAAAATCCAGAAAATAACAGTATGATTTTTGCATAATGAATTAACATTTTATTGCATGAAATAAATAGTTGATACAATAGAAAAACAGATATTTGGTATAGAAACCTTTGTTTGCGATTACAGAGGTCAGATGATAACTTATAGTTCTTGACCAAGGTTGTACACACTGCATCAGGGATTTTGGCCCACTCCTCCATACAAATCTTCTCCAGATCTTTCAGGTTTCAGGACTGTTGCTGGCGGCAACATTGAGTTTCCACTCCCTCCAAAGATTTTCTGTTAGGTTCAGACCTGGAGACTGGCTTGGCCACTCCAGGACCTTGAAATGCTTCTTATGGAGCTACTCCTTAGTTGTCCTGTCTATGTATTTCGGGTCATTGTCCCAGCCATGACCGATCTTCAATGCTCTTGCGATACATGGATATTCATCCCCCCTTCAATACGGTGCAATTGTCCTGTCCCATTTTCCAAAAAGCACCCCCGAAAGTATGATGTTTCCCTCATCATGCTTCATGATTGGAACGGTGTTCTTAGGGTTGTATTCATCCTTCTCCTTCCTCCAAATACGGTGAGTGGAGTTGATACGAAAAAGTTCTATTTTAGTCTCATCTGACCACCTGACCTTCTCCCATACCTACTCCGGATCATCTAGATGGCCATTGATGAACTTCAAATGGGCCTGGAAATGTGCTGACATGAGCAGGGGACCCTGTGTGCTTTGCAGGATTTTAAAGGAAACCTGTCAGCTAATTTAAATATAAGCTGCCGCCACCGCCATTAGGGGCTTATCTACAGCATTCTGTAATGCTGTAGATAAGCCCCCCCCCCATGTAACCTGAAAGATAAGAAAAACAAGTTAGATTGTACTCACCCAGGGGCGGTCCGGTCCGATTGTCGTCGCAGGTCTGGGTCCGGCGCCTCCCATCTTCATGCAATGACGTCCTTTTCCTTGCTTCTGTGGCGGCTCCTGGACAGGCGTGATTTTCTGCCCTGTTGAGGTCAGAGCAAAGAACTGCAGTGCGCAGGCGTCGGGAAAGGTCAGAGAGGTCCGGCGCCTGCGCACTGCAGTACTTTACTCTGCCCTCAACAGGGCAAATCAGTACGCCTGCGCAGGAGCTGCTGCAGAAGCAGGGAAGAGGACATCATCGCATAAAGATGAGAGGCGCTGGACCCGAAGCTGTGACACTCATCGGACCGGACCGCCCCCCCCAGGTGAATTATAATCTAACTTGTTTTTCTTATCTTTCAGGTTACATTGGGGGCTTATCTACAGCATTAAAGAATGCTGTAGATAAGATAAGCCCCTAATGGTGGTGGCCACAGCTTATAGGTGAAAAATGAGGTGACAGGTTCCCTTTAATCCATGACGGCATAGTGTGTTATTAACGGTAATGTTTGAGACTGTGGTCCCAGCTCTCTTCAGGTCATTGACCCAGCCCTCCCGTGTCTGGGCTGATTCCTGACTTCTCAGAATCATCCTTACTCCACAAGACAAGATCTTGCATGGAACCTCAGACCCAGGAAGATTGACAGTCATCTTGTGTTTCTTCCATTTTCTAATAATTGCGCCAACAGTTGTTGCCTTCTCACCAAGCTGCTTGCCTATTGTCCTGTAGCCCATCCCAGCCTTGTGCAGGTCTACAATTTTGTCCCTGGTGTGCTTAGACAGCTTTTTGGTCTTGGCCATGGTGGAAAGGCAGGAGAGTGATTGAGCGTGTGGACAGGTGTCTTTTATACAAGTAATAAGTTCAAACCGGTGAAATTAATACCGGTAATGAATGCAGAGTAGGAGGGCTTCTTAAAGAAAAACTAACAGGTCTATGAGAGCCAGAATTCTTGTTCGTTGGTAGGTGATCACATACTTATTCCATGCTATTAAATGCAATTTAATTATTTAAAAATCATACAATATTATTTTCTAGTTTTTATTTTCAGATTATGTCTCTCACAGTTGAGGTGTACCTACGATAAAAAATACTGACCTTTCCAATCTTTATAGGTGGGAAAATCGGCAGTGTATCAAGTACTTATTTTACCCACTGTAATCCCCTGTATACCTCCCAAAAATCTTTTAAAGTTCTCCCGCGCTGTATGTTAAATTAGTTGTCCACTGCTATGACAACCCCTTTCTTAAACTAAATGTTCGGTTCCAAATAAAATAATAAAGCCTATACTCGCCTTCTGTGCCAGCGCCGTTCCCACAGAGTCTGCATTCGATTTCCCCGGGGCTGTGATGCGGTGTTGTGACGCCGGCGCCTAATCAACCCTGGCGTCATGGTCTCCGCCTTGGTACGAACTTCTCCTTTTGACAAGCTGAACATGAAGAGGGAGACAGTGACCGTAACCTCACAGCCCCGGACATAGCCACGCCGACACAGAGTAATCACCGGCCTGCGCACTATGCTTTACCCTACTTCGGACAGAGCCGAAAACATCAGTGCGCATGCGCCGGCTTACATCTTTCTGGCTCATGTACTGGATCTATTTCGCCGCCATTGCTGTGCACATTTGCACTGATGTTTTCAGCTCCGCCTGCAGCACAGGCGGGAGCCGGTCATATATCTGTGCAGGCTTGGGATTTTGCCAGGCTTTGTGGAGTGTGCAGGAGGCGTCAATCGAAGTAGAGGACGCAAGCAGCAGCTGGGAGGAGGGTTAGAGAGCCCAAAATGGACGCCTCCCTGACTGAACAGACATGATTCACATACAGCACAGGAGAAGTTTAACCCCTTCACGATGTGCGCCGTACATATACGGTGCATGTTGTGTCTCTCACTTTGATGTGGGCTCTGGCAATGAGCCAACGTCTTTCCCGACATGTCAGCTGCTCTCGATCCACCTGCGGCTGTTAACTAGTTAAATGCTGCTGTCAATCTGACAGCGGCACTAAATGTGATCACACCGGAAGTGCATCACTAATCCCACCCATTGGCACCGTGTCACATGACCGTGGGTCGCCGATGGGTTGCCGATAGGTTGCTTAAAGTTTATCATCCTCCCTTCTGCTATCTCTAGCCCTGAGAAATGAAGGGGGAGAACAGAAATCCAAGTCAGCCAGGAGCTATGAATTTGTCACGAACAGGTCAGCTGGGTGTATGAAGAAGTGATAGTATCTACAAGAGCAAAATGGTACCAATTTTCTAATGAAGTATATTGATAGCTGCTTAATTTTGCATCTAGGTAGCAAATATGCCAAAAACAAGCAATGCAAAGATGCATACAAGATGTCTAATATTTTCATTTACCAACAAGATGTTTGACTACTTTTTTGTTTCAAGATGAAAAATAAAATTTGCTAAATTGACCTTGTCCTACGAGTACTTAAAATGTTGACAGTCTTTGGTGTGGAATTTTTTTGAATAATGAAATGCGCTGTTTCTTTAGGGCAGAAACTGGATGAGCAAAGCCAAGAATCAATCAAGCCCAAGTCTTATGTTGTCACCAAGTGAAGAGTTGTGTCCTCGCAAATTTGCACCAAGGTAATTTTGTACTCCAACCCTGCACACACTTGGAATACTGTCTGACTTTTTGTATCTGTAATGCTTCAATTCATCTGTGTGTCTAAAGTCCGGTGCTGTTGCTGCGCTGTGTCCGGTGCTGCTGCGCTGTGTCCGGTGCTGCTGCGCTGTGTCCCTGTGCTGCTGCGGGGGGCTCTGCTGACATTTTGTGAAAGGCCAGAGCCCCTTCAGTTCCGTGGTTTCCTATGCGGTGGACTCCGGGAAAATGGCCGCTGGGGGGGGGCTGCGCATGCACAGATGGAGATCTCCGTACCAAGATCTCGGGAGATGAGGTCTTAGCTTTGCAGGGGCAGCACCGGACACCCGCAGCGGCGCGCCGATAAGGTATATCCACATTATAAGACGCACCCCCATTTTCCCCCCAAGTTTGGGGGAAAAAAAGTGCGTCTTATAATCCGAAAAATACGGCAACTAGTTTAACACAAAAAGAAGTGCATTTACGTCTGAGCAATTTAAATATTGACAAATCCCCCAGCCCAGATGGCATTCATCCACGGATACTGAGGGAATTGAGCTCAATAATTGACAGACAGCTGTTACTCATATTCTTAGACTCTTGTAACAGGGGTGGTGCCACAGGATTGGAGAATGGCTCAAGTGGTACCGATATTTAAGAAAGGTAAGAAGGTGGATCTGGGCAACTACTGTCCGGTAAGCCTGACATCGGTAGTGTGCAAAATTTTTGAGGTCATTATAAGAGATGACCTGCAGAAATATATTGCAGAGAATAATATAATAACTTACAACCAACATGGAATCATGAAGAATAAGTCGTGTCTAACGAACATGTTGGGTTTCTATGTGGAGGTAAGTGCAAATCTGGATGTTGGTAATGCAGCTGATGTGATTTACCTGGACTTTGCAAATGCATTTGATACTGTACCACATAACAGACTTATACTTAAGCTACAGACGCAAGGACTGGGGAAACTATATGCAGATGGGTAAGGAATTAGCTAAGTGACTGAAAACAGAGTTATCATGAATGGTACGTTTTCTAAATGGGATATAGTCAGCAGTGGGGTACCGCAGGGATCTGTGCTAGGACCGATTCTTTTTAACCTCTTTATTAATGACCTTATGGATAGGATTAAGAGTAAAGTGTCAGTCTTGCTGACGATACCAAACTATGCAAGATATTAAAATCTGACCTTGATATTACAATATTGCAAAACGATCTGAATAAGATGTCTGAATGGGCAAACACTTGGCAAATGAGGTTTAATGTAGAAGTAAAGTAATGCACCAGGAAGGAGTAATCCTATTGCTGCATATACATTAAATGGGACTACAGATCAAGAGAAGGACTATTCTCGTTACAAGTAAGCTGAGCAGCAGTACTCCATGTTAAGCAGCAGCGGCAAAAGCAAACAAGATTTTAGGACGTATAAAAAGAGAGATAAAATCCCACGATCTCAACGTATTGTTACCCCTTTATAAATGACTGGTGAGGCCTCATCTAGAATATGGGATCCAGTATTGGGCTCCACATTTGAAAAAGGAAATTCAAAAGTTAGTATCAGTTCAAAGACGGGCAATTAGATTATTACAAGCGATGGAAGGCCTCATAATGATGAGAGATTGGAAAAGTTGGGCTGGTTTAGCATATAAAAAAATGCCTCAGAGGGGATCTCATCTACATGTATAAATATATGTGTGGCCAGTACAAAACACTGGCACATGACTTCTTCCTTTTAAGGACCGTGCTGAGGACTAGGGAGCACTCATTACGGGTGAAAGAAAGGCGATTCCGACAGCTAAACAGGAAAGGGTTCTTTACAGTTTCAGCAGTCAGACTGTAGAATGCCCAATCACAGGAGGTAGTAATGGCAGACACTATAACAGCTTTTAAAAAAGGGCTAGACGATTTCTTTGATACACATAACATTGCAGGTTACAGTTAGATTAGTGACGAAATGTACAGTTGGTGGAGAAAGGTTGAACTTGATGGACCTAAGTCTTTGTTCAACCTACTTAACTATGTAACTTTTTCTCCACTCATGGTTAGTGGTTGGGTGAAGCCATTTATTGTCAAACTACTGTGATTTCTCTTTTTAAATCACTATGACAACCCAGTTGGGTGTGTATATATATATATATATATATATATATATATATATATATACACCGTATATACTCGTGTATAAGCCGAGATTTTCAGCACCTTTTTTCGTGCTGAAAATGCCCCCTCGGCTTATACACGAGTCATAGGGCAGAAACCAGCGGGGGAGGGGATGCCGCGGCAGGAGCCGGTGGCTGGGATCATACTCACCCCTCCCCGTGCCATCGCTGAGGGTCCCTGCAATCCTGCATTCTCCCCGGCTTCCTGCAGCTCTCCAGCGCTGAGCGGTGATGTAATACCCGCTCATTAAGGTCATGTAATATGGACGCGACGCCACTCCCATGGGCGTGGCCTCCATATTCATGGCCTTAATGAGCGGGTATTACGTCACCGCTCAGCGCTGGAGAGCTGCAGGAAGCCGGGGAGAACGCAGGATTGCAGGGACCCTCAGCGATGGCACGGGGAGGAGTGAGTATGATGGAGGAGAGGACAAGGAGCACGGAGCTGGACTGGGGATAGAACGGTGGACGGGGGAAGCATGGAGGAGGACGAGGGGGGGGAGAACGGAGGACGGGGGGGAGAACGGAGGACGGGGGAAGCATGGAGGAGGACAGGGGAAGCATGGAGCAGGACGGGGGGAGGACGGGGGAAGCATGGAGGAGGACGGGGAGGACGGGGGAAGCATGGAGGAGGACAATGAGCACGGAGCAGGATGGGGGGAGGATGGAGGGCACAGAGGAGCACGGAGCAGGACGGGGGGGGCACAGGAAGACGGAGAAGGAATGGGGGAGCACAGCAGAGGACGGAGCAGGAGGGGGAGTACAGAGGAGAATGGGGGAGCACAGAGCTGGATGGGGGAGCAAGGAGCAGAACGGGGGCAGCACAGAGCCGGAGGGCAGTTTATACACCCGGCTTATACACGAGTCAATAAGTTTTCCCAGTTTTTTGTGGCAAAATTAGGGGGGGGGGCTTATACACGGGTCGGCTTATACACGAGTATATACGGTATATTTACCAATAAATTCTGTCACACACTTCCAGAGTTTGTGTCGCTTCCACAATGCACCATGACCGGAAGTACGCCGACCACCATATTGGAACACCCAAGTTATGGGTATTCCGATATGGTGGACGGGATTCATATCTCCCTCTAAAGCCGTGCATGCACCGCTCATTGGCTGAGCCGCCTGCCGGCTCAGCCAATGAGCGGCGCGGGATTCAAATCCCCCTCCAAAGCCGCGCCGGCACCGATCATTGGCTGAGCGGTGCCACCTGGCTTTGGTATGTGTGTGTGTGCAGGGCTGTGTGGGGGTCTGTGGGTGTGTGTGTGCGTGATCTGAGTATGTGCGGGGCTCTGCTGGCTGTGTGTGTGTGTATGCAGGCATCGTCCGATGGGACTACAAGTCCCATCCGGCTATGCCTGCTACACTGACAGTGACTGACACATTAGCCAATGATGGGACAGTAGTTGTCCCATCATCCGGCTAATGTGTTGAATGTAAAAAAAAAAAACATACATTACATACAGAACATATAACACATAACATACAGAACATACATATAACACAACATACATCGTCTCCTGTAATAAAGATAAAATAATAAAGCAACCTATACATCACCTGTCCTCCGTAGTCCAGATAATAACGAGTGTCCCACGACGATCTCTGGTGTAGAACACTGACATCGGGTGATGTCAGCGCTTTACACTGCTCCTGTGATACACTGACAGCGGAGGTAATCCTCCGCTGTGTGTATCGCTCAGACGCCGGGAGAGAATGACGTCACTTCCGTTCATTCTCTCACTGGCAATGCTGGGTGAGAAAATTCCCACGCAGCATTGCCACAAAGTGAGAGAATGAACTCAGGTAACCTCAGTGATGCACTGCAGGAGCCATTGTCTCCTGTCAGTGCTTCACTTGGAGGCCCTACAGAGCAGTAGCATTACCTGATGTCACTGGTCTATAGGGGAGACCGTCGTGGGACATTCGTTATTAATTGGACTGCGTCGGACAGGGAGTATATGGTTGTTTTATTTTTTTTACTTTTTATTACAGGAGAACGAGGGCGTCGCTTGGATCTGAGCGTGTAATAAAGATATGAAAACCGTGTTGTGTTTTATTTCATTAAAATACTTTATTGTTTATACTTTATTTTTGCTGGGTGCTGGTATTTTTAGCCAGGGGGGTGCGCCAATATCCATGGCCCCTTCCTAGGCTATGAATATCAGCCCGTAGCTGTCTGCGTAGCCTTTCTGGCTGTAAATTACTGGGGGACCCCATGTCATTTTTTGTGGGGTCCCCCTATTTTAATAGCCAGTAAAGGCTAGCTGCGGGCTGATATTCATAGCCTGGGAAGCTCCATGGGTATTAACCCCTTCCCAGGCTAGAAATATTGGCCTGAGCTTTCCCCCTCTGGCGCAGAAAATTGCGCTGGAGCCCACGCCATTTTTTTCCCATTTTTTTTTTTAACTAACGCTATCGCATGAAGATTTTGTGTGTGTGTGTCTTTAACTATTTATGTACCATTCTATCATCTATGTAATATCTATCTATTTTCTATCTATTTATCTATCATCTATCTGTCTATTATCTATATCTATCTATTATCCATCTATTATCTATCTTTCTGTCTGTTTGGACAAATGTAAAAGAGGAGGTTGGACAAGAAATGACACCACAAACCTTTTTTTTGTTAAATAACATATCTTTATTTAGCTTACAAAAACGCATACAAATCCGCATGAAAAAACACATAAAAAAAGCATCTGTGTTTTCTGCCAAGAGGTCCTGTTTTTGTGCCGAAAATTCAGCAGTCAAATCTGCAACGTGTGCACATACCCTCAAATCCCCCGCCAAAGCCGCACGGCACCGCTCATTGGCTGAGCCGCCCCTGGCTGCGCGGCTTTGGCGGGGGATTCAAATCCCGTGCGGCACGCTCAGCCGGCGGGGCGGAGGATTTGAATCCCAAGCCGCTCATTGGCTGAGCCGCCAATGAGCTGTGCCGCGTGGCTTCGGCGGGGGATTTGAATCCCACGCCTCTCAAAGCCACGCGGTACTGCTGATTGGCTGAGCTGCCGCCGGCAGAGCCAATGAGCGGCGCAGGATTCATATCCCCCGCCAAAGCCGCACGGCACCACTCATTGGTTGAGCGGTGCCGTGCAGCTTTGGCGGGGGATTTGAATCCCGCGCCGCTCATTGACTCAGCCGCCGGCAGCTCAGCCAACAGGCGGTGCTGTGTGGGATTTGAATCCCCCGCCAAGGCTGGCGACCAATCAGCTGCTAGCGGTATTTGCGCCAGATTTGAATACCGCTAGCAGCTGACGTGAGTGGTCGCACGCTGCCGGGTTGCCGATCTATCAGCTGTTAGTAGTATTGCCGATTTCCCGGCAGAGTTATCACCACTAAGGATACACAGATTTATCGCACTTATCGGGTCCACTTCTAGTATATATTTATATATATATATATATATATATATATATATATACACACACAGTACAGACCAAAAGTTTGTACACACCTCATTTAAAGATTTTTCTGTATTTTCATGACTGAAAATTATACATTTACACTGAAGGCATCAAAGCTGTGAATTAACACATGTGGAATTATATACTTAACAAAAAAGTGTGTAACAACTGAAATTATGTCTTATATTCTAGGTTCTTCAAAGTAGCCACCATTTGCTTTGATGACTGCTTTGCACACTCTTGGCATTCTCTTGATGAGCTTCAAGAGGTAGTCATCGGAAATGGTTTTCACTTCACAGGTGTGCCCTGTCAGGTTTAATAAGTGGGATTTCTGGCTTTATAAATAGGGTTAGGACCATCAGTTGTGTTGTGCAGAATTCTGGTGGATACACAGCTGATAGTCCTACTGAATAGACTGTTAGAATTTGTATTATGGCAAGAAAAAAGCAGCTAAGTAAAGAAAAACGAGTGGCCATCATTACTTTAAGAAATGAAGGTCAGTCAATCCGAAAAATTGGGAAAACTTTGAAAGTGTCTCCAAGTGCAGTTGCAAAAACCATCAAGCAACAAAGAAAATGGCTCACATGAGGACCGCCCCAGGAAAGGAAGACCAAGAGTCACCTCTGCTTCTGAGGATAAGTTTATCCGAGTCACCAGCCTCAGAAATCGCAGGTTTACAGCAGCTCAGATTAGAGACCAGGTCAATGCCACACAGAGTTCTAGCGGCAGACACATCTCTACAACAACTGTTAAGAGGAGACTTTGTGCAGCAGGCCTTCATGGTAAAATAGCTGCTAGGAAACCACTGCTAAGGACAGGCAACAAGCAGAAGAGACTTGTTTGGGCTAAAGAACACAAGGAATGGACATTAGACCAGTGGAAATCTATGCTTTGGTCTGATGAGTCCAAATTTGAGATCTTTTGTTCCAATCACCGTGTCTTTGTGCGACTCAGAAAAGGTGAACAGATGGACTCTACATGCCTGGTTCCCACCATGACGCATGGAGGAGGAGGTGTGATGGTGTGGGAGTGTTTTGCTGGTGACACTGTTGGGGATTTATTCAAAATTGAAGGCATACTGAACCAGCATGGCTACCACAACATCTTGCAGTGGCATGCTATTCCATCCGGTTTGCGTTTAGTTGGACCATCATTTATTTTTCAACAGGACAATGACCCCAAACACCTCCAGGCTGTGTAAGGGCTATTTGACCAAGAAGGAGAGTGATGGGGTGCTACGCCAGATGACCTGGCCTCCACAGTCACCAGACCTGAACCCAATCGAGATGGTTTGGGGTGAGCTGGACTGCAGAGTGAAGGCAAAAGGGCCAGCAAGTGCTAAGCATCTCTGGGAACTGCTTCAAGATTGTTGGAAAACCATTTCCAGTGGCTACCTCTTGAAGCTCATCAAGAGTGTGCAAAGCAGTAATCAAAGCAAAAGGTGGCTTCTTTGAAGAACCTAGAATATAAGACTTAATTTCAGTTGTTTCACACTTTTTTGTTAAGTATATAATTCCACATGTGGTAATTCATAGTTTTGATGCCTTCAGTGTGATTCTACAATTTTCATAGTCATGAAAATACAGAAAAATCTTTGAATGAGAAGGTGTGTCCAAACTTTTAGTCTGTACTGTGTATATATATATAATATATATATATATATATATATATATATATATATATATATACAGTTGTGCTCACCTACGGAAAGTATTCAGACCCCTTTAAATTTTTCACACTTTTTCATTGCAGCCTTTTGGTAAATTCAAAAAAGTTCATTTTTTTCTGTACACTCTGCACCCCATCTTGACTGAAAAAAACAGAAATGTAGAAATTTTTGATAATTTCTTAAAAAAGAAAAACTGAAATTGTGTAGAAGCTCTCTTTTGAGCTAGTACAGCCATGAGTCTTCTTGGGAATGATGCAACAAGTTTTTCACACCTGGATTTGGGGATCCTCTGCCATTCTTCCTTGCAGATCCTCTCCAGTTCCGTCAGATTGGGTGGTGAACATTGGCGAACAGCCATTTTCAGGTCTGTCCAGAGATGCTCAATTGGGTTTAGGTCAGTGCTCTGGCTGGACCAGTCACGAAGGGTTGCAGAGTTTTTTTGAAGCCACTGCTTTGTTATTTTAGCTGTGTGCTTAGGGTCATTGTCTTGTTGGAAGGTGAACCTTCAGCCAAGTCTGAGGTCCAGAGCACTCTGGAAGAGGTTATCATCCAGGATATCTCTGTACTTGGCCGCATTCATGTTTCCTTCAATTGCAACTAGTCGTCCTGTCCTTACAGCTGAAAACCACCCCCATAGCATGATGCTGCCACCACCATGTTTCACTGTTGGGATTGTATTGGGCAGGTGATGAGCAGTGCCTGGTATTCTCCACACATACTGCTTAGAATTATCACCAAAAAGTTCTATCTTTGTCTCATCAGACCAGAGAATCTTATTTCTCATAGTCTGGGAGTCCTTCATGTGTTTTTAGCTTTTACTGGCTTCAGAGATTTTATTATTTTCTATGACATGTAGCATTGCAATTTTGAATTCATTGAATTGCATTAAACATGAACAAATGGAGAAGAGTTGTTAACAAATGGAAAACAAATTAACAATTCATAATTCTTGCAGAAAAGATTAAAAAGTCAGTGAAATATTTATTTTACTTATAACTAACCAGAAACTGAGGAACTGTTTATGATCATTAGAATTAGTATGACTACCTTATAGGTTTTGACCATTATTCTTTGACGGCTATACCACTTAAAGAAGTTATCTAGCCATAGTCTGTGTTCCAACCATAGTCTAGTCTTTTTTTGCATGAATTAATGAGGTCCTAGCAGTAGAATCACCCCCCCCCCCCCCAATACCCTCTACTGCAGAAGATCAACCCAAGAATAACAAAGCTTTCAAGCAGGGACTGTAAAAGAAGAATAGCTGGAGATTTGAGAGGATGTAATTGCATTATTGACTTCTCTATTTTCCAGTAGTTTGCAGCCACGTTCTCCAATGGTTAGGCAGCTGCTGCCAGATGCAGGATCAAAGAAGCCTGAAGCGTCCGTTGAGGTTAGTTTTTTGTCTTTTTGCGTTTCTGTTCATTAGTGCTGGTGGCAATATTTCTATCAGTTTATTTTCATTTACAGAAAATCTCATTGAAAGACAAGTTTTCATATGAAGAACCTGGGAAACTTTCAAAAACTTCAGAAATCCCCTCAACCAGGTATTACTCAGTCAGCTTCAAATATTTACCTAGTTGAAGGTTAAATTAAAGTACAACAACAATGGTCTGTGGCCGCCGGACTCGAGCCTTGCGAATCTCCTCCTACCTATTGATATCTCTGGCCCAAGGTGACCTCATGCTGTAACTATGTAGCATGGCCTACTGGTAAGAAGACATACAGGAGATGCTGGCAGGATGTAGGAGGTTCACAGGATTCAATTCCATCGGCCCCACTACAGTCGTAACTACTGAACCAGGGTCTTGCAAAGCTTTTTGCTCAACTATAATGTTAGGCCATCAGCTGTCTTCTTGCACATCACCATGGTTTTATCATGTATATTAGAAATGCTCACCTCTATATACACTGTCTATTTAGTTCGATTTAGGTTGGAAAGCTTCTTTTAATTTTCTGTATTGATCTCTTTATTTAAGCATTTTGAAATTCATTTCACCGCGCAAACCATCCAAACCACCAGAACCTGCTTTGTCTCCAAGAGAAATGGAGCTACAGGTGAGAGAAGATATAAGCCAATAGCTGCTAACATTATGTGGCTGACTTGCCCAAGTGCATTAAAATTCTTGTTCCTTGTATGTGGTTTGGTCCATGTCATATTCTATGCTTTCTTCAAAAGAGTATCAAGCATCTTTTTATTGGCAGTGATTGCAGATAAGCCATCTTTTTGGGTGGGTTCATGAGTAGCAGATACTTTTGGGATTGAGAGGGTAAAGCACATACTTCCTGTGCAATGTCATGGATCAGATGGATTGTGAGCTCTGTGGCTCTAGCTCCTTGGTTCTTCCTTGGTGTCATTTATCGCTACCTCCAGGTCATTAGAAGATGGTAAATTGTTAATTTCTCCTTCGTCTCATTGGGGGACACAGGACTGTGGGTGTATGCTACTGCCGCTAGGAGGCTGACACTGAGTAAACATAAAAAAAGGTTAGCTCCTCCTCCGCCGTATACACCTCAGCACTGGCCGCAGACAAACCCAGTTCATTCTTAGTGTCTGATGGAGGATCACGTCTGGTTTCTTCCAGACCATTTTTTTTTTTTTTTCTACTTTCCCACGAAGATGTGACAGGGGCGACGGACCCTTTTGAAGGGGTCCGATCTCCCCAAACCATCAACGGGCGAGCACGTGGAGTAAGCCTCCACGTATCCTTTCCCGCAACGTGGGACACGAGTGCCGGACTCAGCCCTGACCACCCTAGGGTATTGAAACCCTAGGCTGTACAGAGGCAGAAAATAGTCCGTGCGGCCCCCACTGCACCACCAAGGCAAGACCGCGGTGCTGCAAGGAGGCGGACGGTCCCTCTCCTCACCCCCTGAAGGGTGATGGAGTTAGGGTGCCTGCACCGTCCTCACCCCTTTTTTTCTGTGAAGCCCCTCTCTATCCTGAGACTGCGGCTGAGAGACGCTGGGACCTTTTTTCCTACGTATGCTCCTGTGGATCACGGCCGGGAACCCACCTTTAATCCGGGATCGTCGGTCGTGGAGGATTCAGGAGCAGCGCGTCCAAAGCAAAAGCGGAGGATTCAGCCTGGCTTCAGCCAGGAATCAGGCAAGTCCATGGCTGAGTTCCCCATACCCCCCCCCCCTCCCCCGTATCCGGCGGCCCGCTCTCCGACCACAGGAGCGGCTGCCGCCAAAAATTTACCTCCGGCTTCAGGCCGGCGCTAGGCCGCGGGCGGAAATCTAGCCCCCGGCTTTTGCCGAGGGTCAGGCAGCGCGGGGGGTAATTCGGCGAGGCCGCGGCTTCCAGAGGATGGGCGCGTTCTCGGGCTCCTCCCCCCAGCAGCGGCACTTCCGGCGGGCCCGCCCCCCTAATCCCGAGCGGCCGCCGCCGAAAATTTAGGCCGCGGCTTCGGCCAGCGCTAGGCCGCGGCCTGAAATTTAGCCCCCGGCTTCGGCCGGAGACTAGGCCGCGGCTGGAAATCGGGTCCCCGGCTTCGGCCGGCGCTAGGCCGCGCCCCGCGACCCCTCCCCCTAGGGCTCGGCTATTTAGGAACGCCTCCCTGAAAGGGGAGCGCGTTTTTTGGAAGTCTGGAGCTTCCGTCTTCCCTTTTACGCCACACGGTCCAGCAAGTGAGGTGGAAAATCATTAAAGGACGTTCGGGGAACAGGACTGGGGTAAGTGCTACTACCTCCAGCCTGGTTGCTCCGCTTTGCCGCGCTCCGCACCGCTACTACCCGCACCGCCACATCCAAATTATTCTGACAGGAGGAAATCTGTGACAGATCCAGTATGTCCAGAAGGGCTAAGACCCACACGGTGCTCTATACTGCATGCATTGCCTGTAGATCCCCTTTTCCGCACGCCCAGACTAATCGGGTCTGCGAAGCCTGTGACTCCGAACGGGCTCAGGAGTCCTTACCTATAACCGAGCCTAGTGCGTCAGGTCCTCCGGAATGGGCCTTGTCTCTTTCTCAATCTGTGGCGTCATTAACCAGAGCAATCGAGTCCCTTCAAGCTCCCGATAGGAGCAGGGACAGTGGTTCACCCGGCTTGATTACGCCTCAGGAACCTCCGGCCTGCAGGGGCCGCGCTCTTACCAGGCAGACGCATGGGAAGCGAACCCATACTGCGTCGCCTATGCCGTCCGGGGCCTCGGCATCCTTTAGCTCAGTTTCTCGCTCTCCCTCTCCTTTGGGGGCAAGTGATCAGTATTCAGATTCCGATTCTGAAGGGTCCCTCAATCTAGAGGCACCGAATTGTCAGGAGACAATTGACAGTCTGATTGAAGCTGTCAATCAATCCCTGGGATAGACGATGAATCCACCTTGGCCTCCGGTCATAAGGTGTCTTTCAAACGAGCCAGACAAACTCATAAGGTTTTTGGTGCTCATCCTGAGTTTGAGGAGTTGGTGCAGCGCCACCGAGAAAAACCGGACAAGCGCTTTGCAGGACAAAAGGCCCTTAATACCAGATATCCTTTTGCTCCCGAACTTCTGAAAAAGTGGGCAGAATCTCCTACAGTCGATCCTCCTGTATCGCGTTTAGCGTCTAAAACGCTTCTCTCCCTTCCTAACGGTTCCTCGATCAAGGATCCAACGGATCGTCTGGTTGAAAGCTTGGCCCGCTCAGTGTTTGAGGCATCAGCTCTGCACTCTCTCCTTCTTTTGCAGCGACTTGGGTTGCTAAGGCCATGATATCTTGGTCGGAGTCTCTAAATAGAGCCCTTCACGTATAGAGGTGCCTTCTGAGGTAACGGAAATCTCCAATCAGATAGCTCTTGCAGGAGATTTTTTAATTAACGCTTCTATGGATGCGGCAAATTGCGCGGCATTAGCTGCAGCTAATGCGATTGCTATCAGGAGAGCTTTGTGGTTGAGAACTTGGCGAGCGGATTCAACCTCAAAGAAATCACTTACGTCCTTACCGTATCAGAGCGGCCGATTATTTGGCGAGAAGTTGGATCAGCTCATATCTGATGCGACGGAGGAAAGAGCAGCTTCCTTCCTCAGCAGAGGATTAGACAGCCTTTTCGCCGACAGCTTCAGCCTCGCTTTAGGGCCTTTCGTAACCCAGGTTGGGCCGCGCCAGCCACCTCCAGCGGCTCAGGTCGACCTAATCAGGCCAGAGATCGCCAGGTATCCTACAAGACCAACCCTTTGGGAAGAATGCGATCTCAACAGCCAAGATCTAGAGGGTCTAAACCCCAAAGATATTCGGATAAATGACTGGAGGCAGAATCCGGTCAATTTATCCAGAGTAGGCGGCCGCTTACTCTGGTTTCGCCTCACTTGGCTATCAGTTACTCACGACAAGTGGGTCAGGGAGTTAGTTTCCTCGGGTACAAAATAGAATTCATCAGTCGTCCGTCAAATCGATTTTTTCCCTCGCGTCTTCCCAAAAAAGAATCCCGTGTTCACGCCTTATTCAAGGCGGTCGAATCTCTTCGCGCAGCGGGGTCATTGTTCCTGTTCCAGAGGTCGAAAGGGTCAGGGGTTTTACTCCAATCTGTTCATAGTGCCCAAGAAGGACGGCTATGTCAGACCCATTTTGGACCTAAAACGACTGAATCAATTTGTCAGAATTCGACGGTTTCGAATGGAGTCTCTCCGATCGGTTATTGCAGCCATGGAAAAGGGGGAATTTCTAGCATCAATAGACATTCAGGATGCCTATCTCCACATCCCCATATTCCCTCCTCATCAGAGGTTTCTTCGGTTTGCCATCGGCAACCTTCACTTCCAGTTCACAGCCTTGCCGTTCGGACTAGCCACAGCCCCCAGGGTGTTCACAAAGGTTATGGCTGCCGTTGTGTCCATTCTGCACTCCCGGGGATAGTCATTTTGCCATACTTGGACGATCTCTTCATCAAGGGTCCGTCCTATCAGGCTTGCGAGAAGAGTGTCAGCATTACGCTAGACGCCCTTGCTCGCCTGGGTGGCTGGTGAATCTAAAGAAATCGTCTCCCGTGCCATCTCAAAGGATCACCTTTTTAGGAATGATTTTCAACACTGCTCAAGGGTTGATAACTCTTCCTCAGGACAAGGCTCTAGTTCTCCGTCAGGAGGTACGGATCCTTCGCCAACCAATACCTCACACCATCCGGTTTGCATGAGGGTCCTAGGAAGGATGGTGGCAGCGATCGAAGCCATTCCATTTGCCCAGTTCCATCTCCGCTCCCTTCAGCATGCTCTCTTGGCAGTATGGAACGGGAGCCCTTACTCGCTCAATTTTCAGTGCCGTCTGTCCCGGCAGGTCAGACAGACGCTTTCGTGGTGGACAAGGGACATCACTCTTCGCCAGGGGCGATATTTTCCTCCAGTCCATTGGCTGATAGTCACAACGGACGCCAGCCTTCTCGATGGGGAGCAGTATTTCGTCACTATACAGCTCAGGGGACTTGGTGTCGGCAGGAAGCGACCCTCCCAATCAATATTTTGGAGATCCGAGCTGTTCGGCTGGCTCTGAGGCGTTTTCACCATCATTTGGCGGGCCGCCCTGTCCGAATACAATCGGACAATGCCACAGCGGTGGCATACATAAATCATCAGGGGGTACCCGCAGCAGGGCAGCCATGCGCGAGGTAGGACACATTCTATCCTGGGCAGAAAGAAATCACTCTGTGATATCAGCGGTCCACATTCCAGGCGAGGAGAACTGGGCAGCGGATTTTCTCAGCCGTCAGGGGATAGCGTCAGGGGAATGGTCGCTACATCCCGAGGTATTCCAGCAGATATGCCTACGCTGGGGAACCCCAGATGTGGACCTGATGGCCTCCAGGATAAACGCCAAGGTGCCCAACTTCGTCTCCCGGTACCGAGATCCGCAGGCAATTGCAGTGGACGCCCTGGTTCTACCATGGAATCAGTTTCATCTTCTATACTTGTTTCCACCAATGGCTCTGCTCCCAAGGGTGATCAGGAAGATCAGGTTAGAGGGGGTCCCAGCGATATTAATCGCTCCGGATCGGCCGCGTCGCTCATGGTACGCAGAGCTGGTACAGTTGCTCAGCGACGCACCCTGGCGTCTGCCAGAACGCGTGGATCTTCTCTCCCAGGGTCCAGTTTACCACCAGAACTCAGCGGTCCTGTGTTTGACGGCCTGGCCGTTGAATCTTGGATTCTGACTAGGGCTGGATTCTCCAAAAAGGTCGCCGCCACAATGGCTAGCGCTCGAAAACCCACCTCGGCTCGTATCTACCACGGTACTTGGAAGGTCTTTTTTACATGGTGCAGGAACATTGTTATTCCCCACTTCACTTTTCAATCCCCAACATTCTGTCATTTCTCCAAGCAGGCTTAGATTCAGGCCTAGCACCAAGTACTCTTAGGCGTCAAATTTCGGCCTTGTCGGTTCTTTTTCAGCGAAGGATCGCATCTAATTTACAGGTCAAGACCTTTATTCAGTGGGTTGTCCATATAGTGCCCCCCTACAAGGCTCCCTTAGATGTTTGGGATCTCAATCTTGTTCTGGGAGTTCTGCAAGAATCTCCTTTTGAGCCTCTTCAGGAGGTTTCCCTGACATACCTTTCCTGGAAGGTGGTGTTTTTTAGTGGCCATAACATCCATAAGGCGGGTTTCGGAGCTGGCAGCACTATCCTGCCGAGCTCCGTACTTACTTTTCCACCGTGATAAGGTAGTGCTTAGGCCAGCACCTCCTTTTTTGCCTAAAGTCGTGTCCTCATTTCACATCAATGAGGACATTGTTTTGCCCTCATTTTGCCCAGCGCCGACGCACCGGGTAGAAAAAGCTCTCCATACGCTAGATCTGGTGAGAGCACTCAGGAGATATGTATCTCGGACGGCATCCTTTCGGCAGACGGACACGCTGTTTATCCTCCCTGAGGGTCGCAGGAAGGGACTCGCTGCTTCTAGGTCAACTTTAGCCAGATGGATACGGGTAACCATTCAAGAGGCCTACCGCATCAGAGGCGCGGTGGTTCCCGCAGGAATCAGGGCTCACTCCACCAGAGCAGTGGGTGCCTCCTGGGCTCTTCGGCATCAGGCTTCAGCGGAACAGGTTTGTAAGGCGGCAACCTGGTCCAGTTTGCATACTTTTTCAAAACATTATAATGTCCATACTCAGGCGTCAGCGGATGCTAGCCTGGGTAGAAGGATTCTTCAGGGCGCGGTAGCGCACCTATGAGCAATGCCTATGTATAATTGCACTGTGGAGTCAGTTTCCCACCCAAGTGGACTGCTTTGGGACGTCCCACAGTCCTGTGTCCCCCAATGAGACGAAGGAGAAATACGGATTTTTGTGTTACTCACCGTAAAATCCTTTTCTCCGAGACGCTCATTGGGGGACACAGCTCCCTCCCTTATAGCCGGATGGCTTTATTTTCTAAGTTAATTTTATTTGATTGGGTCTATATCAGTAGATTTACTTCTGGATATATTGTACCTGTATTAGCACTAATTTATGTTTTAGCCTCCTACTGCTTTTTGCACTAAACTGGGTTTGTCTGCGGCCAGTGCTGAGGTGTATACGGCGGAGGAGGAGCTAACCTTTTTTTATGTTTACTTAGTGTCAGCCTCCTAGCGGCAGTAGCATACACCCACAGTCCTGTGTCCCCCAATGAGCGTCTCGGAGAAAAGGATTTTACGGTGAGTAACACAAAAATCCGTATTTTATAATCATAAGATGATATGGACAGTTGGTTAGGTGTAGAGCAGGCGAACCACTATAATTTACCATATTAGTAGGCCTTGGTCTCGGGTCTGATCCCTGCCAGCTTTTGATCTTTTCATAATCATTGGTAAGTACATAGATTCACCAATCAACAGATAGAGGTAGTTGTTGAGAAAACAGCACAACACACTGTAATGATTTTGAATCGTACTGCAAATAAAAGGGCAGCACCACTTACCTGCCTAGGTCTTTGAACAACAGGATGCAGCCAGCCCATATAGCAAAGATGTTGCAAAACACAGGTGCAAAAACTAAACAGACAGCCACCCACCACCTCCCCATTCTTGGAGGGGGTGACTGCTTAGTATACATTTGCACAATAGAGACCTATTGGATGCATTTAGAGAGTGCTGGCCAGCCTGCATGTGAACAGTGCCCTACACAGGCCTCTATTGTGCAAATGTATACTAAGCAGTCACCCCCTCCATGAATGGGTAGGTGGTGAGTGGCTATTTACTTTATTGCACCTGTGTTTTGCTACATTTTTGCTATATGGGCTTGCTGCATCCTGTAGTGCATTTGTTCAAAGACCTGTGCAGGTAAGCAGTGCTGCCCTTTTTTTCTGCTGTATTTTTGAATTTTTGGAGGATTTTTAGTCCTCTTTTCTGGCTCTGCGTTTTTTGAGTCAACAGGATAGTGAAGGAAATGTTTGCAGGAGCTAAGCTCTGTGCGTCCTTACTCTATGCTGTTCAGGCTAGACCAGGGGTCTCAAACTCAATTTACCCTGGGCCGATGGAGGTAGAATCTGGGTGAGGCTGGGCCGCATCAGGTTTTCCACAAGAAAACATTAACTGGTTAACAGCAAGAAGTCATTCCCCCCAGCGCTCATTCTCCCCCATTGCTTTTTCCCCATCACCCCATTGTTGCTTTTCCCCATCACTCGCATCATTGCTTTTCCCCATCACTGCTTTTCCCCATAACTCCTATCATTGCTTTTCCCCATAACTCCCATCATTGCTTTTCCCCATCACTCCCATCATTGTTTTTCCCCATCATTGCTTTTCCCATCACTCCCATCATTGTTTTTCCCATCATTGCTTTTCCCCATAACTCCCATCATTGCCTTCTACCCATCACTACTTTTCCCCATCATTGCTTTTCCCCATCATTGCTTTTTCCCCATCACTCTCCTCCACCTACACACACACACACCACCTCTCACCTGTCCGCAGCATTACAGGTGCCCGCGTTTCCTCGCTCTTGCACAGCTGGTCGCTGAATGATGACGTCAACCAGCGGTGCTGCTCTCTTGTGTCAGAGACAGGAAGCGCGGGCGCCGGCAGGAAGGATCCTTGCAGCTCCGCTCCTGCTTATTTTGTCTTGCAGGCAGCGGAGCTGTTGGGATCACCCCCTGCCCGCCGCACATGATGGCTAGTCTCTAGCCATCATCATACTCACCTCACCTCCTCCTGCTGTAGCTCCGATGGTCCGGAGCGCCGACACTTCTTTTCTGTGGTACCGCTCATTAAGCTCAAGAATATGGGCGCCACGCCTATGAGAGTGGAGTGGCGTCCATATTCATGACCTTAATGAGCGGTACTATGTGTGACTGGGATTTCACATGCGAGACTCGGCGGTGTTTCGCGCATGTGTGATCCCGGCCGAGGTGAGGGCCGCAAACTATTGTCCAGAGGGCCCATGAGGTGGGGGCTGTAAACTATTGTCCCGAGGGCCGCAGTTGGCCCGCGGGCCGCGAGTTTGAGACCCCTGGGCTTGACCCACCTCATTCCTCAATAGATATCTATGAGAAGGCTTACTACATCCCAAAATCGCCTCCGTTTACTTTTTTGATCGTAGGGACAATTTTGTAACCCATGAAAAAACTTATTGGAATTGTAACCAAATACAAATCCATTCTTATCCACACCTGTCAATTCTTAGCCTATCATTTGATATTGATGCTGCACCCAACATGTCTTTTTCCCACTTTCAATTCTTTTTTTCTTCTTCTTGTTACTTTAACATTTAATGTGCAATTAAATTATTTCATTGCACAGCTTATTTACATTTTGTATGATGAACCTAATGTTCAAGCTTTCACATTTGTTTGCTTTAGTAAAAATTGAGAACTCAATAAATTACTTTAAAAGAAGCACTCCCATGAAGTTTTTTTTTTTTCACTAAATCTGTGTATATGTAGTGTAGTGTAAGTTGATTAATATACTCACATACCGCCACCTTCTCTGGGATCAAGAACCGTTCTCTCCTCTTCTCAGTGACATCACTGCCTTGCAGAGTCTCCGGATCACGCTGCGCTCTGTGTGATCCAGAAATGACTTTTACAGTGTAAGTCTATGGAGCTTCAGAACGAGGGCTTACATTTTAAAAGAGATTTCTGGCTCACCCATAGAGCACGGTGCGACCTGGAGAGTGTGAAATCAGTGACATCACTCAGAAGTGGAGCACAATGGCGTTGGATCCCGGTGAAGCTGAGTATAATAATACACCAGCACTGTACTACATACATTTTCCCACACATTTAGTGGAAACAAAAACTTCCAAGAGAGGGCTTCTTTAAAAGAAAAAGTGGTTACAAACCAAAGGCTAGATGGCTTGCTTCTATGTGTTCTGCTCCAGTTAGTTGAAAGGCCACTACAGCAGGGCTGTGTAGTCAGTATAAAATGGACCAACTCAAACTCCTAAAATATAATTATTGGGTACAATGCAGGATGTGCTGTAAATGTTTTCATAAGAATTTGGGAATGTTCTATAAATGTCTTTTTCTGTTCCTGATCTAAGGATCTGGGCTTTTAGTTGAGATGAATCTGTGCTGCACTTTATGGGACACGCTCAGTAGTGACCAGCGCTGTGGGGTCGGGAGTCAGGGAAATTGAGGAGTCAGAGGTTTGGTTTACCGACTCCACAGCCCTGCGTAACAGATAGTTGTTATTCACTGTGAAAACTGATCAAACAACTAGATCTAGTTGTATAGATGTAGCAAATGTAAAATCAACATTTATATGATTTTGAAATAGTGCATCCTTTCCTTTACTACGTCATAGAGCAGCCACCCTACATAAATAGCATAAGTACACAACAATATCTGCACAGTATGCCGGGACGTGTTCATATTGGTACATCTGTAAGTGAACAGTTCTAGAGTATAATTAATGGAATATTGCATTTTACATTATATATGTTAAATATACATGAACGTTTAACCCCCTTAAAGGGAATCTGTTGCCTATTTTTTCGCATATAAGCTGCAGCCGCCATCAGGGGCTTATCTACAGCATTCTGTAATGCTGTAGATAAGCCCCGATGTAACCTGAAAGAGAAGAAAAACGAGTTAGATTATACTCACCGGGGGCGGTCCGGTCTGATGGGTGTCGCAAGTCCGGGTCCGGCGCCTCCCATCTTCTAGCGATGACAGCCCCTCCTTGCTTCTGTCATGCTCCTGCACAGGCGTACTTTATCTGCCCTGTTGAGGGCAGAGCAAAGCCCTGCAGTGCGCAGGTGCCAGGCCTCTCTGACCTTTCCCGGCGCCTGCGCACTGCAGTACTTTACTCCTGCCCTCAACAGGGCAGATAAAGTACGCCTGCGCGAAAGAAGCAAGGAGGAAGACGTCATCGCTAGACCGGCGACACCCATTGGACTGGACCGACCCCCTGGTGAGTATAATATAACTTGTTTTTCTTATCTTCCAGGTTACAGTGCCTACAAGTAGTATCAACCCCCTGCAGATTTAGCTGGTTGACACATGCGGAATTAACTTGCATTGTGACATTTGTACTGTAGATCACCTGGAAGTGGGAAATGCACTGCAGCAAAAATTTTTGTTTCAAGTTTTTTTTTTTTTTTTTTTTAAACGTTAAAGGTTAATTCAGAGTGTCCATTTATTATTCAACCCCTCAAACCACAAGAATTCTGTTTGGTCCCCCTAAAGTATTAAGAAGTAGTTCAGGCACCAAGAATAATGAGCTTCACATGTGTGGATTAATGATCTCTTTTGCCAGCCTTTTCTGACTATTTAAGACCCCCCCAAACTTGTGAACAGCACTCATACATTGGGCAACATGGGAAAGACAAAGGAGCATTCCAAGGCCATCAGAGACAAGATCGTGGAGGTCACAAGGCTGGCAAGGGTACAAAACCCTTTCCAAGGAGTTGGCCCTACCTGTCTCCACTGTTGGGAGCATCATCCGTAAGTGGAAGGCTTATGGACTACTGTTAGCCTACCACGGCCTGACAGCCTTTGAAAGTTTCCTCCCGTCCGAGGCCAGGCTTGTCCGAAGAGTCAAGGCTAACCCAAGGACAACAAGGAAGGAGCTCCGGGAAGATCTCATGGCAGTGGGACATTGGTTTCAGTCAATACCGTAAGTAACGTACTCCACCGCAATGGTCTCCGTTCCAGACGAGCCCGTAAGGTACCTTTACTTTCAAAGCGTCATGTCAAGGCTCGTCTACAGTTTGCTCATGATCACTTGGAGGACTCGAGACAGACTGGTTCAAGGTTCTATGGTCTGATGAGACCAAGATCGAGATCTTTGGTGCCAACCACACACGTGACGTTTGGAGACTGGATGGCACTGCATACACCCCAAGAATACCATCCCTACAGTCAAGCATGGTGGTGGCAGCATCATGCTGTGGGCTGTTTCTCAGCCAAGGGGCCTGGCCATCTGGTCCGCATCCATGGGAGGATGGATACACGGCCTACCTGGAGATTTTGGCCAAGAACCTCCGCTCCTCCATCAAGGATCTTAAGATGGGTCGTAATTTCATCTTCCAACAAGACAACCACCCAAAGCACACAGCCAAGAAAACCAAGGCCTGGTTCAAGAGGGAAAAAGTCAAGGTGTTGGAGTGGCCTAGTCAGTCTCCTGACCTTAACCCAATTGAAAACTTGTGGAAGGAGCTCAAGATTAAAGTCCACATGAGACACCCAAAGAACCTAGATAACTTGGAGAAGATCTGCATGGAGGAGTGGGCCAAGATAACTCCACAGACCTGTGCCGGCCTGATCAGGTCTTATAAAAGACGATTATTAGCTGTAATTGCAAACAAGGGTTATTCCACGAAATATTAACCCCTTCACCCCCAAGGGTGGTTTGCACGTTAATGACCGGGCCAATTTTTACAATTCTGACCACTGTCTCTTTATGAGGTTATAACTCTGGAACGCTTCAACGGATCTTCGCGATTCTGAGATTGTTTTCTCGTGACATATTGTACTTCATGATAGTGGTAAAATTTCTTCCATATAACTTGCATTTATTTATGAAAAAAACGCAAATATGGCAAAAATTTTGAAAATTTTGCAATTTTCAAACTTTGAATTTTTATTCCCTTAAAACAGAGAAATATGTCACACAAAATAGTTAAGAAATAACATTTCCCACATGTCTACTTTACATCAGCACAATTTTGGAAGCAAAATTTTTTTTTGTTAGGAAATTATAAGGTTAAAAGTTGACCAGCGATTTCTCATTTTTACAACAAAATTTACAAAGCCATTTTTTTTCGGGACCACCTCATATTTGAAGTCACTTTGAGGGGTCTATATAGCAGAAAATACCCAAAAGTGACACCATTCTAAAAACTACACCCCTCAAGGTACTCAAAACCACATTCAAGAAGTTTATTAACCCTTCAGGTGCTTCACAGGAGCTGAAGCAACGTGGAAGGAAAAAATGAACATTTTACTTTTTAGTCACAAAAATGATCTTTTACAAACATTTTTTTATTTTCACAAGGGAAAAAGGAGAAAAAGGACTGATAAAGTTGTTGTGCAATTTCTCCTGAGTACGCCGATACCCCATATGTCAGGGAAAACCACTGTTTGGGCACACGGCAGAGCTCGGAATGGAAGGAGCGCAGTTTGACTTTTCCAAACCAAAATTGGCTGGAATTGAGAACAGACGCCATGTCGCGTTTGGAGAGGCCCCGATGTGCCTAAACAGTGGAAACCCCCCACATGTGACCCCATTTTGGAAACTAGACCCCCTAAGGAACTTATCTAGATGTGTGGTGAGCAGTTTGAACCCTCAAGTGCTTCACGCAAGTTTGTAATGTAGAGCCGTGAAGAAAAAAAATCATATTTTTTCCACAAGCATGATGTTTTAGTCCCCAAATTTTTATTTTCCCAAGGGTAAGAGGAGAAATTGAACCACAAAAGTTGTTGTCCAACTTGTCCTGAGTACGCTGATACCCCATATGTGGGGGGGAACCACTGTTTGGGCGCACGGCAGGGCTTGAAAGGGAAGGAGCGCCGTTTGACTTTTCCAAACCAAAATTGGCTGGAATTGCGAACGACGCCATGTCGCGTTTGGAGGGCCCCTGATGTGCCTAAACAGTGGAAACCCCCCACATGTGACCCCATTTTGGAAACTAGACCCCTAAGGAACTTATCTAGATGTGTGGTGAGCACTTTGAACCCTCAAGTGCTTCACGCAAGTTTGTAATGTAGAGCCGTGAAGAAAAAAAATCATATTTTTTCCACAAACATGATGTTTTAGTCCCCAAATTTTTATTTTCCCAAGGGTAAGAGGAGAAATTGGACCACAAAAGTTGTTGTCCAACATGTCCTGAGTACGCCGATACCCCATATGTGAGGGGAACCACTGTTTGGGCGCACGGCAGGGCTTGAAAGGGAAGGAGCGCCGTTTGACTTTTCCAAACCAAAATTGGCTGGAATTGCGAACGGACGCCATGTTGCGTTGGAGGGCCCCTGATGTGCCTAAACAGTGGAAACCCCCCACATGTGACCCCATTTTGGAAACTAGACCCCCTAAGGAACTTATCTAGATGTGTGGTGAGCACTTTGAACCCTCAAGTGCTTCACGCAAGTTTGTAATGTAGAGCCGTGAAGAAAAAAAATCATATTTTTTCCACAAACATGATGTTTTAGTCCCCAAATTTTTATTTTCCCAAGGGTAAGAGGAGAAATTGGACCCAAAAGTTGTTGTCCAACATGTCCTGAGTACGCCGATACCCATATGTGGGGGGGAACCACTGTTTGGGCGCACGGCAGGGCTTGAAAGGGAAGGAGCGCCGTTTGACTTTTCCAAACCAAAATTGGCTGGAATTGCGAACGGACGCCATGTTGCGTTTGGAGGGCCCCTGATGTGCCTAAACAGTGGAAACCCCCCACATGTGACCCCATTTTGGAAACTAGACCCCCTAAGGAACTTATCTAGATGTGTGGTGAGCACTTTGAACCCTCAAGTGCTTCACGCAAGTTTGTAATGTAGAGCCGTGAAGAAAAAAAATCATATTTTTTCCACAAGCATGATGTTTTAGTCCCCAAATTTTTATTTTCCCAAGGGTAAGAGGAGAAATTGGACCACCAAAAGTTGTTGTCCAACATGTCCTGAGTACGCGATACCCCATATGTGGGGGGAACCACTGTTTGGGCGCACGGCAGGGCTTGAAAGGGAAGGAGCGCCGTTTGACTTTTCCAAACCAAAATTGGCTGGAATTGCGAACGGACGCCATGTGCGTTTGGAGGGCCCCTGATGTGCCTAAACAGTGGAACCCCCCACATGTGACCCCATTTTGGAAACTAGACCCCCTAAGGAACTTATCTAGATGTGTGGTGAGCACTTTGAACCCTCAAGTGCTTCACGCAAGTTTGTAATGTAGAGCCGTGAAGAAAAAAAATCATATTTTTTCCACAAGCATGATGTTTTAGTCCCCAATTTTTTATTTTCCCAAGGGTAAGAGGAGAAATTGGACCACAAAAGTTGTTGTCCAACATGTCCTGAGTACGCTGATACCCCATATGTGGGGGGGAACCACTGTTTGGGCGCACGGCAGGGCTTGAAAGGGAAGGAGCGCCGTTTGACTTTTCCAAACCAAAATTGGCTGGAATTGCGAACGGACGCCATGTTGCGTTTGGAGGGCCCCTGATGTGCCTAAACAGTGGAAACCCCCCACATGTGACCCCATTTTGGAAACTAGACCCCCTAAGGAACTTATCTAGATGTGTGGTGAGCACTTTGAACCCTCAAGTGCTTCACGCAAGTTTGTAATGTAGAGCCGTGAAGAAAAAAAATCATATTTTTTCCACAAACATGATGTTTTAGTCCCCAAATTTTTATTTTCCCAAGGGTAAGAGGAGAAATTGGACCACAAAAGTTGTTGTCCAACATGTCCTGAGTACGCTGATACCCCATATGTGGGGGGGAACCACTGTTTGGGCGCACGGCAGGGCTTGAAAGGGAAGGAGCGCCGTTTGACTTTTCCAAACCAAAATTGGCTGGAATTGCGAACGGACGCCATGTTGCGTTTGGAGGGCCCCTGATGTGCCTAAACAGTGGAAACCCCCCACATGTGACCCCATTTTGGAAACTAGACCCCCTAAGGAACTTATCTAGATGTGTGGTGAGCACTTTGAACCCTCAAGTGCTTCACGCAAGTTTGTAATGTAGAGCCGTGAAGAAAAAAAATGATATTTTTTCCACAAGCATGATGTTTTAGTCCCCAATTTTTTATTTTCCCAAGGGTAAGAGGAGAAATTGGACACCAAAAGTTGTTGTCCAACATGTCCTGAGTACGCTGATACCCCATATGTGGGGGGGAACCACTGTTTGGGCGCACGGCAGGGCTTGAAAGGGAAGGAGCGCCGTTTGACTTTTCCAAACCAAAATTGGCTGGAATTGCGAACGGACGCCATGTCGCGTTTGGAGGGCCCCTGATGTGCCTAAACAGTGGAAACCCCCCACATGTGACCCCATTTTGGAAACTAGACCCCCTAAGGAACTTATCTAGGTGTGTGGTGAGCACTTTGAACCCCCAAGTGTTTCACTAACGTTTATAATGCCCTGGCGTGAAAAAAAATATATATTTTTTTTTTCCACAAAAGTGATGTTTTAGTCCCCAATTTTTTATTTTCCCAAGGGTAAGAGGAGAAATTGGACCCCAAAAGTGGTTGTCCAATTTGTCCTGAGTACGCTGATACCCCATATGTTGGGGGATACACTGTTTGGGCACACGGCAGGGCTCGGAAGGGAAGCAGTGACGTTTTGGAATGCAGACTTTGATGGAATGGTCTGCGGGCGTCATGTTCCGTTAGCAGAGCCCCTGATGTGCCTAAACAGTGGAAACCCCCCACATGTGACCCCATTTTGGAAACTAGACCCCCTAAGGAACTTATCTAGGTGTGTGATGAGCACTTTGAACCCCCAAGTGTTTCACTAAAGTTTATAATGCCCAGGTGTGAAAAAAAAAAAATCCTACTTTTTACCTCACACAAATGATGTTTTAGTCCCCAATTTTTTATTTTCCCAAGGTTAAGAGGAGAAATTGGACACCAAAAGTTGTTGTTCAATTTGTCCTGAGTACACTGGTACCCCATATGTGGGAAAAAACTGTTCGGGCACAATTTGGGGCTCAGAAGGGAAATTGTGACGTTTTGGAAGCAGACTTTGATGGAATGGTCTGCGGGCGTCATGTTCCGTTTGCAGAGCCCCTGATGTGCCTAAACAGTAAAAAAAAACCACAAGTGACATAATTTTGGAAAGTAGACTCCCAAGGAACTTTTCTAAATGTGCCCCCCTTCTGGAACTAATCTTTCCTGTAAAGTAAATTAGTAGTGCATTGAGGTGTGGTACAATTTGAAACAATCCTTCATACACAGGCCAGGTTTTTCGGGGCAGGTGTCGCATTGGTAAGTGGTGTCCTTGCGTATTCCCCTTTTGTAACACACTCGGCACCTTTTTTGTGGCTTACCTTTGCTTCCAGTTGGCGGGACCACCCCCGGGAAATGCTGACCTGGTATGATACGAGCACCTTCAGTTCCGGAAGTACTGGGGCCCGCTGTTTCCTGAGCGCCAAACATCAGGGCCTTAACCACTACCTCCTGAAACTGAAGGTACGTCGTATCGCTGTTGCGTGCACATCGTGACAGCAGGAAAGCGTTGAGCATTGCCATTTGGACGATGTGCACGGACAGCTTCTTGTACCACACCTTGGCCTTTCTCAAAGCACTGTACGGTTGGAGGAGTTGATCAGAGAGATCAACACCCCCCATGTATTTATTGTACCCCAGTACACAGTCCGGTTTGCGGACCTGTGTAGAGGTACCCCGTACAGTGCTGAGGGCGCTGCCATCACCATGTATGGTGGTCAAGAGAAGGACATCCCTCTTGTCCTTGTACTTGACCACCAACAGGTGGTCGCTACATTGGGCTCTGCTCTCACCCTTTCTGAGCATCTGCCCAAGTAGCGTCTTCGGGAGGCCTCTCTGATTTTTGCGGACGGTACCGCAGGCTGCGGTACCTCGCGCAGAGAGGGATTTGTAGAGTGGGATGCTGGAATAAAAGTTATCAGTGTAAAGGTGATAACCTTTATCCAGCAGTGGGTGCACCAAATCCCACACAATTTTCCCACTCACTCCCAGGACGGGGGGACACTCAGGGGGTACAATCCTGGTGTCCTTTCCTTCGTAAACTCTAAAGCTGTGTGTGTACCCTGAGGTACTCTCACACAGCTTGTAGAGTTTGATTCCGTACCTTGCCCTCTTGCTGGGCAGGTACTGGCGGAATGCGAGCCGTCCCTTAAAATGAACCAAGGACTCATCCACGCAGATGTCCCTTTGGGGCACGTACACTTCAGCAAACTTTTTGTTGAAGTGTTCGATGACCGGCCGAACTTTGAACAGGCGGTCAAAGTTGGGGTCATCTCGTGGGGGACACTGTGCATTATCATTATAATGCAGGAATTTGTGGATGGCCTCAAAACGCGTCCGAGCCATGACCATTCGGAACAGTGGAGTGTTGTATAAAATATCAACACTCCAATATTGCCGAATTTCTGGCTTCTTCAGGATCCCCATATGGAGGACCAGGCCCCAAAACTGCATCATTTCAACTGCGTCTACAGGAGACCAGTTGGAAAATGATGAACGGGGGTTTTGCGCCAAAAATTGCCGAGCGTACAAATTTGTTTGCTCCACCATGAGGTTAATTAAATCCTCAGAGAAAAAGACTTTGAAAAAGTCTATTTCTGTGAAGCCGGTGGAGTCAAACCTGATTCCTGATTCTGCCACAAAATCAGGAATCAGTGGCTCGTAATTTTCGGGGGCCGGGGTCCATACGGGGTCCGAAGAGGGGTGCGCTGGTTCATTTTCAGGGGCGGGCGCTGCCTCATGTTCTGTCCTGGGGCGTCTGCGTGGCGGTTCCGCAGGACCCGAGGAGGAAGATGAGGAGGAAGAAGAATCTTCATCTGAAAAATAAAGAAATGTGGGATCCTCTCCCTCGCTATCAGTGTCGGAGGCAAGGATAGCGTATGCCTCCTCCACTGAATAGCGCTGTTGGGATGAGCGTGACGGGCGGGACATTTTTTTTGTGAATGTGGTGCTTTGTGTGAACTTTATTTATAACTGTGTGTGTGTGTGGGGGGGGGGGATAGTGATTGGTGTAAACTAAGCTGAAAAGAAAAAGCTAAAAGAAAAGAAAGCGAATTTGGAAAAAAAAGGCCTGTGAAAAAAAGTCTAAACCAGCAGGCACGAGCTCTGATAAGTGACCGGTGTCACTTATCAAAGTTCCGTGGCTGCTGGATGTGCGCACGGGAGTGACGGAAAGGGGGGTGAAAAAAAAACTGGCAGGCACGAGCTCTGATAAGTGACCGGTGTCACTTATCAAAGTTCCGCGGCTGCTGGATGTGCGCACGGGGGTGGCGGAAAGGGGGGTGAAAAAAAAAAAAACTGGCAGGCACGAGCTCTGATAAGTGACCGCTGTCACTTATCAAAGTTCCGCGGCTGCTGGATGTGCGCACGGGAGTGGCAGAAAGGGGGGTGAAAAAAAAAACTGGCAGGCACGAGCTCTGATAAGTGACCGCTGTCACTTATCAAAGTTCCGCGGCTGCTGGATGTGCGCACGGGAGTGGCGGAAAGGGGGGTGAAAAAAAAAACTGGCAGGCACGAGCTCTGATAAGTGACCGCTGTCACTTATCAAAGTTCCGCGGCTGCTGGATGTGCGCACGGGAGTGGCGGAAAGGGAGATGAAAAAAAAAAAAAAAAACAGCAGGAACGAGCTCTGATAAGTGACTGGTGTCACTTATCAAAGTTCCGTGGCTGCTGGGTGTGCGCACGGGAGTGGCAGAAAAGTTGGTGAAAAAAACAAAAAAAAAACAGCAGGAACGAGCTCTGATAAGTGACTGGTGTCACTTATCAAAGTTCCGTGGCTGCTGGATGTGCGCACGGGAGTGGCGGAAAAGTTCGTGAAAAAAAAAAAAAAACGGCAGGAACGAGCTCTGATAAGTGACCGGTGTCACTTATCAAAGTTCCGTGGCTGCTGGATGTGCGCACGGGAGTGGCGGAAAAGTTGGTGAAAAAAAACAAAAAACGGCAGGAACGAGCTCTGATAAGTGACTGGTGTCACTTATCAAAGTTCCGTGGCTGCTGGATGTGCGCACGGGAGTGGCGGAAAGGGGGGGTGAAAAAAAAAACGGCAGGCACAAGCTCTGATAAGTGACCGCTGTCACTTATCAAAGTTTGCGGCTGCTGGTTGTGCGCACGGAGGGGGGTGCGAAAGTGTTGATGGGTGAACTGCGTCACCAATCAACGCTCGGCGGCGCAAAGGGGGGGTAAAAAGAGGGGGAAAGGGGAGGGGGGAATGGGGGATTGGGGTGGATCGGGCAGGGATCGGGGCTCAAAAACTCACGTTTGTAGTCTTTTCTTTCTTTTCTCTTCTTTCTTCTCTCTTCTTTCTTCTCTCTTCTTTCTTCTCTCTTCAGCAGGAGTTGTGGTGTCACAGGCTACTGTGGCACCACAAGGCCCAGCACAGGAGGAGATTTGGCAGTGTGACCGCACAGCAGGAATCCTCAGCAAGTGTGAGGACCCCTGCAGTGCGGTCAGACAGGTCAGATCTAGTTTGCAGACAGGTCACAGAGCGGTCACATCGCTGCTGTGACCTGTCATTGGTGGGATCGATGATCACATCGATCCCACCAATCAAAGGAGACCCCTGCATTGCCGGTTGCTAGGCACCGGCCTAGTAATCGGAGCTCACAGCTCCGATTCCTAGGCAGGTCACCGGCAGGTCACCTAGCAGGGCACAGAGCGGTCACACCGCTGCTGTGCCCTGTGATTGGCGCGATCGTCGATGACATCGATCGCGCCAATCAGCTCCTTCATGCCCTACAGGCCCTGGCCTAGGATCGGTGCTATTACTGCACCGATCCAGGCAGGTACAAGGCAGGGCACAGCGCGGATATACCGCGGCTGTGCCCTGCGATTGGCGCGATCGATGTGATCGGCGATCGCGCCAATCCGGGGGGGTCTGGACTTTCCTAGGCCCAGGCCTAGGATCGAGTACATCGGTACTCGATCCTAGCCTGCGATCTCACTGTTTTAGCCGCTCTGATTGGCTGAAACAGTGAGAAAGGCTGTGATTGGCTGTTCAGAATTCAACAGCCAATCACAGCGATCGGGAGGCCTGAGGGGGGAGGACGCAGCCCGGGATGCCGACGCCAACTTCCAAGAGGTAAGCTGGCGTCGGAATTTTAATGCGATCACCGCTACTTAAGTCGCGATGTCGCATTAAAGGGCATGACGTACTATCCCGTCCATGGTCAGAATGGCACGGGTTTTATGGACGGGATAGTACGTCTAATGTCAGAGAGGGGTTAAACATAGGGGTTGTATAATAATTGACCCACACTTTTATGTTTAAAATTTATTAAAATTCAACTGAGCAACATAGCTTTTTGTTTTGTAAGATTTATGCTTCTGTTAATAAATCCTACTCTCGTTTGCAGTTTGAAGGCTCTAACTTATTTGCATCTTATCAAACCAGCTAAATCTGCAGGGGGTTGAATACTACTTGTAGGCACTGTACATCGGGGGCTTATCTACAGCCATGGCGGTGGCTGCATCTTATATACAGTGACAGATTCCCTTTAATACCACATGCATTTTAATATTTAAAAGTTTTTTTTCTGACATTTTCAAAAACCCATTATAAGCTGTATATGGAAAGGTATATTAACCAAATGTCACGTACGTCTGATGTACAGTTAGGTCCATAAATATTTGGACAGAGACAACATTTATCTAATTTTGGTTCTAGACATTACCACAATGAATTTGAAACAAAACAAATCAGATGCAGTTGAAGTTCAGACTTTCAGCTTTCATTTGAGGGTATCCACATTAAAATTGGATGAAGGGTTTAGGAGTTTCAGCTCCTTAACATGTGCCACCCTGTTTTTAAAGGGACCAAAAGTAATTGGACAAATGACTCCAAGGCTATTTCATGGACAGGTGTGGGCAATCCCTTTGTTATGTCATTCTCAATTAAGCAGATGAAAGGGCCAGAGTTGATTTGAGGTGTGGTGTTTGCATTTGGAAGGTTTTGCTGTGAAGGAAACATGTGGTCACAGGAGCTCTCCATGCAGGTGAAACAAGCCATCCTTAAGCTGCAAGAACAGAAAAAAAACCATCCAAGAAATTGCTACAACATTAGAAGTGGCAAAATCTACAATTTGGTACATCCTGAGAAAGAAAGAAAGCACTGGTGAACTCATCAATCCAAAAAGACCTGGGAGCCCACGGAAGACAACAGTGGTGGATGATCGCCGCATACTTTCTTTGGTGAAGAAGAACCTGTTCACAACATCAACTGAAGTCCAGAACACTCTCAGTGAAGTAGGTGTATCTGTCTCTAAGTCAACAGTAAAGAGAAGACTCCATGAAAGTAAATACAAAGGGTTCACATCTAGATGCAAACCATTCATCAATTCCAAAAATAGACAGGCCAGAGTTAAATTTGCTGAAAAACACCTCCAGAAGCCAGCTCAGTTCTGGAAAAGTATTCTATGGACAGATGAGACAAAGATCAACCTGTACCAGAATGATGGGAAGCCAAAAGTTTGGAGAAGAAAGGGAACGGCACATGATCCAAGGCACACCACATCCTCTGTAAAACATGGTGGAGGCAACGTGATGGCATGGCCATGCATGGCTTTCAATGGCACTGGGTCACTTGTGTTTATTGATGACATAACAGCAGACAAGAGTAGCCGGATGAATTCTGAAGTGTACCGGGATATACTTTCAGCCCAGATTCAGCCAAATGCTGCAAACTTGATTGGACGGCGCTTCATAGTACAGATGGATAATGACCCCAAGCATACAGCCAAAGCTACACAGGAGTTCATGAGTGCAAAAAAGTGGAACATTCTTCAATGGCCAAGTCAATCACCAGATCTTAACCCAATTGAGCATGCATTTCACTTGCTCAAATCCAGACTTAAGAGGGAAAGACCCACAAACAAGCAAGACCTGAAGGCTGCGGCTGTAAAGGCCTGGCAAAGCATTAAGAAGGAGGAAACCCAGCGTTTGGTGATGTCCATGGGTTCCAGACTTAAGGCAGTGATTGCCTCCAAAGGATTCGCCACAAAATTTTGAAAATAAAAATATTTTGTTTGGGTTATGTTTATTTGTCCATTACTTTTGACCTCCTAAAATGTGGAGTGTTTGTAAAGAAATGTGTACAATTCCTACATTTTCTAACACATATTTTTGTTCAACCCTTCAAATTAAACGTTACAATCTGCACTTGAATTCTGTTGTAGAGGTTTCATTTCAAATCCAATGTGGTGGCATGCAGAGCCCAACTCGCGAAAATTGTGTCACTGTCCAAATATTTCTGGCCCTGACTGTACCTTGTTGCTCACGCTTTTCGTGGTCTTTAATTAGTTGACTTGGATGGAATATTTGACTCTGTGAGCCTATAGTTCAGGATTAGTGTTGTATAAAGTGTTCAACAAGGTATGAATTGTAAGGCCTCATTATGTGTTCTATGCATGTTTTCACTGAAAAAACATACGTGAAAATCACTGATTAAAGGGAACCTATTTTTTCCCCTATGAGATGCGGCCACCGCCATTAGGGGCTTATCTACAACATTCTGTAATGCTATACAACACAAGGAACAAGAATACAGTCAAAAGGTCATCATAAAATGTAACATTTATTGAAAAATATGGCCCTTTTTCATTGTGCATATTGTGAACTTACATTCCCCATGCTGCCTTATTCCAGGTTTTAATATTTTTCAATAAATGTTACATTTTATGATGACCTTTTGACTGTATTCTTGTTCCTTGTGTTGTATATCACTATTTTGCAGTTGGTCTATCTTTATTTGATCCATAAATGCTCATTCTAGTGGTATCCTACAGTGGTTGTAGTCATTTATTACACTTATTATATTACATCTTTACTTACCACCCATGTACATTGCTAGCTCCACCTTTGTTTTATAACATTCTGTAATGCTGTAGATAAGCCTCCGATGTAACCTGAAAGATAAGAAAAACGAGTTATATTATACTCACCCAGGGGCGGTCCGCCGTCCGGTCCGATGGGCGTCGCGGTCCGGTCTGATGGGTGTCGCAGGTCCGGGTCCAGCGCCTCCCATCTTCATGCGATGACGTCCTCTTCCTTGCTTCTGGCGCGGCTCCGGCACAGGCGTTAGTCTCTGCCCTGTTGAGGGCAGAGTACTGCAGTGCGCAGGCACCTGACCTCTCTGACCTTTCCCGGCGCCTGCGCACTGCAGTACTGTGCTCTGCCCTCAGCAGGGCAGAGAATTACGCCTGCGCAGGAGCCGCGACAGAAACAAGGAAGAGGACGTCATCGCTAAAAGATGGGGGGCACCGGACCCGGACCGTGACACTTATCAGACCCGGACCGCCCCTGGGTGAGTATAATATAACTCGTTTCTCTTATCTTTCAGGTTACTTCGGGGGCTTCTCTACAGCATTACAGAATGACGGTGGCCGCATCTCATAGGGGAAAAAATAGGTGACAGATTCCCTTTAAGCATTGAATGTATAAACTGACCAAACGCCCATAAAAATCTGATCCAAAACATTGATGAAGAGCAGACTTTTTTTGCGTACATGAAAGATTACTGACGTCTAAATGACTGCTAAAGTAATAAATGGAAAAAAAAAAAGTAAAATAAAAAGTATATAATTTTTTTTCTTACCCTCGCAGACTACATTGTATGGCAAACTTGTAGCAGCTAGGCAAAAAATAGCCAGTGAGAAGGATATCCCACCTGCTGTATTAGCTACAAACAAGGTGCTTGTAGATATGGCTAAAATTAGGTAAGTTGTTTTTTTTGTTTTTTTTTAATTATTTTCAGAATTTGTATTCAGATGTTTCTTACATATGATGGGACACATTGATGAAGTAACTGAATCAGTAAAAAAAAAAATCTTTTATGGTATACATTGTTGACCAAAAAACAATTTTTCTCCTTCGTCTCATTGGGGGACACAGGACTGTGGTGTATGCTACTGCCGCTAGGAGGCTGACACTAAGTAAACATAAAAAAGGTTAGCTCCTCCTCCGCCGTATACACCTCAGCACTGGCCGCAGGCAAACCCAGTTCTTGCTTAGTGTCTGATGGAGGCACACGTCTGGTTCTTTTTCCAGACCATTTTTTTTTTTTTTTTTTTCTACTTTCCCACGAAGATGTGACAGGGGCGACGGACCCTTTTGAAGGGGTCCGATCTCCCCAAACCATCAACGGGCGAGCACGTGGAGTAAAGCCTCCACGTATCCTTTCCCGCAACGTGGGACATGATGCCGGACTCAGCCCTGACCACCCTAGAGTATTGAAACCCTAGGCTGTACAGTGGCAGGAGATAGTCCGTGCGGCCCCCACTGCACCACCAATGCTAGACTGCGGTGCTGCAAGGAGGCGGACGGTCCCTCTCCTCACCCCCTGAAGGGGTGATGGAGTTAGGGTGCCTGCACCGTCCCCCATTTTTGGTTCCGCGAGCCCCCCCCCCCCCCTCTAATGAGACTGGGCGAGACGCTGGGACTGCCGTTTTTAAATGGGCAGAGTCCACTGCAAACAAAGCTACGGACACGGAACCTGAACCTACCTTCAGAGGGGATGTGCTGGCCTGCACATGACAGATGAAGAGAGGACACGGAAGCTTTTCACTGGTGAGAGCGTCTGATCGGGGATTCAGCCTGGCTTCAGCCGGGAGCACGAGCCCCCAGCCTGAGCCCCTACCCCTAAAGAGTGTCATCTTCCGGCGGCCCGCCCTTCGGCTTCTGGGCGGCCGCCGCCAAAAATTTAGCCCCCGGCTTCGGCCGGTGCTAGGCCGCGGCGTCTAATTTAGCTCCCGGCTTTGGCCGGAAGATAGACCGGGCTCCGCCCCCGGCAGCGACACCTCCGGCGGGCCCTCCCCCTGTTTCTCGGGTGGCCTCCGCCAGAAATTTAGGCCCCGGCTTCGGCCAGCGCTAGGCCGCGGCCGGAAATTTAGTCCCCGGCTTTTGCCGGCGCTAGGCCGCGCCTCGTGACCCCTCCCCCTAAGGCTGTGGCTATTTAGGCACGCCCCCTGAAAGGGGATAGCGCTTTTTTTGAAGTCTGGAGTCTTCTCTCTTGCGCCCAGTGACCTTCTACGCAAGCGCTTCGCACCATCATTCTCAGACGTTCGGGGATACAGGACTGGGGTAAGTGCTGCTACCTCCAGCCTGGTTGCTCCGCTTCGCTGCGCTCCGCTCCGCTACACCGCACCGCCACATCCAAATAAATTGCAGAAAGGACTCTGTGACAGATCCAGTATGTCCAGAAGGGCTAAGACTCACACGGTGCTGTATACGGCATGCATTGCCTTTAGGTCCCCTTTTCCGCACGCCCAGACTAGTCGGGTCTGTGAAGCCTGTAACTCCGAACGGGCTCAGGAGCCCTCACCTGTAGCAGAGCCCAGTGCGTCAGGTCCCCCGTAGTGGGCCCTATCTCTGTCGCAATCTATGGCGTCATTAACGAGAGCAATCGAATCCCTTCAAGCTCCCGATAGGAGCAGGGACAGTGGTTCAACCGTCTTGGCTACGTCTCAAGAACCTCCGGCCTGCAGGGGCCGCGCTCTCACCAGGCAGACGCAGGGGAAGCGAACCCACACTGCGTCGCCTATGCCGTCCGGGGCCTCGGCATCCTTCAGTTCAGTTTCTCGCTCTCCCTCACCTTTGGAGGCGAGTGATCAATATTCTGACTCCGATTCTGAAGGTTCCCTCAATTTAGAAGCACCAAATTGTCAGACAATTGACAGTCTGATTGAAGCTGTCAATCAATCCCTGGGGGTAGAAGATGAGTCCACCTTGACCTCTGGTCATAAGGTGTCCTTCAAACGAGCCAGGCAAACTCATAAGGTTTTTGGTGCTCATCCTGAGTTTGAAGAGCTCGTGCAGCGCCACCGGGAGAAGCCGGACAAGCGCTTCGCAGGACAAAAGGCCATTAATACTAGATATCCTTTTGCTCCCGAACTTCTGAAGAAGTGGGCGGAATCTCCTGCGGTCGACCCTCCTGTGTCGCGTTTGGCGTCTAAGACGCTTCTCTCCCTTCCCAACGGTTCCTCGATCAAGGATCCAACGGACCGCCTGATTGAGAGCTTGGCCCGCTCAGTGTTTGAGGCATCAGGCTCTGCTCTTTCTCCTTCTTTTGCAGCAACTTGGGTTGCTAAGGCCTTGATATCCTGGTCGGAGTCTCTAAATGGAGCTCTCCACGGTATAGAAGTACCGTCTGAGGTAACTGAGATCTCTAATCAGATAGCTCTTGCAGGAGACTTCTTAATTAACGCTTCCATGGATGCGGCAAATTGCGCAGCTCTAGCTGCTGCTAATGCAATTGCTATCAGGAGATCCTTGTGGTTAAGAACTTGGCGAGCGGACTTAACCTCAAAGAAATCTCTTACATCCTTACCATATCAGAGTGGTCGGTTATTTGGCGAAAGGCTGGATCAGCTCATATCTGATGCGACGGGAGGGAAGAGCAGTTTCCTTCCTCAGCAGAAGATTAGACAGCCTTTTCGTCGACAGCTTCAGCCTCGCTTTAGAGCCTTTCGTAACCCAGGTTGGGCAGCGCCAGCCACCTCCAGCGGCTCAGGTCGGCCTAATCAGGCCAGAGATCGCCAGGTCTCCTGCAGGACCAACCCTCTGGGAAGAGGGCGATCTCAACAGCCAAGATCTAGAGGGTCCAATCCCCAAAGATATTCGGACAAATGACTGGAGGCAGAATCCGGTCAATTTATCCAGAGTAGGCGGCCGCTTACTCTGGTTTCGCCCCTTTTGGCTATCGATTACTCACGACGAGTGGGTCAGGGAGTTAGTCTCCTCGGGGTACAAAATAGAATTTACCAGCCTTCCTTCAAATCGTTTTTTTCCCTCGCGCCTTCCCAAGGAGGAGTCTCGGGTTCGCGCCTTATTCAAGGCGGTCGAGTCTCTTCGGCACAGCGGGGTTGTCGTACCTGTACCGGAGGTCGAAAGAGGTCAGGGGTTTTATTCCAACCTGTTTATTGTACCCAAGAAGGACGGTACCGTAAGGCCCATTCTGGATCTAAAGCGACTGAACCGGTTTGTCAAAATTCAACATTTCCGAATGGAGTCTCTCCGTTCGGTCATTGCAGCCATGGAAAAAGGGGAATTTCTAGCATCAATAGACATCCAGGATGCCTATCTTCACATTCCCATATTTCCCCCTCATCAAAGGTTTCTTCGGTTTGCCATTGGCAAACTTCATCTTCAGTTTGCAGCCTTGCCATTCGGGCTAGCCACAGCCCCCAGGGTATTCACAAAGGTCATGGCTGCTGTTGTGTCCATTCTGCACTCCAGGGGGATAGTCATCTTGCCTTACTTAGACGACCTCCTCATCAAGGGTCCGTCTTTTCAAACCTGCGAGGAAAGTGTCAGCATTACATTAGACACCCTTGCTCGCCTGGGGTGGCTGGTGAATATGAGGAAATCATCTCCCGTTCCATCTCGGAAGATCACCTTTTTAGGGATGAATTTCGACACCGCTCAGGGGTTGATAATTCTTCCTCAGGACAAGGCCTTAGTTCTCCGTCAAGAGGTACGGATCCTTCGTCAACCGATTCCTCACACCATCCGGTTTTGCATGAGGGTCCTAGGAAGGATGGTGGCAGCAATCTAGGCTATTCCATTTGCCCAGTTTCATCTTCGCCCCCTTCAGCATGCACTCTTGGCAGTATGGGACGGGAGCCCTTACTCCCTCAATCTTCGGTGCCGTCTGTCCCTGCAGGTCAGACAGACTCTTACGTGGTGGACGAAGGACACCACTCTTCAACAAGGTCGTTTGTTTCCTCCAAATTTTTGGTTGGTAGTCACAACGGACGCCAGCCTGCTCGGATGGGGAGCAGTGTTTCGTCACCACACAGCTCAGGGAACTTGGTCTCAGCAGGAATCGACCCTCCCGATCAATATTTTAGAGATCCGAGCTGTTCGGCTGGCTTTGAGGCAGTTTCACCAGCATCTGGCGGGCCGCCCAGTCCGAATACAATCGGACAATGCCACGGCAGTGGCATACATAAACCATCAGGGAGGTACCCGCAGCAGGGCGGCCATGCACGAGGTAAAACAGATTCTGAACTGGGCAGAGGTAAATCACTCTGTGATTTCAGCAGTCCACATTCCGGGCGAGGAAAACTGGGCAGCGGATTTTCTCAGCCGTCACGGCATAGCGTCAGGGGAATGGTCTCTACATCCCGAGATTTTTCAGCAAATATGCCGACGCTGGGGAACCCCAGATGTGGACCTGATGGCTTCCAAGATAAATGCCAAGGTGCCCAACTTCGTCTCCCGGTACCGGGATCCGCAGGCAATTGCAGTGGACGCCCTGGTTCTACCGTGGAATCAGTTTCATCTTCCATACTTGTTTCCACCAATAGCTCTGCTCCCAAGGGTGATCAGAAAGATCAGGTTAGAAGGGGTCCCAGCGATATTAATCGCTCCGGATTGGCCGCGTCGCTCATGGTACGCGGAGCTGGTACAATTGCTCGCCGACGCACCCTGGCGACTGCCAGAGCGCGCGGACCTTCTCTCCCAGGGCCCAGTTTACCACCAGAACTCAGCGGTCCTGTGTTTGACGGCCTGGCCGTTGAATCTTGGATCCTGACCAGGGCTGGATTCTCTAAAAAGGTCGCCGCGACGATGGCTAGCGCCCAAAAGCCCGTCTCGGCTCGCATCTACCACGGTACTTGGAAAGTCTTTTTTGCTTGGTGCAGGGAACATGGTTGTTCCCCGCTTCTGTTTTCAATTCCAAACATTCTGTCATTTCTTCAAGCGGGCCTAGATTCAGGTCTAGCGCCAAGTACGCTTAGACGGCAGATATCAGCCTTGTCGGTTCTCTTTCAGCGAAGGATCGCGTCTAATTTTCAGGTTAGGACCTTTATTCAGGGGTTGTCCATATAGTTCCTCCCTACAAGGCTCCCTTAGAGGTTTGGGATCTCAATCTAGTTCTGGGAGTCCTGCAGGAGTCTCCATTTGAACCTTTGCAGGAGGTTTCTCTGACTTTCCTTTCCTGGAAAGTGGTATTTTTGGTAGCCATAACATCCATAAGGCGGGTTTCGGCGCTGGCAGCACTGTCTTGTCGAGCTCCGTACTTACTTTTCCATCAGGATAAGGTAGTGCTCAGGGCAACACCACCTTTTTTGCCTAAAGTCGTGTCCTCATTTCATATCAATGAGGACATTGTTCTACCCTCGTTTTGCCCAGCTCCTACGCACCGGGTTGAGAAGGCTCTCCATACGCTAGATCTGGTGAGAGCACTCAGGAGATATGTATCTCGGACGGCGTCCTTTCGACAGACGGACACGCTGTTTGTCCTCCCTGAGGGTCGCAGGAAGGGACTCGCTGCCTCTAGGTCTACCTTGGCTAGGTGGATTCGGTTAGCCATTCAGGAGGCTTACCGCATCAGAGGCGCGGTGGTTCCCGCAGGGATCAAGGCTCACTCCACCAGAGCGGTGGGTGCCTCCTGGGCTCTTCGGCATCAGGCTTCGGTGGAACAGGTTTGTAAGGCGGCAACCTTGTCCAGTCTGCATACCTTTTCCAAGCATTATAATGTCCATACTCAGGCTTCTGCGGATGCCAGTCTGGGTAGAAGGATTCTTCAGGGCGCGGTTGCGCACCTATAAGCAATGCTTGATTATAAATTACACTGTGGAGTCGGTTTCCCACCCAAGGGACTGCTTTGGGACGTCCCACAGTCCTGTGTCCCCCAATGAGACGAAGGAGAAATACGGATTTTTGTGTTACTCACCGTAAAATCCTTTTCTCCGAGACGCTCATTGGGGGACACAGCACCCTCCCTAAGAGTCGGCTGGCTTTGTTTTGAGTTAACTCTATTCTCTGTTAAGTCTGTATCAGCAGTTTTTTCTTCTGGATATACTGTATCTGTGTTAACTCTGATTTATTTTTTAGCCTCCTACTGCTTTTTGCACTAAACTGGGTTTGCCTGCGGCCAGTGCTGAGGTGTATACGGCGGAGGAGGAGCTAACCTTTTTTATGTTTACTTAGTGTCAGCCTCCTAGCGGCAGTAGCATACACCACAGTCCTGTGTCCCCCAATGAGCGTCTCGGAGAAAAGGATTTTACTGTGAGTAACACAAAAATCCGTATTTTTTTATTTTACCCTAAGGCTAAGTGCACACAGTGCATTTTTTATGCGTTTTCTCCACGCAGAAATGGGCCAAAAACGCTATGGAATCCTTATGCAAGCTTATTCAATAATAGTTCTGAAGTGTTGTGCACATGATCAGTAAATTTCTGTGCGTATTTGCAGTGCGTTTCTGCAGCGTTTTTTTCTGCAGCATGTCAATTCTTTTTGCGTTTCTGCAGCATTTCTGCACCCATTGACTTCAATTGAGTCAGTCAAATCCACAGCAAAAACGCAGGTATAAAAATGTGTGCAGCTTTGCTGAGTTTTTGTTTTGCGTTTTACCAAGCTTACTATGGTGTTTCTCACGCTGTCATCTGTGTGACAGCATGGGAAATAATGGCGCAGTGGTTCTTTTCAGCGGTAACGCTACCGCCGGTCAGAGCACTGCAGGATCATGCTGTCTGATGTCAGCATGATCATGCAGCTGTGATTGTGACCTGCAGTAATACTACCGCAGACTGTCGGTCAGAGCGCTGCAGGGTCATGCTGTCAGATGTCAGCATGACCCCGCAGCTGTGACACGCAGGCGTGGGCTGATGAGACTACTGCTCTCATCAGGATACGTCTGCTGTCACTGATAAGTGACAGCAGGTGCCACTGATGGGAGACATAATATCATCTGCCGCTGCCTGTGCTCACAGTTTAAAAAAGAAAAAAAAAAGGAAAATTATATACATATTCAAATAAAAACCCATTATACTCAGCTAACACCAAATCCCGGACACCTTCGTGTCCTGGAAAAAATTTAAAATAATAAACCACCATATACTCGCCTGTCCTCTGTAGTCCACATAATCCTGAGTGTCCCACGGCGATCTCATGTGTAGAACAGTCACATCGGGAGATGTGACTGATCTACCCGGCCGCCAGCGATACATTGACAAGAGGTAATCGCTCCCGCAGTGTATCACTGAGCTGCCGTGAGAGAGGTCACCGGAGTTCATCAGCTCCAGTGCTCTCACTTATGGCACCGGTGCTGGGGAACTTTCCCACGCAGCAGTGGTGCCGTAAGGGAGATCACCGTAGCTGATCAGCTGATAAACTCCGGTGAACTTTCTCATGGCAGCTCAGTGATACACTGCTGGAGCGATTACCTCCTGTCCTTGTATTGCCGGCTGTCTTTGAGAGCAGTCACATCACTGATGTGACTGCTCTCAAAGTGATCAGGATCGTTGTGGGGCATTATGGATTACCTTATCTGCTGACAGGTGAGGAATATTGTGATTTATTATTTTATTTTTGTTGCTGGAGATGTTGGCTTCAGTGGATTTAGGTGTTCAGTGAGTATGGTGTAATTAAGATTATTAAAGGAGTCTGTCATTATTTCAAATAAAGGACTTTATTGGGTGTCTGTGTTTTTGTACAATATCACTATGGGGTTACTAATGGATAGGCGTCTTATAGACACCTCTCCATTCATAGCCTGTGGGCCTGATATCACCTGACTGTACAAAGGTGACCTCAACCCCACAAATATGAACCCCACTTGCCACCACTACAGAGCAACTGAGAAGAGTGAGAATAAGTACCAGATTTGGTGCATCCTATAGATGCGCTTTTTCTGGGGCGACTGAGAGCTGATGTTTTTAGTCTATCTGCCTAGCCTTTGCTGATTAGAATTTATAGGGGGACCCTATGTCAATTTTTTCTGGGGTCCTCCTGTAAATTAGCCAGTAAAGGCTAAGCCGTGAGCTGATATTAATAGCCTGGGAACCTTTATGGCTATTGGCTTCTTCCCAGAATATTAACATCAGCAGTCTGCTTTCCCTCTGCTGGTTATTAAAATTACGTGGGAGCCCACGCAATTTTTTTTCTTTAAAATTAGCAATTGGTGTTTGGTTACAGCCTATGTACGTTCGTTCTGTTAGCGCTCCTACATAGGCTGGTGACAATGTGTGTGTTTTTGTTTACTTATCAGCTTAGTAATGAAGGTGTCGAGCTGACACCTTTTCATTACCAAGCCTAGGTCTTGGTGTCAATGACAGCTGCTGACACTAAGCCCTAATCCCATTATTCTGATGCTACTGCATTAGCATGAAATAGGTGGTGTTGAACCAAGAAATTACATCACAAAACTTTTTTTTAAAATATCTTTAGCTCAAAAAAGCATTCATTGCCTTACAAAAAACGCACCAAAAATGCGCTTTTTTTTTCCGTATCGTTTTTCCTGTCAAGAGATGCAGAAACCTTGCAGAAATTTCTGCAAGCAAATGCTCAATGTGCTCATATAGCCTAAATGTTTATATGCACGTTCACTCATCACTAGTAGTAAGGACTTGCTTGGGTAAATGACAAAAAATGCTTTAAGTAAAGTGAAGGGAATAAATATTCTCATTGTGTTACATTGTTCCTATACAAATCATTGTGTGTTATTTCTCAATAAATCTTTAGGCCTACTACAATTGAGAATATGAAAAAACTTGATGGCGTGTCAGAGGCGAAGGCTAATATGCTTGCACCCCTTGTGGAGGTTGTGAAGGAATTCTGCCTCTCCAACTCTTTGAAGGTATTGGACATTTATATATTTAAGAATTTTGTTGTGCATTGTTCCTCTCATTTCTGATAACATTTACTAGTAGGGAGATTACTTACAGACTTCATACTAACCAACAGTCTGTCATTATCCAGCTAGGTATATCTTTCTATTCTCATGCATAATTAATCCAAAATTTCTAAAAGGTTGATAAAGAGTTATAGTGTCCATTAAATTAGTGTTAACTAACATTGATGTCCCACTTGACCAGTCAATCCAGTGAACACTAATTCTTGAATAAACTTTATACATCTTTACTTTCAGGCTGGTTCACTTAATGTTTCTTGTCCAAATTTACCAACTTTTGTGGCTGTTCCCAAAAGCTCAGCATGCCTGGCACTCCCAGAGTCTCCTCGTACTACCTACTCCTTGTTTCAGGAACAGCGCTTATCAATGGTGAGTGTGACTGTCTTTTCCGGTAACTAGAATTCTCTGCACTTTGATAAAGATAATTGGAATAGATTTATACAGTCCTGCTCATCTTTGTTGACACCCCTTCAATTTTTTCATAGACTATACAATATCTTCAGAAATAAATGGAAATGTTCCAAAGTTATATCCTCAGGATTTTTTAATTAGTGGTCCAAAGTAATAAGTAATAAAACAATAAAACATTGTTTTACCCTTCGCCACGACAGCACCCACTGGAGAAGAGGGATCCGCCCATAGGAACAGGAAACCTACAGAAATAAAAGGGGGCGGTCCACCTCCCCTCAGTTGGTTTCCGGTTCCAATGGGAACCGCAGGAAGAATTCCTACAGAGAAGATCATATCTGGGCCAGTGCATGCCGCCTGTGCAGTGTCCGTGAGAACGGCAGGGGCTGCGGTCCAGAAGCAGCATCGGGGGAGTACTGTATTACGGCTCCTTCCTCGTCTAGTGGATTGGTGAGGTCCGGGGAGGGCCGCCCGGTCTCACACAGGAGACGCGCCGTCCGGGTAAGACCGTCCTGGCAGGAGCACAGGAGGAGAGAATAGTTTATGCCACCGCTCCTCCGAGAACATCAGTGTCAGCGGCGCAGTCCCGGAGGCATGGAGCCGGGCCGTGCATGCGTTGAACACCGCAAACACTCCTGCCCCCGAAATGGTGATTGGACTTCCGGGGCACACCGGAAAGAGGCAGTACAGGGGGTGTCAGCAGCGCTTGAGGCGCATGCTCGGTACACCGCAAGCGCTCCTGCCCCAGAAGTTGATGAGGGACTTTTGGGGCACATTGGGAGGTGCCGCGATTTTCAAAAAAAAAAGGAAAAGGGGGAAGTATTCCTCTAAAGCAACAGCGATGCTGGGAAAATGGATGCCATATTGTCTTCTCCAGGGCATATGCATCCACCGGCCTTGGACTCAGCAGGTGCAGGCACGTCCAGGGACCGCTCCAGCAGGGGCTCCACGGACAGAAGTTGCAAAAGTGACACAACGGACGCACCAGGTCCAGGACTGTCCCAGGGCCTCTTGATCCGGTACCATATAGCTTCACTCGGTGAGTGTACAGACTCTGCCTATTAAGCTTGCCTATTAAGCTAACCTTCTCTCGCTTGCTATATGTCTCCCTTTTTCAGACCAAGAAAAAGCCAAAATCCAAGTATAAGCAGTGTGCCCTATGCAGACGGCCTCTCCCTGACTTCTACCCCAAAAGGCTATGTCAGGAGTGTATTAGTGAGACAATGCAGGAGGCAGCAGTGTAAGCTATGGATATACACACAATGATTAGAGAGGAACTGCAAGCTTTGAGTCAGTCCAATACACCCCCAGAAAGTAGGAGCAAAAAACTGATAATTTCCAGCTCAGAGTCTGATAATGACCAGGGGGTAGCCTCTGACTCCTCACTGACGTCCTCATCACCGTCTTCATCGAACATAGAAGGACGCTCATGCTTCCCCATTGATAGTGTGGATAACTTAGTTAAATCCATTAGAAACACTATGGGGTGCGAGGAGACAAAAGGAGCTCAAACTACGCAGGACATAATGTTCGCAGGATTGGCAGAGAGAAAGATAAGAGCCTTCCCTGTGATAAGAGTGGGAAAAACAAGATCACAGGGGCTTCCTCCCTTCGGCCTCTAAAAGGAGGTATCCATTTAGCAATGAGGAATTGCTAACATGGACTAAAGTCCCAAAGGTGGACGCAGCGGTTGCCTCTACTTCTAAACAGTCAGCACTACCAGTGGAAGACGCAGGCTTGTTATCGGACCCACTTGACCGCAAGGCTGATGACTCACTAAAAAGATCATGGGAGGCAGCTACGGGCGTATTCAAACCAGCCATAGCCTGTACATGTACTGCTAGGTCCATGCTGATTTGGATTGATCAGCTAGACCAACAGATCGAACAAAAAGTCTCCAGAGACAAATTGCGGGCTGCTATTCCCTTAATCAGAGGGGCAGCAGCATTTATGGCTGACTTATCGGCGGACTCATTGCGCCTAACAGCTAGGTCAGCGGGCTTGGTTAACAATTCCAGGCAGGCCCTATGGCTAAAAACTTGGAAGGGGACACGCAGTCCAAGTCAAAACTCTGCGCTATCCAATGTGACGGTGAGTTTCTCTTTGGAAAGGTCCTATATGAGATACTAAGGCAAAGGAAAGGAAGAAGGGTTTCCTCAACCCATCTCTTCCATCCTATAGGAGGGCATTTAAGAGACGGCCATTCGGCAAAAGAAAGCCAGCAGAAAGACAAACTCGTTGGTCCACAAAAGAAGATAAACAAAAAGATGCTATGTTTAAAGGATCTTCCTTCCGAAAGGATAGTAGATACTGAGAGACCAGAGCCTCCAGTAGGAGGTAGACTGAGGTTCTTCTTCCAAAAATGGTAAAAAATAACGGCTAGTTCTTGGATTCTAAACAGTCAAAGAGGGGTTAAAACTAGATTTCCACCATATTCCCCACTACTCATTTATTGTTACATCCCTCAACTCGCCAATACAACAGGAGGCTCCTGAGGCGGAAATTCGAAGCTTATTAGCTAAAAGGGTCTTAATTGAGGTTCCAAAAGGGCAGGAAGGAAGATGATTCTACTCCCCCTTATTCCTGGTTCCTTCATAGCCGTAAGTTTAAAATGGAGTCAATCAGATCCACCATTAAGCTTCTCTTTCCTAGATGTATGATGGCTGGCTTAGATCTAAAGGATGCATATTACCATCTCCCCATCCATGGCAAAGATCAGAGATACCTCAGAGTGGCAGTGTCTTTCGCAGGCGAAATCCATCACTTCCAGTTTACGGCAATGCTCTTCGGTCTCTCTATGGCACCCTGAGTCTTCACAAAGGTGATGATGGAGGTGATGGCCTTCCTTCGCCAGAAGGACACTTTAATTGTACCTTACTTTGATGACTTTTTAGTGGTAGGGAACTCAGCGATCCATTGTGTTAATCGTTTAGCTGACATGGTCTCATCTTTACAGGCCCTAGGGTGGATCATCAATTTCAAGAAGTCCAGGCTTGTTCCAAATACTCTCCAGTCCTTTTTAGGTCTTCATCTAGACTCTACAAGTCAGAGGTGTCTGCTTCCACAGGTAAAGATGTCACTTTTATTAAAGTGAAGGTTAGAGTAGCAATGGACAGACCATGCATGTCTTTGAGGGAAGCCATGTCCCAACTAGGATCCCTTCTTGTATTCCGGCTGTCCAGTGGGCACAGTACAATACCCGGAGATTGCAACATCAGATTCTCCTAGAGGAGATGCTTCTGCATGGTCATCTTGAGAAGAAGAGAACCTTATCTCCAGAAGTCTTAACCTCTCTAGCATGGTGGCTAGATGACAATCACCTATCGGAAGGGGTTTCATGGGTAATAAAACCATCCCGTATAGTGACTACTGATGCTAGCCCTTGGGGATGGGGTGCTCATATGGGGGATAGCTTCTCCCAAGGTCGTTGGAATAGAGAAGAACTACAGGATTCGTCAAACTTAAAGGCGTTGAATGCGGTTAGTTATGCATTATACCACTTTCTTCTGCAGCTTCGAGGAAAACATGTGTGAGTCTTGTCAGACAACACCACAGCGGTGGCATATCTGAACAAACGAGGTACTCGATCGGAAGGTCTTTCACAAGAAAAATTTTGGATCTGGCCGAGAAACATCTTTCTCCTTCGTCTCATTGGGGGACACAGGACTGTGGGTGTATGCTACTGCCACTAGGAGGCTGACACTAAGTAAACATAAAAAAAGGTTAGCTCCTCCTCCGCCGTATACACCTCAGCACTGGTCACAGGCAAACCCAGTTATTGCTTAGTGTCTGATGGAGGCACACGTCTGGTTCTGTTTCCAGACCATTTTTTTTTTTTTTTTTTTTTTTCTTCCCATGAAGATGAGATAGGGGCGACGGATCCTATTGAAAGGGTCCGATCTCCCCAAACCATCAACGGGCGAGCACGTGGAGTAAAGCCTCCATCGTATCCTCTCCCGCAACGTGGGACATAAATGCCGGACTCAGCCCTGACCACCCTAAGGTATTGAAGCCCTAGGCTGTACAGAGGCGGGAGTTAGTCCGTGCGGCCCCCACTGCACCACCAATGCTAGACTGCGGTGCTGCAAGGTGGCGGACGGTCCCTCTCCTCATCCCCTGAAGGGGTGATGGAGTTAGGGTTCCTGCACCGTCCTTTTTACTTTTTCACGGAGAGTCCCCCTTTAATGCGCTGCATGTGAAGAAGATTGGAAGAAGAATCTCACCTTCAAATCCTAAATGGAGTCCTGGACTAGGCCACGGGCTGAAGAAATATGGTAGCGGAGTCGTGAGTATGGGCCCGCTTCCGGCGGCGTTCCTCTCCTCTCTGCAGCAGTCTCTCCAGACAGCCTCCCCCCAAGTCCCGGGGAGTTGAAGCAGGCGAGTGGTCCCTGCGTGCCATGGACACCTTAAGTCGGGAGCGGCAACTCCTAGCGAGCGCTCCGACTTTGGGGTGGCTGCCGCCGGGGGGAGAAAAATTTAGACCGCGGCTTCTAGTGGCGCTAGGCCGCGGCTTCAAATCTAGTCCCCGGCTTTTTCCGGGGACTGGGCCGCTGGCCGGAGTTTTTTTGCCGGCGTCAGCTTGAGAGGTCGCGGAGGTGGGCTCCGCCCCCGGCGGCGTCTCCTTCCGGCGGGACCGCCCTCCGACTTTGGGGCCGCCTCCGCCGGAAATTTAGATCGCGGCTTCGGTGGCCGCTAGGCCGCGGTTTCAAATTTAGTCCCCGGCTTTTGCCGGGGATAGGCCGCGGCCGGAAGTTGGGGGGATGAGAGCCCTGACGTCTAGGCCGCGCCTCCTGACCCTCCCTTCTGAAGCTCGGCTACATGAGCACTTCCTCTTTGATAGAGAAGCGCTCTTTTTTAAAAGATTGGAGCCACAGGCAATTCCACCTGGAGAAACTCACTAAGTGACGCTGGGATACAGGACTGGGGTGAGTGCTACTACCACCAGCCTGATTGTTGTGCACTTTTGCGCCCCTTCCGCTGACTGACACATCCAGTTTATTGTGTACTGTGACGGATTCAGAATGTCCAAAAGAACCAAGACGCATACGATACTTTATACCGCATGCATTGCTTGTAGGTCCCCTTTTCCGCATGCCCAGACTTCTCGGATCTGCGAGGCCTGTGACTCTGAACGGGCTCAGGAACCCTCTCCTATAGCCGAGCCTAATGCGCCAAGCCCTCCTGAATGGGCCCTTTCCCTGGCGCAATCTGTGGCGTCATTAACCAGAGCAGTCGAGTCCCTTCAGGCTCCCGATAGGAGCAGGGACAGTGGTTCACCTGTCTTGGCTACATCTCAGGAACCTCAGGCCTGCAGGGGCCGCGCTCGCACCAGGCAGACACAGGGGAAACGAACCCACACTGTGTCGCCCATGCCGTCTGGAGCCTCGGCATCTTTTAGTTCCGTCTCCCGCTCTCCCTCTCCCTTGGCAAGTGATCAATATTCGGATTCCGATTTGGAGGGGTCACTTAATATAGAGGCGCAGTATAGTCAAGAAACAATTGACAGTTTGATCGAAGCTATCAATCAAACTCTGGGATAGACGATGAGTCCACCTTGACCTCTAGTCACAAGGTGACCTTTAAACGAGCCAGGCAAGCCCATAAAGTTTTTGGTGCTCATCCTGAGTTTGAGGAATTAGTGCAGCGCCACCGGAGAGAACCGGACAAGCGCTTTGCTGGACAAAAGGCTCTCAATACTAGATATCCTTTTGCTCCTGAGCTCCTTAAGAAGTGGACAGAATCTCCTTCGGTTGATCCTCCTGTTTCGCGTTTGGCATCTAAAACGCTCCTCTCCATTCCCAGCGGCTCCTCTATTAAGGAGCCAACGGATCGTCTAATTGAGAGTTTGGCCCGTTCGGTATTTGAGGCATCAGGTTCTGCTCTCTCTCCTTCTTTTGCAGCGACTTGGGTTGCCAAGGCCATGATATCCTGGTCGGAGTCTCTAAATAGAGCTCTTCACGGCATAGAGGTGCCGTCTGAGGTAACCCAGATTTCTAATCAAATAGCTCTTGCTGGAGACTTCTTAATTAATGCATCCATGGATGCGGCAAATTGCGCAGCATTAGCCGCTGCTAATGCAATTGCCATTAGAAGATCCTTGTGGCTAAGAACCTGGCGAGCGGATTCAACTTCAAAAAAGTCGCTTACATCTTTACCATATCATAGTGGTCGGTTATTTGGCGAGAGATTGGATCAGCTCATATCTGATGCAACAGGAGGGAAGAGCAATTTCCTTCCTCAGCAAAGGATTAAACAACCTTTTCGTCGACAACCTCAGCCTCGTTTTAGAGCCTTTCGTAACCCAGGCTGGGCCATGCCAGCCACCTCCAGAGGCTCAGGTCGGCCTAATCAGGCCAAAGATCGCCAGGTCACCTACAGGACCAATCCTCTGGGAAGAGGGAGATCTTATCAGTCAAGATCCAGAGGGTCCAAACCCCAAAGATTTTCGGACAAATGACTGGAGGCAAAATCCGGTCAATTTTTCCAGGGTAGGCGGTCGCTTACTCTGGTTTCGTCCCACTTGGCTATCAGTGACTCACGACGAGTGGGTCAAGGAGTTAGTCTCCACAGGGTACAAAATAGAATTTACCAGCCTTCCCCCAAATCGCTTTTTCCCCTCGCGCCTTCCCAAGGAGGAGTCTCGAGGTCATGCCTTATTCAAGGCGGTCGAATCTCTTCGGCACAGCGGGGTTGTTGTACCTGTACCAGAGGTCGAAAGAGGTCAGGGTTTTTATTCCAACCTGTTCATTGTACCCAAGAAGGATGGGACCGTAAGGCCCATTCTGGATCTAAAGAGATTAAACCGATTTGTCAAAATTCGGCATTTCCGAATGGAATCTCTCCGTTCGGTCATTGCAGCCATGGAAAGAGGGGAATTTCTAGCATCGATAGACATCCAGGATGCCTATCTTCATATTCCCATATTTCCCCCTCATCAAAAGTTTCTTCGGTTTGCCATCGACAAGCTTCATTTTCAGTTCGCAGCCCTGCCATTCGGGCTAGCCACAGCCCCCAGGGTATTCACAAAGGTCATGGCTGCTGTTGTGTCCATTTTGCACTCCAGGGGGATAGTCATTCTGCCTTACTTAGACGATCTCCTCATCAAGGGGCCGTCTTTTCAGACCTGCGAGGAAAGTGTCAACATTACGTTAGACACCCTTGCTCGTTTGGGGTGGCTGGTGAATATGAAGAAGTCATCTCCCGTGCCATCTCGGAAGATCACCTTTTTAGGGATGAATTTCGACACCACTCAGGGGTTGGTAATTCTTCCTCAGGACAAGGCCTTAGTTCTCCGCCAGGAGGTACGGATACTTCGCCAACCAATTCCTCACACCATCCGGTTTTGCATGAGGGTCCTAGGAAGGATGGTGGCGGCAATCGAGGCTATTCCGTTTGCCCAGTTTCATCTTCGCCCCCTTCAGCATGCACTCTTGGCAGTATGGGACGGGAGCCCTTACTCCCTCAATCTGCGGTGTCGTCTGTCCCTGCAGATCAGACAGACTCTTACGTGGTGGACGAGGGACACCACTCTTCGACAGGGTCGTTTGTTTCCTCCAAATTTTTGGTTGGTAGTCACAACGGACGCCAGCCTTCTCGGATGGGGAGCAGTGTTTCGTCACCACACAGCTCAGGGAATTTGGTCTCAGCAAGAATCGACCCTCCCAATCAATATTTTAGAGATCCGAGCGGTTCGGCTGGCTTTGAGGCATTTTCACCAGCATCTGGCGGGCCGCCCAGTCCGAATACAATCGGACAATGCCACGGCGGTGGCATACATAAACCATCAGGGAGGTACCCGCAGCAGGGCGGCCATGCACGAGGTAAAACAGATTCTGACCTGGGCAGAGGAAAATCGCTCTGTGATTTCAGCAGTCCACATACCGGGCGAGGAAAACTGGGCAGCAGATTTTCTCAGCCGTCACGGCATAGCATCAGGGGAATGGTCTCTACATCCCGAGATTTTTCAGCAGATATGCCGACGCTGGGGAACCCCAGATGTGGACCTGATGGCTTCCAAGATAAATGCCAAAGTGCCCAACTTTGTTTCCCGGTACCGGGATCCTCAGGCAATTGCAGTAGATGCCCTGGTTCTACCATGGAATCAGTTTCATCTTCCATACTTGTTTCCACCAATAGCTCTGCTCCCAAGGGTGATCAGAAAGATCAGGTTAGAAGGAGTCCCAGCGATATTAATCGCTCCAGATTGGCCACGTCGCCCATGGTACGCGGAGCTGGTACAATTGCTCGCCGACGCACCCTGGCGACTGCCAGAGCGCGCGGACCTTCTCTCTCAAGGCCCAGTTTACCACCAGAACTCAGCGGTCCTGTGTTTGACGGCTTGGCCGTTGAATCTTGGATCCTGACTAGGGCTGGATTCTCTAAAAAGGTCGCCGCGACGATGGCTAGCGCCCGAAAGCCTGTTTCGGCTCGCATCTACCACGGGACTTGGAAGGTCTTTTTTACTTGGTGCAGGGAACATGATTGTTCCCCGCTTCGGTTTTCAATTCCAAACATTCTGTCATTTCTCCAGGCAGGCCTAGATTCAGGTCTAGCACCAAGTACGCTTAGACGCCAGATATCAGCCTTATCAGTGCTTTTTCAGCGAAGGATCGCGTCTAATTTTCAAGTTAGGACCTTTATTCAGGGGGTTGTCCATATAGTTCCCCCCTACAAGGCTCCCTTAGATGTTTGGGATCTCAATCTAGTCCTGGGAGTCCTGCAGGAGTCTCCTTTTGAACCTTTGCAGGAGGTTTCTCTGTCATTTCTTTCCTGGAAGGTGGTGTTTTTGGTAGCCATAACATCCATAAGGCGGGTTTCGGAGCTGGCTGCACTGTCTTGTCGAGCTCCATACTTACTTTTCCATCAGGATAAGGTAGTGCTCAGACCAACACCACCTTTTCTGCCTAAGGTCGTGTCCTCATTTCATATTAATGAGGACATTGTTTTGCCCTCATTTTGCCCAGCTCCGACGCACCGAGTGGAGAAGGCTCTCCATACGCTGGATCTGGTGAGAGCACTCAGGAGATATGTATCTCGGACGGCGTCCTTTCGACAGACGGATACGCTGTTTGTCCTTCCTGAAGGTCGCAGGAAGGGACTTGCTGCCTCTAAATCAACCCTGGCTAGGTGGATTCGGTTAGCCATTCAGGAGGCTTACCGCATCAGAGGCGCGGTGGTTCCCGCAGGGATCAAGGCTCACTCCACCAGAGCGGTGGGTGCCTCCTGGGCCCTTCGACATCAGGCTTCGGTGGAACAGGTTTGTAAGGCAGCAACCTGGTCCAGTCTGCATACCTTTTCCAAGCATTATAATGTCCATACCCAGGCTTCTGCGGATGCCAGTCTGGGTAGAAGGATTCTTCAGGGCGCGGTAGCGCACCTATGAGCAATGCCTATGTATATTTGCACTGTGGAGTCAGTTTCCCACCCAAGTGGACTGCTTTGGGACGTCCCACAGTCCTGTGTCCCCCAATGAGACGAAGGAGAAATACGGATTTTTGTGTTACTCACCGTAAAATCCTTTTCTCCGAGACGCTCATTGGGGGACACAGTTCCCTCCCTAATAGCCGGATGGCTTTGTTTTGAGTTAACTCTATTCTCTGATTAGTTGGTATCAGCAGTTTTTTCTTCTGGATATGCTGTATCTGTGTTAACTCTGATTTATTTTAGCCTCCTACTGCTTTTTGCACTAAACTGGGTTTGCCTGTGACCAGTGCTGAGGTGTATACGGCGGAGGAGGAGCTAACCTTTTTTTATGTTTACTTAGTGTCAGCCTCCTAGTGGCAGTAGCATACACCCACAGTCCTGTGTCCCCCAATGAGCGTCTCGGAGAAAAGGATTTTACGGTGAGTAACACAAAAATCCGTATATCTCTTTCTGCTCTTCACATCAGAGGGAAGGACGATCTAGAAGCGGATTTCCTAAGCCGGCATACGTTACGGCAAGGGGAATGGTGTCTGAATCACTGCATATTCAGGAAGATCGTATCTTAATGGGGTCTTCCTCAAATAGACCTTTTTGTCACGAGGAAAAACAGACAAGTGCAAAGATTCGCCTCCCTAAGCTTGGCAGACAACCCGGAGATAGAGGATGCCCTTCAAGCTCCATGGCAATTTGAGCTGGCGTACGCCTTTCCTCCAATGATACTATTGCCACAGGTCATCCAGAAAATCAGGGAAGAGAAGGCAAGGATAATCTTAATCGCACCATTTTGGCCCAAGAGACCATGGTTCTCGTGGCTACAGACCATATCAATATCAGACCCTTGGGTCCTCCCTTCAGCCCACAATCTGCTCTCTCAAGGACCATTCTTCCATCCTCAAGTGGACAGCCTCCACTTGACTGCTTGGAACTTGAGAGGCAGTTGCTAAGATCAAGAGGGTTTTCGGAGGGGTTAATTAATACACTACAGCAGATCAGAAAGCAATCTACCACAAAGATCTACACGAGAATATGGAAGAAATTCCTGGAGTTCCATACGTGCCCTAACTCTAGAGAAATTCCGTTAGCACCATCTTATAATTCCTACAAAGGGAAAAGGAGTTGGGACTATCTGTAAATACACTAAAGGTCCAGGTATCCGCTTTAGGGGCCCTTTATGGCTATAATATAGCAGGAGACAGATGGATATCTCAATTTATCACGGCCTGTGAACGTATTAACCCTGTCCACATATCTAGGGTTCCTCCTTGGGACTTACATCTGGTCCTGGATGCCCTAACAGGACCTACCTTTGAGCCAATAGATTCAGTATCACCAAAATACCTGTCACTGAAAACGGCCCTCTTGGCTTGGTGGCACTGACATCTGCTAGGAGAGTCAGCGACACCCAAGCTCTATCTATAGATCCACCCTTCCTATTGACATTTCAGGATAGGTTGATATTGAAGCCAGATCCCTCGTACCTTCCAAAAGTAGCAAGAAGATTTCATAGATCGCAAGAAATCCTTCTCCCCTCCTTCTTTAGTGACCCCTTCACTTCAGAAGAAGAAAAATTCCACACCCTAGACGTGAGGAGAATAGTGTTAAAATATATTGAAAGGACTAGGAGTTGGAGGCAGTGTAGGGCTCTGTTTATATCCTTTTAGGGCCGCAAGAAGGGGCACGGAGTCACGAGGGGCACCTTGTCCCGATGGATCAGGGATGCAATCCATCTGGCATACTCCGCAAGAAATTAAAATCCCCTGGAGGGTATTAGGGCGCATTCAGCTAGAGCCATGGCATCCTCCTGGGCGGAAAGGGGAGACGTCCCAATCAAATCCATATGTAAGGCTGCAACTTGGTCAGCTCCGTCTACCTTCTATAACCACTACAGACTCGATCTATCATCTTCTTCTGACCTAGCCTTTGGCAGGGCTGTCCTCAGCACAGTGGTCCCTCCCAGGTGATAATCTCTAAAAATCTCTCCGGTGGGTGCTGTCGTGGCGAAGGGTAAAAAGCTGCATTACTTTCCGGTAATGCTCTTTTAATGAGTCTATGACAGCACCTACTCACTTCTCTCCCAAAAATTAGAACACGCCAAAGAACAAAAGCAGTCAAAGGTCAATGTGAGAAAATAGAAAAAAAAACTTTATTACTAAATATGGATAAAAAGCATCACACAACAGGTGGACCCTGTGTGTGTGTCATGCAACACGGTAAAAATGTATATACAGCAAGGGGAGCCGCATGTGGTAGATGTAATACATGTAATAAACTTCAATTCGTATCAAACGAGATGGTATTCACATAATTATAATACATAGGTATGTATATAGAGGTAACCGATGGATAATAATATGGTACATACCAGAAGAGTCACCAATGTGACACCACACTAGCTGCCCCTGCCGCCCCAACGCGCGTTTCCTGAATCCGTGAGCTTTTCTTGCCAGGCAAGGCGGAGAACATCCTACTGAACGCTCTGAAGAATACAATGTGTTCAGCCACAAGCAGAAATTTAAATGGTATGTACAACATTCTGCAAAACATTACGACTACCCGTACGTTCCCACTGATAAAAGCTGACTGGCTTCTAATAGATCGGACCTGGGCTCTGCACCGCTGGAGAAGCTGGAAAGATTGTTTGCAGTATGTTGAAATGTTGGAAGCATTGAGCCAAGGGTTGAGTGAAGTCTTCAAAATATCGCCTTGTTTGATAAATACTATGAATAGTTTTGTTTTATTTTGGATGCAGGCTGCAGAGAAAAGCAAGCCAAAGCCTCGAGACTGCAGTCCCGAAGAACTGGCAATATTAAAATGCAAAAGTGAGATATGTGAAGGGTCATTTGAGGAACCCCAGATGGAGGCTGAAGCTGTAGCTTCCATGTCTGAATCCCTAAACAACATCTGCAACCCTGCAGCCTTCAGACTCTGTGAGCATGAACTAGACGTTGCCCAGAAATCCGTTGAACTTGTAGGAGCCAGCGAAGATGAAGTGTGTGTTCAGATTCTTGAGGAGCCAAATGAAATTAGTGGTGGTAAATGTAAGACCTGTACCTGCAGCTTTTACCAATGCACGCAACTTCCCTGCCGCCACATCCTGGCACTGCTCAATAAAAGTAAGGAGACTGTACAGTCAGATATGCTTCACATAGCCTGGCAGAGGCAGGCAGATGGACCCACACCAATGCGCCCTGTAACGCCTGAAACCCTGGAAATCATGGAGGCGCAAGGGAGAAAAGTGTCTGAAAAACACCTACTTGTAAAAACTATGACGAGCCAGATAACGGCGCTATTGGCAGAATGTAGTGATGAGGTATTTCAAGACCGCTATAATACTCTAAGAGAACTGGCAGATGCATGGATCGGGCCCTACGAAGAAGTGAAGCTTTAGAATGGAACCTACTAATTACATTGAGACTCCAACGTAATACTGCCATACGTTTGCAAGCAAAAAAGGGGGGAGGAAGCCAGCGCAGCATATGATCAGCATGAAATAATTTGTGTGCATCTGCACATAATTCTAACTGTTTTTTAAAATTGAGACATTTAGCAAACAATTGATCAATTCTTTGAGCTACCCCGCCACGACAAGGCATTCTCATATGGGGCAGTACCTACTCTAAGCTTATTATTTTCATTGTGCCATTGCGGCCTCCTAAATAATTAAAAGCATAATTGCAAAAAAACATAACTGCAAAAAACTGAAAAGCAAGACTGCAAAAACTGCAAAAGTACCTGAAGAAGGAAGGAAGGAGATCCTCCGAAACGCGCGTTGGGGCGGCAGGGGCAGCTAGTGTGGTGTCACATTGGTGACTCTTCTGGTATGTACCATATTATTATCCATCGGTTACCTCTATATACATACCTATGTATTATAATTATGTGAATACCATCTCGTTTGATACGAATTGAAGTTTATTACATGTATTACATCTACCACATGCGGCTCCCCTTGCTGTATATACATTTTTACCGTGTTGCATGACACACACACAGGGTCCACCTGTTGTGTGATGCTTTTTATCCATATTTAGTAATAAAGTTTTTTTTTCTATTTTCTCACATTGACCTTTGACTGCTTTTGTTCTTTGGCGTGTTCTATTATGTATGCAGTTGGTCTATTACAGTCCGACATGGTTTCAGTCCATTAATATATGGCATTTGCCGTTATTTTTACCATTTATTTCGGTTATAATAGTGACTGATATGTTGATCTATGACATTATCTTCTCCCAAAAATTAATAGAGCAGATATTAAAGGATTATATATACTTAGATATAGAGTAAGTAAATTTGGACATAAAAGGAAAGTGTTTTGCCTAATATTTGGCGGTCCTCCTGGTACTCTGAAATCCAAGTGAGGAGGGGAGGCGGACCGCCCCCTTTTATTTCTGTAGGCTTCCTGTTCCTATGGGCGGATCTCTCTCTCCAGTGGGTGCTGTCGTGGACTCATTAAAAGAGCATTACCGGTAAGTAATCCGGCTTTTTTCAACTTACATGTCGCAATTTCAAAGAAGAAACAGAATAAACAGCATGTATAGCAATAAAGACACCCCTAATTAATACCTGGTTCACACCCTTTGGCTTTGTTGACAGCCTCCAAACATTTCTTGTAGCCATCAATAAGCTTCTTGTACTTTTCAACTGGTATTTTTCGTAAATAAGCACTTCAACCATTGTCTTGCTTTTTCGATCTTTCATTCTCCTTCAATGAAAGCTTTAATCTTGCCAAGTGTACAGCTTGTTTCTGTGGAGTTTGACCTACTAGAGCCTGTCCAGTATACAGTAGTTACATTCCAAGAGATGAGTTAACTCTTAACGTAGTGGACGTAAGGAGACTGCTGAGTTGTGAGGTGCTAAAGAGACAACCTTAGAATACCATTATAAAACAGACTACATTTCCCATGATGTCAGGGTCTCATCATAATTCTATTGATTCTGGCTAATGACAGCAGATCATATGATCCAACTTTCTATGATAAGATACAAGGCGGCATTGAAGAAGAAGCGAAACGTGCGTTGGGGCTGCGGGGACGCCATACAAATACACCTCTTCATCATGTAAGTGCCGCCTTGTATCTTACCATGCCATTTATATAGTGCATATCTGGAACCTTGAATCCTATCACTTGTACCTGCACTATAGGTTTTACTTTAAATACAGGTCACTACATGCTCTTTACTTCCTATTAACTGTATATGGTTCTCTGTCCCTGCTTGGTTGCAGTCCACCTTGTTTACATTGTATCTCATTGTATTTATTTATTATTATATGTGTATTGATTCAATAAACATTAATGGTTTTACTAGCAATTCATACTGGTGCTATCTTTGTACAACTTCTATTGATGTGTATGGCCAGCTTTCCTGGGATTTCATGGTCATTACTGATTTCCTCCACTACGGTCTCTGCAGGATAGAAGAATACACAAGTCACACAGAAGCATATGATGTTTATCGAATACGCGAACACTAATAGGGCAGGTTAGGAAAGGATATGGGTTGAACTAGATGGACTTAAAGTCTTCCTTCAACCTTAATAACTATGTTACTAATAGAAATACAAAATGTCACATGGCAGAATCTCAGTGAATATGAAACCCATGAACATCGTGTACATTTTACATTTGTATTTCAAGTGTATTGTTTGTATTTTTCTTTTCAGCAAAAAATTGCTGATACCCGAAGTATAAGCTTGACAGCTGTTGGCATGCATTTATGGCAAGCTCTGAAAGCTGGTTATCCCCTTGATGTGCAGCGAGCTGGCTTGACACCTGCTATACAGAAGACAATTACAGAGATCATTAAAGGACCAACCATCAACTCAGGTAAGACATAAAAATAAATTTTTTTTTTTTTGCACAGACGAATTATGCCTGCTATACATGTACAGTGCAATGGGCAAGGAGTTGTTGCAAAGCAGCCTATTTCTATCTTCGGCAGGATATTATTGCTGACAACCTGCTGCAACAGCTACTATTGATGCTAGCACCATTTCTGGCTATTTAGTCCTCTAGATACTGTCGTCAATAGGGGCCACAGCATCTTAATTGTTGCGAGAGGCAATGGGTCTCCCTCTTTCACTTCTTCAGCGCCTCCGCAATCTGATCGCAAAGTTCCGATAGTTACTATGATGTCGTGAGGCCAGACAATGGTCTCGAAGTCTGCCAGATACAGAAAACCTGTCAGATTAGAACTCACAGGTCTAATACTCTGGAATACAGAAGTATTACAGTGTGTCAGACTAGCAATCAGACCAGTGAAAGTTAACATTCCATAGCAGGACTAAGTAAAAAAAATAATAATAATTTTAAGTACTGTGGCAAAGTCACTGGTAAAGTGATGGGAGGTGTGATATGTTTCACTACGCTTAATGACGTCAGTCATATAAAGCCCAGAGTTTTTCCTCCAGCACACTAAGTGTGGTGAGGGGTTAAGCTAATTTGTAAAATGGGCTGACTTTTATGTGAACATCCATAGAGCGGATGGGAGGATGTCCACCTTATCTCCACCCCCAGGGTGTGATCTGGGTCCCAAGTAGTTGGCCTCCAAAGGCAGCAGGGTTCAGTGTCTGGAAAGGAACATTCCAGAGAAGTGTTTGCGTTTTGCTTAAACCTGAACCGCAGGCTGATCTCCGCTAATACAAGGATTGTGGCTAGTGTTACCGTTTTGTTTTCAGCAGCAGATGAAGGAAGGGAGACACACTAGTCATTACTAGTGGGTAGGCGGAGCCCACATAGGATAGAAACACCTCAGATTAAAAAAGTGTTGACCGGCCCCTCCAGCATATAGGGCTCCTCCTACTCCAGCTCTCCAGTCTAAAATTTGAGGTCACAGAGGATAGTCGCTGCTGGAAGAAGCTCCTCAGAAGATTTTTTTATTTTAGTCGGACAGAGACTTGGACCGCCAGTTGTCTAGAGGTCTCAGGGGTCTCAGCGCTGCTGGACCCCCACCTCTCCCTTGGCGGATCTGTATTACCCTGTAAGGTGGTCCCTGCAGAACCCTGCCGGCCCTGGGGGATGTGGATTGCTTCCCTGGCGGGGACGCAAACCGCGCTTCTGGGGTCACTGCATTCCCCGCCCTGGGGGGAAGCTACGGGCACAGCGCCACAAATCTCTAAGGGGTCCCTGTGGCGCTCAGCTGGGTGAGTACTCCACATTTTAATGTGTTTTGAGTGCTTCAGCGGCCGCTGCGGCAGCCGCTGCTACATGTATTCATGTGTGGTGATTGTGTACTTTTGTCCGCAGGTGGATACCTGCAGGACATGGGAGCGGAGTGAGTCACGCGCTTTTTTTGAAACCGGTGGGAGGCGTGGCTTCCCTGCCTTTTTTTTCTCTTCCGGTCTCTCTCCTCTAGCGTGGCGGCCATTACTGAAGGCCTTCTCAGGCTCCTCACTCTCCGCTCCCCCCGACCGACCGAAAGGAAGACACTACACCGCGGCCAGCTGGGTGAGTCGCTTCTACCTGTCAGGGCAGAAGCTTGACCCCCTCACACCCACAGCGCAGGAGGTACTGTCACACGGAACGCTTCCACTGCGATCACAATAGCGTCGCTTAACTTTGCGATCGTTTGTTTTTTGTGATCGTCTTTAATGTCGCTAGTAGCTGCCACAGTGGGCGATCTCATTGACGACGCATAAGTGGTTAGCGATCTCCTTAGCGACTTTGGCGGTCATTGCGATGTACAATTCAGCGCAATATGTTAGCGATCTCGTTGGCGTTCTTGTTTAGTGTGGCATACCTTTGAAACTCTAGTCCTGCAGCTGTTACCTCATAAGAGGCACCTGGGGCTCACACACCCTTTCATTATACAAGGGTTGTGGGGAGTCTGCGACATTAACCCCTTCTTTGGTGGTTAACCCTTTATTAGGAGACAGCTGGGGTAGCTCTCTCTTTAAGAGCTTAACCCTTCAGCGTACATTTTGCCTTTGAAAACCACACTGTTCTAGTTGCTGACAGGTTTTTGACCTGCCATATACTGTGTGAGGGCATGTCGGATCAGGGTCCAGGAGGTGCGGACCGTCTCCCAGATCCGTTACAGGATCAGTCTCGCGTATCTGACACACAGACCTCGACGGCATCAAGCGCAGCGGTCGGAGGTGTCAGTGATGACAAAATGGAGGCCCTCACTCGTTCTATTAATGGCCTTTCTGACCTTCTAGGTTATTGGGTGTCAGCTAGATCCTCTCATGGTAGGAAGCGACACAGGCCGATGCCTTCTTCCCCGCTTAGCGACTCGGAGATTTCGGGCATGGAGGGTTCCCCTTCAAGCTCGAATGGGGAGGTGTACGATTCTGATAAGGAGGATCGGCAGGGACACTCAGCCTCTCTTTTGAGCCGTACAGAGGCTTTTATTGGAGCCATGAGGGAGGCGTTACAGTTACCGGAGGAGGTAACTTGACGTCCTGGTAAGTCGGCCCGGATGTTTCAGGAGTCGCATAGGTCGCGATCAGCCTTACCATCTCTGGACGAACTTAATGAGGCAGTGGAGAAGGAACGCCTGTGTCCAGATAAACGTTTTCAGGGGACACGGTTTTTTGAGACGCTATATCCGTGTACGACGGAGTTGATTGATAATTGGATTCCTTCTCCTGAAGTGGATGTCCCTTTATCCCAGCTTAGCAAATCCTCATTGCTTCCTGTTAAAGGGAAGGCGAGTCTGCAGGATCCGCTGGACAGAAAAACGGAGATGGCAGCTAAATCCATCTACGAGGCCGCGGGTCATGGATTCAGAGCAGTGCTAGGATCCATGTGTGCTTGTAAAGCTTCCCTGAGCTGGTTAGACCGTCTATGGACGGCGTGGCAAGATGGATCCCCACTATCCGAGGTAGAGGGGCTTTTCAAGTCATTGGAGGATGCAGCACGATATGGCAGTGATGCAGGTTTGGATACTGCCTCACTGCTGTCCAGGGCACAATCCTCGGCGATCACAGTCAGGAGAGCTCTGTGGCTTAGACAGTGGACCGGAGACGCGGTTTCCAAGCAAGGTTTGCTTTCTTTAGCTTACAAGGGTGGTCAGCTATTTGGATCTGACCTCACGGAGCTGATTGCCAAGGCAAAGGCAAAAGAAACGGCTTTACCGCAGCGAAGAGCTGTCTTCTGCGGCTGGCAGGCATAGTGCCGGTACTAGTCGGCGGTCCTTTCGGTCCAGGGGATGGTTCGGTCAGCCCTCTTGGGGATCGGGGCGTCCCTCTTTTTCGGGAAAAAAGAATGTTCAGGAATCCCGCACTTCCTGGAAACAGAGCTTCCGCCAAGACAAGCGGGAAGCTGACAAAAAGCCCGCTAAGGCGGACTGACGCCAGGGCCTCACTCGAGGGCTCTCGAGTGGGAGGTCGCCTGCTCCAATTCGAACCGATTTGGGCTTCCCGCGTGTCGGACGTCTGGGTGACGCGGGTTGTGTCGGCAGGCTATTTCATAGAGTTTCTTTCTCGACCCCCGGACAGTTTTTGCCAATCCCGCATTCCGTCAGAGCCCGAGCTATATGCCGCTCTACTGCGGGAGGTCGATTCCCTTCTACAGAAGGGTGTGGTGGTACCAGTTCCACCGGAGGACCGGGGAAGAGGGTTTTATTCCAACCTCTTTGTGGTCCCCAAGAAGGAGGACAAATTTCGCCCCGTTCTAGATCTCAAAAGATTGAATCGGCATGTCCTCTCCCGGAAATTCCGCATGGAGTCTCTTCGCTCCGTTGTGGCGGCCTTGTCGCAGAACGATTTTTTGGTGTCAATCGACATTCGCGATGCTTATTTGCATGTCCCCATCGGAAGGGCCCACCAACGCTTCCTTCGTTTTGCCATAGGCCAGGACCATTACCAGTTTGTGGCTCTGCCATTCGGGTTGGCCTCAGCACCCAGAGTTTTTACAAAAATTCTGGCTCCTCTTATGGCGATTCTGCGAAGACAGGGGGTTACGATTCTTCCCTGTCTGGACGACCTTTTGATTGTGGCGTCCTCAAAGGAGGAGGCGGTGACGGCTCGCAATCTATCCCTTCAGCTCCTGGAGGACTTCGGGTGGCTGGTCAATTGGGAGAAGTCATCTCTGGAACCGTCGCAGTCAATCCTGTTTTTGGGAATGCATTTCGACACGATACGAACAGTGGTGTCTCTGCCTCCAGACAAGCAAGCGAGTCTTCTTCGTCATGTACAGGTCATGAAGTCTGCGACAGCAATGTCCCTTCGAAGGTGTATGCGCCTTCTGGGTTTGATGGTGGCGTCAATGGAAGCAATTCCGTTTGCCCAATTTCATTCCAGGGCTCTCCAAATGTTCATCTTGAACCGTTGGGATCGATCACAGTTTTCACTGGATTGCAGTGTCATCATCTCCCACAGGGTGAGAGAGTCACTAGAATGGTGGTTACTTCCGGAAGCGTTATCCCCGGGGAAGTCCTTCCTTCTTCCGAGGTGGTCGATCATAACCACCGATGCCAGCCTCACGGGCTGGGGGGGTGTCTGGAACGATCTCTGGATTCAGGGAGTATGGTCGTTGGAAGAATCTGTCCTGCCGATCAACATCCTGGAATTGAGGGTAGTTTTCCTTTGCCTCCAACACTGGACGGTCCCTTTAAGCGGTCTACCAGTCCGAGTGCAGACAGACAACGCGACGGCGGTCGCGTATATCAACCATCAAGGTGGGACGAGGAGCTTCAGGCTCATGATGGAAGTGTCTCGAATTCTGGTATGGGCCGAGGCCAGAGTGCCAGCCATCTCTGCGATTCACATTCCAGGAGTTCAGAATATCACAGCGGACTTCCTCAGTCGCGAAAAGATGGATTCCGGAGAATGGAGTCTTCACCCGAAAATTTTTGCACTGCTGTGCTCCCGTTGGGGAACTCCCCAAGTGGATTTGATGGCATCCAGGATCAATGCCAAATTACCGACGTTCATGTCCAGGTACAAGGACTCGAACGCTGTGGCAGTGGATGCTTTGGTGGCTCCTTGGGACCAATTCGAGCTAATCTATGTGTTCCCGCCGATACCCTTACTTCCTCTGGTGTTGCGACGGATCAGACTGGAGAGAGTCCCGGCTATGGTGATAGGCCCAGATTGGCCGAGGAGGACGTGGTTCTCGACACTGGTGTCGCTTCTGGCAGCGCCTCCACTTCCTCTTCGCCTGGACCTGTTAACCCAAGGGCCCGTTCGTCACCCGGACCTGAAGTCTCTGCGTTTGACGGCGTGGCTCTTGAGACCGAAATCTTGACCCGTCAAGGTTTTTCAGCCGAGGTCATTGCCACTCTGCGAGCTGCCAGAGGTCCGGCTACTACTAGGATTTATCACAAGACTTGGGAAGCCTTCTTCTCGTGGTGTTCGGGTTCTTTTAGGAACCCGAGGATTTTTTCCATTCCCAATTTGTTGGCCTTTTTGCAGTACGGGCTGGACAAGGGTTTGGCAGTTAGCACTCTGAAAGGACAGGTTTCTGCTCTGTCTTTGCTGTTTCGGAAGACTATCTCTTCGCGTAGGGACGTACGTTCCTTTTTTCGCGGAGTAAACCGTCAATTTCCGCCGCGGAAGGCGCCTGTGTCTCCTTGGCGGCTCAATCTTGTCTTGGAGGCTCTTCAACATGGACCTTTTGAGCCTATGGACTCTGTTAATCTTTCCTTTCTCTCTTGGAAGGTTGCATTCCTAGTGGCGGTCACTTCTTTGAGAAGGGTTTCTGAGTTGGCGGCTCTTTCTTGCTCGCCTCCTTTTCTGGAGTTTCTCCCAGATCGCGTAGTGCTTCGCACACGGGGCGACTTTCTACCTAAAGTGGTGTCACAGTTTCATGTTAACCAGGATATTGTGTTGCCCTCGCTCTGTCCGGAGCCAAGGAATGCGAAGGAACGGGCCTTGCACACATTGGATTTGGTGCGGGCTTTGAAGTTCTATTTGTCTATTACTCAAAGTTTTCGGAAGTCAGATTCTCTGTTTGTGATTCCAGCAGGTCGTCGACGTGGACAACGAGCTTCCAAGGATTCTATAGCTCGTTGGATTCGGTCGGCCATTTTAGAGGCTTACCGACTTAAGGGCGAACCTTGCCCGATTAAGATTCAAGCTCACTCCACAAGGGCTGTGGGTTCATCGTGGGCTTTCCATCAAGGAGCCTCGGCAGCTCAGCTCTGCCGGGCGGCGACCTGGCGCTCCGTCCACACATTTACAAAATTTTATAAGGTGGACGTCAGTGCTTCCGCTGATGCGGCCTTAGGACGTAGGGTCCTGCAAGCGGCTGTAGTTTAAAGTTCTTGTGAACTTGTAGTTAGCGCTGGTTGCTCATTTATTTAGGTTGTTGGGTATCTGCCTTTTTTGGTTTGGTTTTGCCCACCCTTATTTTTGGACTGCTTTGGGACGTCCCACTAGTAATGACTAGTGTGTCTCCCTTCCTTCATCTGCTGCTGAAACACGGATTTGGTAAGAACTTACCTGTAAAATCCTTTTCAGCGAAGAAGGAAGGGAGACACACATCCCTTCCATGGCAGAAGTGTGTTGTTGTGTTTTCAGATGCGGCGGGACCCTTCTCTGATAGCCATTATCTGGGCTGAGGTTGGCGCGCTAAGGCTCTGTTCCAGCATCGCCAGCTCATCGCAGTGGTCAGGTTCAGTGAGTAGTACCTGAGACTGTGTGGTTTTTCTGTTATATGCATAACCTGTCTCCTTGTTTTTCTCTCTGAAATCCTTCAGAAGGGGTTTTGTTGCTCAGCTGGTGATATTTACTCTTCCTTAAGCTTGGGTACGACTGGAAAGCTGGAGTAGGAGTAGCCCTATATGCTGGAGGGGCCGGTCAACACTTTTTTAATCTGAGGTGTTTCTATCCTATGTGGGCTCCGCCTACCCACTAGTAATGACTAGTGTGTCTCCCTTCCTTCTTCGCTGAAAAGGATTTTACAAGTAAGTTCTTACCAAAATCCGTGTTTTCCCAGAGGGCCGTGTTTACTTTGTGCTTCAGCTCGGTCTATGCCGCATCTAAATAAACCAAGTGCATTCTTAAAGCCGCAGTGTTCCTGTGTCTACCTCTGTGTACAGCCGAATGAGCCGATCTACCACAGTACGAAAAAAAAAGTTATCCCAGTAAAGCTACAAGCTATTTTTATGTAAGAAGAAAAGTAAACAAACAAAAGTGTATATAATTGGTACCACCTTATCCAAAACAAATCGAGCTAAACAACTGTCATTTTTTATGCAATATACCGATACACAAAATATTGAATAATTATTAATAAAACCTCTCTGCACAGTATGACTCCACAAAGCCCCTACTACACAGTATGATGCAACTGCAAAGCTCCTCACACAGTATGATGTCCCCTCAGTTTGTCACCATAGGCCCCACGCTGTATGATTTCCCTACACTGCCCCCTTACACAGTATTATGTCTCCACAGTTTCCCACAATGTACTATCCATTAAAAAAACAGCTATTCGTTCAACCCCGTTTCCCCTCTGCTCCAGTCTTCGCTGTGTACTGAGGCACAGTTGGCGGTATATAATGACGTCATCTCGCCTGCTGCGCTCTGAAAACTACAGGCTCAATGATGGAGAAGAAAGCAGACTGCTCCCTATTCCGGCATTAATTTCACCAGTGCCTGCATCCCGAAGAAAGTGAAACGCTGGGCATGGGGTGGTCACGTGGTGCGTGACACCACTGTATCCAGCCCTTTGTACTGGTCTGCGGGCCAAACCAGAACATCCAAAGGGTCGCAAGTGGCCTGCAGACTGCACTTTTCCCAGGATTGCCATTGAGCATTTCCCTGAGGGGTGTCACTTTTGGGGTTTTCTTCTGTTCTTGCACCATAGTGCTCTTCAGATGACATCAACAAGCTATTCTTGGAAAAAAAAAAAATTCTTTCCTTCTGAGCTCTGCTCTGTGCCCAAACAGTATTGTATGGCCACGGATGGGTTACTATTGTGTGATTTCTGTTGTTCCAGCACTTGAGAGCTTTGTAAATGGCACACACAATCTATTCCAGACAAGTGTGCACTCAAAAAGCCGAAAAGTAATTTTTGACCACTTAAGGAGGAATTGGCATGTTCAGTAGAAATTGTTTAGCAAATTGTGGTCTATTTTCTTTTTTTACCATTTGTAAAAATGAAAAAATTTGGTGGTAAACAACATTTTAGTGGAAAATATGTAATTTTTTTTATTGCATGACACAATGTTCTAAAACTCTTATGAAACACTTGTGGGGTAGAAATGCTCGCTATACGTATCCCTGCATTAATTCTGGGAGGGGAGTAATTTCCAAAATCTTTTCACTTTTGAGTGTTCTCTGCTGTTCTGTCACCTCGGGTGCGCTGCTAATTGTCATGGCGTACGCATGCTATTTCAGCCAAATTTGCTCTTCAAAAGTGAAAAAGTTCTCTTTTACTTCAGAGCCATGATAAGTGTCAGAACAGGAGATTTTTTGTTTTGTTTTAACTGTAAATATTTATTGAAAGTTTTGGAACAAACAAAAATAACAGTTCAAAATGACAAAAGTACAAACTTTTGATTATTCAAAATAAACAATACAACAGAAGGGTGTAGATGTGGATAATGAAAAACAGAAGGGGTGTAGGGGGTGGAATAGGGGAATGAAGGAATCCTAGCTAGCAGAAAACAGGAGGTTTTGACCATATTTGGGATACTAGCATATTCAGGAGAAATTGCGTTACAAATTGGAGGTTTATTTTATCCTGTTACCCCTTGAGAAAGCAACATTTTAGTGGAAAAAAATATGTATTTTTTTATTTTTACAGTCCAATGTTGTAAAGTTTTGTAAATCCCCTGTTGGGCTTGATGAATTCCTTGATGGGTGTTGTTTTTAAAATAGGATGACTTTTTTGGGGTTTCTGGTTTTACGGCACCTTAGGAGCTCTGCAAATCCAATATGGCATCTGCAGTCTATTCTAGCCAAACTTGCACTGTATTAGCTAAATGGCTCTCCCCTCCTTACAATCCCTGCTGTGTGCCAAAATATAAAAAGGATAACAACAACCACAACCATCACATATATGTATATATATATATCTATATATATATATATCTCTCTCTCGCTGGAATTATCACAGGAAATACATATGGATGTAGGATTATATGGTGGAAGGACTGTAATGCTAAGCAACACAACCAAAGAGAAACAGTCCAAAACTCCCAAAAACTCAACTTTATTTAAACAAATCACATTACAATAAAACAGCACTGGTGCAAAGTGCATAGGGGAACTGACAGACACAATGGTGTCAGCATCAAAACGTAATAAGGGGATCAGAGTCCATCCACCCACCCAAATATATTAATATACAGGGAATGACATGTCAGAAAGAATAACAATCATAAATCATAAGCTAAATAGCAAAAAACAATAATATCCCAGACATGGCAATACATACACATACCTATAAGGGTGAGGTGAAGAGCGGACAGCTGACCCACCCCAACGTACGTTTCGGAGCCACACTCCTTCCTCAGGGGGCCCCCTATGCACTTTGCACCAGTGCTGTTTTATTGTAATGTGATTTGTTTAAATAAAGTTGAGTTTTTGGGAGTTTTGGACTGTTTCTCTTTGGTTGTGTTGTGTGCCAAAATAGTAGTTTCTGACCGCATATACAGCGTTAGAGGAAAAAGTAACACATTGCGGGGTCCATTTTCTCCTATTACCGCTTAGAAAAATTAAAAAGTTTAGTGGAAAAAAGTCATCTTTTATTTTTTAATTTCACATTATGTAAATTCCTTTGGATCCACAGAATATAAAAGGATGTTAGAAAAATGCTAATTTAAAGTAGGCATATGGGAAATAATATATATTAGCTATCTGCTTTAATGACTTAAAAGTTCAAAGTTTAAAAATTGCAAATTTTTCAAAATTTTCAGCAAACTTCAAATATTTTGATAAATTCAAATCTTACCAACCTAAATCTACCACTAACCTAAAGTACAATGTATCACTAATAGCAGTTACAGTATTACTGGGATAGGAAGAAAAATATTTAGAGTTGAGAGTCCTCAGTGGTTGATACCTTTTAATGGCTAACTGAAAAGATGGTAACAAATTGCAAGCTTTCGAGACTACTCAGGTCTCTTCATCAGGCTAGGACTAATACAACATCTGAAGAATCACATATTTATACACAAAACAGCACAGAAAAAATGCAATAGGTAAGACAAGTGACGTGAAGCAGAATAGTCATTATGGCAGAGGGATGAGCATAAATATTGGAACAGTTCATAGATAAGGAGTGTGAAAGTTTCATTACCCTCTGATTGGGATCTGGTAATGTTTTGTGATGTTTTCACAGGGTATTTGGAGTAAATTCCTTAATTGATGTAATAGGCCATAAATCCATGTGATAGGTTCATTCCAGCATTAAGAGTGTCAAAGGTCACCATCAATTTGTATTCGCAAATTCTTCTTTGTCTCAGAGATGTGAAATTGCCTCTCAGTACAAGTATTTTCATATTTAACATGCTATGATCAGGGGAGCAAAAATGTTTTGCCACAGGTAGATCCATTCTTTTTTCTCTTATTGTGTGGCGATGAGAATTCATCCTTGTTCTCAGTTTTTGCCCGGTCTCCCCCACATACAGACCCCCAGTTGGACATTTAGTACATATAATTAGGTACACCACATTAGATGTGATGCAGCTGAAAGTACCTGGTATCTTGTAGTCCCGATGGGAGTTGGGGATCTTTATCTTGTCCGTGGTCATTATAAATGGACAAGTTTTGCATTTCTGCTGGTTGCAAGGAGAGGTTCCTGCAGCTGTTGGGGAGGACAGGGAACTTCTGACAATGATGCTTCTTAGATTTGGGGGCTGCCTAAAACACAGTAGAGGGGGATCTGGAAATATGGATTGTAATCGGGCATCTTTTTGTAGTAAAGGTTGTAGTTTCCGTGCAGCTCCCCTTAGCACCTCCAGATTTGGATTGTAGGTGACCACTAGAGGCACACGGTTATTTTCTTCTTTAGCTTTGTAATGTAGCAGGTGATTCCTTGATATTCTGGTGGCTCTTGTAATTTGGTTTTCAATTGTTCTTGGATGGTAGCCCTGATTTAAAAAGTTCTTTCTAAGGCGACCAAGGTGTTCATCTCTATCCATGGGGTTGGAACATATACGGTTGTATCTGATGGCTTGGCTGTAGACAATAGAGTTTTTTATGTGTTTTGGATGGAAACTGTCCCATTTAAGGTATGTTGGACGGTCGATTGGCTTCTGATACAGGGATGTCTCTATTTCATTGTTCTTTAGCTTAATGATGGTGTCCAAAAAGTTAATTTCAGTGCTGGAGTAGTTGAGTGTTAAATTGATGGTGGGATGAAATTGATTGAACTGTTCATGGAACGTCTTTAGCTGTTGCTCAGACTCCGTCCAGATGATTAAGATATCATCAATGTAGGGGTAGTAGGCCCGAGGCCTGATGGGACATGAGGACAGAAAGTCGCTTTCAAGCTTGGCCATGAAAAGATTTGCATACTGAGGAGCCATTTTCCTTCCATAGCTGTGCCAGTCTCCTGTAAATAGATCTTGTTGTCAAATTCAAAGTAATTGTGGGTGAGGATGAATTTTGTGAGTTTCACCACAGAATCAGCATCATTTGCGGTGTTTTTCATGAAGTCTTTGCAGGCATTTAATCCATCCTGGTGTGGGATATTAGAGTACAAGGATTCCACATCCATGGTGGCCAGGATGGTTCCTTCTGGTAGAGGACCTATTGCTGCTAGTTTATTCAGTAGGTCAGTTGTGTCCTGAATGTAGCTGGGTGTATCCTTTACCAGGGGTTTAAGAATGCCCTCTACCCTTCCAGATACCTGCTCAGTTATGGTGTCCACACATGAAATAATCGGCCTCCCTGGATTTCCGGCTTTGTGGATTTTGGGAAGCATGTAAAACGTCCCTGTTCTTGGACTCTCTGGTATCAGGTCATCGGCTCTTATGGATTTGTCAGACAGACAAGATACCAACTTGCTTAGTTCCTTGTAATAGTCCTGTGTAGGGTCCGACTCCAGTTTTCTGTAGTAGCGTGTGTCCGTAAGTTGTCTGTTTGCTTCCTTCATATAGTCTGATGTGTTCATCATGACTATTGCACCTCCCTTGTCAGCAGGTTTAATGATGATTTCTTTGTTGGTTTTCAGAGACTGTATAGCCTTTCTCTCCTGGGCACTGATGTTGGATGCTTGTCTCCTGTTGGTGTCTATGATGGTGGATTTTATCAAATATCTGAATGAGTCTATATATTTATCCAAATGAGGGTTGCGTCCAGGAGGAGGTGTCCAGTCTGACCTCTTCTTGGTTGTTGGGATACCTTTTCCTTCAGTCCTAGTGTTTTCTGAATCTTCTGTATCATTGAAGTATTCCCTCCGGCGCAGTCTCCTGAAAAAATGTTCCATATCACTGCAGAGTTCAGTTTTATCCAGGGCCTTAGTGGGACAAAATGAGAGTCCTCTAGAAAGCACGGCCAGTTCCACCTTGTTGGGTTTGTAATCCGAGAGATTGATGACACAGTTAGATGCTTTTGTGTCTGGAATGGAGTGGTTGTCAGAGTTGTCAGGTTTTGCCTTTGTTTTGGATCTGTTTGTATAGAGTCCGGAATTGAGACGCAATCTGTGTAGTTTATTTTCTTTGTTATGAATCAGAAAGGTCCGTAGTTTGTTGTAGTATTGTTGTAATTTTTGTTCTGTGGTTTCTGTAAGTGTTTTCCTTAGGCTTTCAAATTGCCCTTGGACTTTACTCCTTATGCTGTAGCAGACATGCAAAAGATGGTTCCTAAGTCTCTCAGACGTCCTGTGACAAAGGTTTTTTGCATAATGGGTATTGTAGGTGTGAAGAATTGGGTTTGTAATCCAGAATCCTTTGGGAATTATCAAAATGGGATAGGAAGAAGCACTCTAAAGTTACTACCACCTAAAGTGACAAGTGTCAGATTTGAAAAATGGTGGTTTGTCAGGAAGGTCAAAAAGTAGCATTCGCAGTAAGGGCTCATACTCACTGGCGCCGAAAACGGATGATATTCAGCCGAAAAAAAATCGGATTCAAATCTGACCAATGTTATTCAATAGGTGAGTTCTCATTTGCGATTTTTTTTCTCATCAGAAATTGGTGTGAGAAAAAAATCGCAGCATGCTGCGATTTGATGCGATTTTGGCATGATAATCGCCAATGCAAGTCAATGGGTGCGAGAAATCATCGCACAGCACTCGCACCATGCGAGTGCTGTCCGATTTATACGCACCAGTCTCCTTTGAAAAGCCGGCAATTCATCCCCTGCTACTGTAAAATCACACTGACAGCTCACAAAACACTAGATACATACACATAGAATACATATATTATATATTATATATATATATATGTCATTGTGACACATACATATTATATATTTATAGTTCATACACTTCTACATACTGTAATAGCTGCTAATTCAATTGCCGGCTTTTGTGAAATCACAGAAGCCGACATGAAATGATACATTGTTTACACACAGTTAACCATGTCATTTCATGTATTTTGATATATGGTTTCAGCTGCAGATGAAGGAAGGGAGACACACTAGACATTACTAGTGGGTAGGCGGAGCCCAGATGAGATAGACACCTCAGATTAAAAAGAGTGTTGACCGGCCCCTCCAGCTCGGGCTCCTCCTACTCAGCTCTCCAGTTTTCAATTTGAGGTCAGAGAAGATAGTCGCTGCTGGTAGCAGCTCCTCAGAAGATTTTATTATTTTTTATCGGACAAGAGACTTGGATCACCAAATGTGGTCTAGAGGTCTCAGGGGTCTCAGCGCTGCTGGACCCCAACCTCTCCCTTGGCGGATCTGTATTACCCTAAGGGTGGTCCCTGCAGAACCCTGCCGGCCCGGGGGGATGAGGCTTCCCTGGCGGGGACGCAAACCGCGCTGCAGGGGTCACTGCGTTCCCTGCCCTGGGGGGAAGCATGGGCAAGCGCCAGAAACCCCTGGGGGTCCCAGTGGCGCTTTCGGCTGGTGAGTACTCCACATTTAATATGTGTTTGAGTGTTTTCAGCGACTGCTGCGGCAGTCGCTGTTACAGTATACATGCGGTGACTGTGTGTTTTTTGTCCGCAGGTGGATGCCTGCAGGACATAGGAACGGGGGAGAGAGGAGCTGCGCGCCTTTTTTATTTGAATTTCGCGCCGCTCTGAGCGCGCGCTTTACGGCAGTCTCCTTTTCCGGCTTCCCTCATGAAGCACAGGGAGGCACAGCGCGGCGGCCATTAGCCGAGTAATGCTGACAGGAAAGCTCCCTCGGACATCGCTCTCCTCCCCTCTCGGCAGCGCTGCACCGCGACCAGCTGGGTGAGTCGCTTCTACCCATGGGGCAGAAGCTTAACCCCTTCACCCCCACAGCGCGGGCGCCTTTCTGAGGCACAAATGGGTGGCAGACTGCGCTGCCTGCAGCTGTTATCTCAAAGCTCGCACACCTTTTCAATATAAGAGGTTGTGGGGAGTCTGCGACAGTAATACTGCCACTATACGTTCCTGCTAACGACGACGCATACTATGCGATCGTTTGTGTGATCATTTTTAATGTCGCTAGTAGCTGCCAATCTGGGCGATCTCATTAACAACGCATAGGCGGTTAGCGATCCCCTTAATGACTTTGGCGGTCATTGCGATTTACAAACAGCGCAATTTTTTAGCGATATTATGAACGTTTTTTCTTGTTAAGTGTGGCATAGCTGTCCTATAGCTGCTGCCTTATAAGAGGCACTTGGGGCTCGCACACCCTTTTCATTATTAAGGTTGTGGGGAGTCTGCGACTTTAACCCCTTCTTAGGCGGTTAACTCTTAATGGGGGACAGCTGGGGTAGCTCTCTCCTTAAGAGCTTTAACCCTTCAGCGTTTCGTTTTTTCTTTAAGAAACCACACTTTCTAATTACTGACAGGTTTAACCTGCCATATACTGTGCAACCGTCATCCGATCCGCTACAGGATCAGTCTCGCGTATCTGACGCGCAGACCTGGACGGCGTCAAGCGCAGCGGTCGGAGGTTTCCAGTGGTGTCAGAATGGAGGCCCTCGCTAGTTTCTATTGATGGCCTGTCTGATTTTCTATTATTGAGTGTCAGCTAGATCCTCTCATGTCAGGAAGCGACACAAGCCGGTGCCTTCCTTCCCGCGTAACGAAAATGTCCGATTCGGACAAGGAGGATCGGCAGGGACACTCTGCCTCCCTTTTGGGCCGTAAAGAGGTTTTTATTGGAGGCGTTACAGTTACCGAAGGAGGTATCTGGACGTCCTGGTAAGTCGGCCCGGATGTTTTCAATCACGATCAAGCTTTACCATCACTGGATGAGCTTAATGGGGCAGTGGAGAAGGAACGCCTGTGTCCAGAAAATTGAGACACCGTATCCGTGTTCTACGGAGTTGATGATAATTGGATCCTTCTCCTGAAGTGGATGTCCCTTTATCCCAGCTTAGCAAAATCCTCCTTGTTAAGGGGAAGGCGAGTCTGCAGGACCCGCTGGACAAAAAACGTAGATGGCAGAAAAATCCATCTGCGAGGCCGCGGATCATGGATTCGGTATTAAGAATCCATGTGTGCTTGTAAAGTTTCCCTGAGCCGGTTGGACCGTCTACGGACGGCGTGGCAGGGTGGATCTCCTCTATAGAGGTAGATGGGCTTTTCCAGTTTTTGGAGGATACTGCATCACTGCTATCCAGGGCGCAATCCTCGGCAGTCACAGTCAGAAGAGCACTGTGCCTTAGACAGTGGACGCAGTTTCCAAACAGGGTTTGCTAGCTTGCAAGGTGGTCAGCTATTTGGACCTGACCTCACGGAGCTGATTGCCAAGGTAAAGGCAAAAGAAACAGCTTTACCGCAGCGCAGAGCTGTGACCTCTGCGTCTGGCAGGACTAGTGCCGGTAGTTGTCGGCGGCCCTTTCGGTCCGGGGGATGATTCAGTCAGCCCTCTGGGGTTCGGGTCGTCTCTCTCTTTTTTTAAAAAAAAAGGGGGAATTCTCAGAAATTCCGCATACCCTGGAAACAGAACTTCCTTTAAGACAAGCGGGAAGCTGGCAAAAAGCCCGCTAAGGCGGACTGACGCCTGGGTCTCACTCGAGTGGGGGGTCGTCTATTCCTATTCAAACCGACTTGGGCTTCCCGCATGTCGGACGCCTGGGTGACACGGGTTGTGTTGGCAGGCTACTTCATAGAGTCTTTTTTTCGACCCCCAGACAGTTTTTTTTATCAACCTCGCGTTCCGTCAGAGCCCGAGCTTTTTGCCGCTCTGCTGTGGGAGGTAGATTCCCTTCTGCAGAAAGGTGTGGTGGTACCGGTTCCGCCGGAGGGCCGGGGAAGAGGGTTTTATTCTAACCTCTTTGTGGTCCCCAAAAAAGAGGACAAATTTCGGCCCATTCTGGATCTCAAAAGATTGAATCGGCATGTCCACGCCAGGAAATTCAGCATGGAGTCGCTTCGCTCCGTTTTGGCGGCCCTGTCGCAGAACGCTTTTTTGGTGTCAATCGACATTCGCGACGCTTATTTGCACTTCCTAATCGGAAGGGCTCACCAACGCTTCCTTCGTTTTGCCATAGGTCAGGGCCATTACCAGTTTGTGGCTCTGCCATTCGGGTTGGCCTCAGCGCCCAGAGTTTTTACAAAAATTCTGGCGCCTCTCATGGCGATTCTTCGAAGGCAGGGGGTTACGATACTTCCCTACCTGGACGACCTCTGATTGTGGCGTCTTCGAAGGAGGAGGCGGTGTAGCGCCCGCGTCCCTGCCTGCTGCCAGACAGGGACGTCGCTCTCCTCACCTGCGCTCAGCGTCCTCAGTGCTCCCAGCCTCCTCTGCGCCTCTGGCATCCTCGGCGTCCTCCTTCCGCCCTGCTGGTCCCGCGCGCTCCTTCCCTGCTGCTGGCCTTAGGGCGCGCGCCCGCACCCTCCCCCGCTCTTAAAGGAGCCGCGCGCATTTTCCAAATCAGTCTCCAGCCAATGCTGGTGGACTCCACCCTATATTAAGGGCTTCCTCCTTAATGGAGGTGCCCGAGCAATGTTGTTTCTGTGCAGTCTAACTCTGCTTCAGCCATCAGCTCCTGTTTCCAGTTGCCTGCCTGTTACCTGTCTGTTTGCCTGTCGGCCATCTGACTGCAGCTCTATCCAGAGGTTCGGACATCTTCAGCAGAGATCCCCGGCTGTTGCCTGCTCACCTGGGAGTGATCATCTGCCATCCGACTGCAGCTCTATCCAGAGGTTCGGACATCATCTGCGGAGATCCCCGGCTATTGCAGAGACTCTTGCCTGCTCACCTGGGAGCGATCATCTGCCATCCGACTGCAGCTCTATCTAGAGGTTCGGACATCATCAGCAGAGATCCCCGGCTATTCCAGAGACTCTTGCCTGCTCACCTGGGAGCGATCATCTGCCATCCGACTGCAGCCTACCAGGAGGCTCCACCAGCTCAGGTCGTATATGCCTGTTTGTCTAGAGACTGCCTTGGTCACTTACCGTGACAAACCTGCCTGTCCAGAGACTGCCCTGGTCACTTGCCGTGACAACCTGCCTGCCCAGAGACTACCCTGGTCACTTGCCGTGACAAACCTGCCTGCCCAGAGACTGCCCTGGTCACTTGCCGTGACAACCTGCCTGTCCAGAGACTGCCCTGGTCACTTGCCGTGACAACCTGCCTGTCCAGAGACTGCCCTGGTCACTTGCCGTGACAACCTGCCTGTTCAGAGACTGCCCTGGTCACTTGCCGTGACAAACCTGCCTGCCCAGAGACTGCCCTGGTCACTTGCCGTGACAACCTGCCTGTTCAGAGACTGCCCTGGTCACTTGCCGTGACAAACCTGCCTGCCCAGAGACTGCCCTGGTCACTTGCCGTGACAACCTGCCTGTCCAGAGACTGCCCTGGTCACTTGCCGTGACAACCTGCCTGTCCAGAGACTGCCCAGGTCACTTGCCGTGACAACCTGCCTGTCCAGAGACTGCCCAGGTCACTTGCCGTGACAACCTGCCTGTCCAGAGACTTCCTTGGTCACTTATTGTGACAACCTGCCTGTCCAGAGACTGCCTGGCTAATTGCCGTGATTCCCTGTCCTATTCCGGATGCCACCCGCTCTCTTGCAAGTAAATTGTCTTGTATAATAAAGCTTAGTGGTTCCACCAACCAGACCCGTTTCCGTCAGTGGTTTCACCTACCAGACCCGTTACAGGCGGTAACTGCTCGCAATCTATCCCTTCAGCTCCTGGAGGATTTAGGGTGGCTGGTCAATTGGGAGAAGTCGTCTCTGGAACGGTCGCAGTCAATCCTGTTTTTGGGGATGCATTTCGACACGGTGCGAGCAGTGGTGTCCCTGCCTCCAGACAAGCAAGCATGTCTCCTTCGACATGCACGGGTTATGAAGTCTTCGACAGCAATGTCCCTGCGAAGCTGTATGCGTCTTCTGGGGTTGATGGTGGCGTCCATGGAAGCACTTCCGTTTGCCCGGTTTCATTCCAGGGCTCTCCAAAGGTTCATTCTGAGCCGTTGGGATCGATCGCAGGTTTTCACTGGATTGCAGTGTCATCATCCCCACAGGGTACGAGAGTCCCTAGGATGGTGGATACGTCCGAAAGAGTTATCCCTGGGAAAGTCCTTCCTCCCTCCGAAGTGGTTGGGTCATAACCACCGATGCCAGCCTGACGGGATGGGGGGGGTGTCTGGAACGATCTTTGGACGCAGGGAGTATGGTCGTCGGAACAGTCTGTCTTGCCGATCAACATCCTGGAATTGAGGGCGATTTTTTCTTTGCCTCCAATACTGGACGGTCCCTTTAAGCGGTCTGCCAGTCCGAGTGCAGACGGACAATGCGACGACGGTCGCATATATCAACCACCAAGGCGGGACTGGGAGTTCCAAGCTCATGGTGGAGGTATCTCGTATCCTAGTATGGGCAGAGACCAGAGTGCCAGCTATCTCTGCGATCCACATTCCGGGAGTTCAGAATACCACGGCGGACTTTCTCAGTCGCGAGAAGATGGATCCCGGAGAATGGAGTCTTCATCCGGAAATTTTTGCACTGCTGTGCTCCCGTTGGGGAACTCCCCAAGTGGATCTGATGGCATCCAGGTTCAATGCCAAGTTACCGACTTTCATGTCCAGGTACAAGGATCCGAAGGCTGTGGCGGTGGTTGCTCTAGTGGCTCCGTGGGACCAATTCGAGCTAATCTATGTTTTCCACCGATTTCCTTACTCCTCCTGGTGTTATGTCGGATCAGACTAGAGAGAATCCCGGCTATGTTGATAGCCCCAGATTGGCCAAGGAGGACGTGGTTCTCGACACTGGGGTCGCTCCTGGCAGCGCCACCGTTTCTATTTCCTTTCCGCTCGGACCTGTTAACCCAAGGGCCCGTTGGTCATCCGGACCTGATGTCTCTGCGTTTGACGGCGTGGTTCTTGAGACCGAAATATTGATCCGTCAAGGTTTTTCAGCCGAAGTCATTGCCACTTTGCGAGCTGCCAGAGGTCCGGATACTACTAGGATTTACCACTTGGGAAGCCTTCTTTTCGTGGTGTTCGGGTTCTTCAAGGAACCCGAGGATTTTTTCCATTCCCAATTTGTTGGTTTTCCTGCCGTTCGGGTTGGACAAGGGGTTGGCAGTGAGCACCCTGAGGGGTCAGGTTTCTGCTCTGTCCTTGCTGTTCCGAAAGGCTATCCCCTCACGTAGGGACGTACGTTCCTTTTTTCGCGGAGTAAACCGCCAGTTTCCGCCGCGGAAGGCGCCTGTGTCTCCTTGGCGCCTCAATCTTGTTTTGGAGGCTCTTCAACACGGGCCTTTTGAGCCTATGGACTCTGTTAGTCTTTCTTTGCTCTCTTGGAAGGTTGCCTTTCTAGTGGCGGTCACCTCTTTGAGAAGGATTTCTGAGTTGGCGGCTCTTTCTTACTTGCCTCCTTTTCTGGAGTTTCACCCGGATCGTGTAGTGCTTCGCACACGGGGCGACTTTCTACCTAAGGTGGTGTCGCAATTTCATCTTAACCAGGATATTGTGTTGCCCTCCCTTTGTCCGGACCGAGTAATGCGAAGGAACGGGCCTTGCACACATTGGATTTGGTGCGGGCTTTGAAGTTCTATTTGTCTGTTACCCAAAGTTTTCGGAAGTCGGACTCCCTGTTTGTGATTCCAGCAGGTCGTCGACGTGGTCAACGGGTTTCCAAGAATTCTATAGCTCGTTGGATCCGGTCGGCCATTTTGGAGGCTTACCGACTTAAAGGCGAACCTTGCCCGATTAAGGTTCGAGCTCATTCCACGAGAGCTGTGGGCTCATCGTGGGCTTTCCATCAAGGGGCCTCGGCAGCTTAGCTTTGCTGGGCGGCGACCTGGCGCTCCGTCCACACCTTTACAAGATTTTATAAGGTGGACGTTAGTGCTTCCGCTGATGCAGCCTTAGGACGTAGGGTCCTGCAGGCGGCTGTAGTTTAAAGTTCTAGTTAACTTGTATTTGGCGTCTGTTGCGCATTTATCAAGGTTGTTGGGATTCTGCCTCTTTTGGTTTTTTCCCACCCTTAATTTTTGGACTGCTTTGGGACGTCCCACTAGTAATGTCTAGTGTGTCTCCCTTCCTTCATCTGCAGCTGAAAGACGGATTTTGGTAAGAACTTACCTGTAAAATCCTTTTCAGCGAAGAAGGAAGGGAGACACACATCCCTCCCATAGCAGAAGTGTGTTGTTGTTTTTCAGATGCGGCGTGACCCTTCTCTGATAGCGATTATCTGGGCTGAGGTCGACGCGCTAAGGCTCTGTTCCAGCATCGCCAGCTCATCGCAGTGGTCAGGTCCAGTGAGTAGTACCTGGAACTGTGTGGTTTTTGCCTACATGCATGCATAACCTGTATTTTTGTGTTTTATTCTCTGAAGTCCTTCAGAAGGGGTTATGTTGCTCCGCTGGTGATATTGCTCTTTCTTAAGCTTGGTACAACTGGAGAGCTGAGTAGGAAGAGCCCGAGCTGGAGGGGCCGGTCAACACTCTTTTTAATCTGAGGTGTCTATCTCATCTGGGCTCCGCCTACCCACTAGTAATGTCTAGTGTGTCTCCCTTCCTTCTTCGCTGAAAAGGATTTTACAGGTAAGTTCTTACCAAAATCCGTCTTTTAACTTACAATTACATAAGTGTATGTGTGCAAAATTTCAGACATGTAGGGGTTAATTAAAGGTGTAAATTCGTTGGAAAAAAAATGCGTGGGCTCCCGCTGTATTTTCTCCACCAGACAGACAAAGCAAGCGAGTGGGGGCAGATAATAATAGCCTAGGGAGGGTACATTTTTTTTGTGCCCCCCCCTGGCTACTAACATCTGCCCCCAGACACCCCAGAAAGGGCAAATCTCTAATTAGATTAGCCCTTTCTGGCACTTTGCCCGTCTATTCCCATTGCCCTGTAGCGGTGGCGAATGGGTTAATAAGGGGTTAAAACCACCTTGCAATTGAAAGGTGACTTTAAGCCAGGTTAATAATTGAGAGCTGTCAATTAGACAACTATCAATTATTAATCCTATTGTATGAAAGAAAAATCAAACACACACACTTTAATAAAAAAGAAGTTTAATGAAATAATCAAACAGTTTTTGACCATATTTTATTTTCCTGCTAAAACCATTTCCTGTAATAAAAATAAAATAAAAAAGCAAAATTATTCTTACCAATCCGATGCACAGTCAGGTCCCACGCTGTAATCCATCAGAAAGGGTTAACAGGTTACAGCTAGCAGGGAGCTAATGCTGCCTTCTGAGCTGTTACCCCCCAAATGAATAACTTCCTCTCCTGGCGAAAGGAGAGGAAGTGATTAATTAGTGGAGCTTAATTGATTTATTCCCACTTTCACTTGAGGTCAGTCACCCTGACCTGACTCAAGTGAAAGTGGGACGCAATCAATTAAGCTTCATTCATTAATCACATCCTCTCCTGTCGGCCGGAGATAAGCTCATTCAGGAGCTTTCAGCTGAGCACGCAGTATTACTTGCCTGCTTGGCTCAAAGCTAGTTAACCCTTTGTGAAGGATTACAGCGTGGGACGTGACAGATCGGCGGAATAGGTAAGAATAATGTTGTTTTATTATTTTTTCTTTATTATAGGAGATTAAGGGCTTCGAGGGATTAAGAATTAAATAAAAGATGGTCAAAAAATGCATTTTTATTTCATTAAAATTATTTATTCTTAAAGTGTGTGTGTTTTTTTTATTTACTTTAATAGGATTAATAATTGATAGTTGTCTAATTGACAGCTCTCAATTACTAACCTGGCTTAAAGTGACCTTTCAATTGCAAGGTGGCTTTAACCCCTTATTAACCCATTCGCCACCGCTACAGGGCAATGGGAATAGACGGGCAAAGTGCCAGAAAGGGCTAATCTAATTAGAGATTTGCACTTTCTGGGGTGTCTGGGGGCAGATGTTAGTAGCCAGAGGGGGGGCACAAAAAAATGTACCCTCCCTAGGCTATTATTATCTGCCCCCAATCGCTTGCTTTGTCTGTCTGGCGGAGAAAATACAGCGGGAGCCCACGCATTTTTTTTCAACGAATTTACACCTTTAATTAACCCCTACATGTCTGAAATTTTGCACACATATACTTATGTAATTGTAAGTTAAAACCACATATCAAAATACATGAAATGACATAGTTAAGTGTGTGTAAACAATGTATCATTTCATGTCGGCTTCTGTGATTTCACAAAAGCCGGCAATTGAATTAGTGGCTATTACAGTATGTAGAAGTGTATGAACTATAAATATATGTATATATATATATATATATGTCACAATGACATATATATATATATCTATATATATATATATGTATTCTGTGTGTGTATATGTATTGTTTCTATTCTTTATTAAAGCTGTGAGTGTGATTTTACAGTATAGCCGGGGATGAATTAGCGGCTATTATACTATGTAGAAGTGTATGACATATATATATAATATATTTATATATTTATATATATATATATATATATATATATATATATATATATATATAATTTGCTTTTTGTGTACATTTTTTTTTACAATGTGATTTTTTACATGACTTTTTACATAGAGATAACTGCTCTATGTAAAACTTCATGTTAAAATCGCATTGCATACAGATGGAAAACTGATGGAAAACGCATGGTGCGATTTAAAATCGCATGCCTTTTTACAACAATTGTACCGTTTTTTTCCTGCAGAAAACGGACCGATTTTTTTCCAGCCAGTGAGTATGAGCCCTAAGGAGGTAAAAGGGAATCTGTCAGCTGGTTTTTGCTATGTTATCTGAAAGCATAATATAGTGGCTGAGTGCCTGATTCCAGGGATGTATCACTTACTGGACTGTTTGGTGCAGGTTTGCTAGATTCCTTGTTTTCTCTGTTGTACATGTAGCAGCACTGAGATTGTTAAACTGTACAACCACGCCCACACCCCTGACTGGCAGTTTCTTTTTTACACTATGGATTGTGAGCAAGCTGCCAATTAGTGATGTGGGCAGGGTTACACATATTAGCCTGACTGCTGTGCACATATAATCTAGTGATCATTTCTAGAGATGAGGGAACTCATGGATGTTCAGGTTCATCGAACATAAAGTAAAAAATTTTGGTTCGGGTCTGAATTTGATCCCGAACCTAAACCCAATAGAAATCAAGGGGGACCCGAACTTCGGTTCTTTAAAATGGTTGTAAAATGGTCATAGTCAGGGCTAGGGGATGCAAAAGGAAGCTAGATGGGGTAAGAGCTGGACAATTGCCCTGCAAACAAATATGGATAGGGAAATAACATAAAAATTTTAACAGAGACTGAGGCTAGCTACTTCCAATCCAGTTAAAAATTTCTCCCATAGGGTATGGGGCACAATACCCCCTAAGAAGCAACTTGCAAATTTCACCCACAGAGCATGAGGCAGAGTAACCCCCTACATTAGCAACTTACAAATTTCACCCACAGAGCAAAACTTTTATCTTTAGTAGTGTACAGTCGAGTAGCTACAGATAAAAAGCTTTTAGTTTGATTTTGTATACAGATAGTGGTCCGCCACGATGCTTTCTACCACCAGTCCTAGCGTAGCGAAAAAAGTTAAGTGGCTGGTCGCCGCAGCATTGCATTAAAATGCAATAACGGGTGATCAAAAGATCAGATTTGCGCCAAAATGGTATTATTAAAAACGTCAGCTCAGCGCGCAAGAAATAAGCCCTCACCCAACCCGAGATCACGAAAAATGAAGACGCTACGAGTCTCGGAAAGAACAATTTTTTAATTTTTTTTTAAGACCTTTCTGCCATCCGACGTACTGTTCGTCCGGGACAATCTGACCATAGACGGGATAGTACGTCGCTGCGATCGGACGCGCTCCCGCGGCCGGGTGTCAGCTGATAATTACAGCTGACACCCGGCACTATGTGCCAGGAGCGGTCACGGACCGCCTCCGGCACATTAACCCCTGGCACACCGCGATCAAACATGATCGCGGTGTACCCGGGGCACAGGGAAGCATCGCACAGGGAGGGGCTCCCTGCGTGCTCCCCTGAGACTCTCAGAACAGCACGATGTGATCGCGCTGTTCTGAGGCCTTCCTCCCTGCAAGACCCCGGATCCAAGATGGCCGCGGGGTCCTGCAGGGAGGCGGCTTCCTCAGCGCCTGCTGAGAGCAGGCGCTGAGGAAGCCTGCAGCAGTGCCTGAGAAATCGCTTGTCTCACAGAGTGCTGTGCACACTGTCAGACCAGCGATCTGACATTCTACAGTGATGTCCCACCCTGGGACAAAGTAAAAAAGTTAAAAAAATGAAAATCACAAGTGTAAAAAAAAAATTCCTAGATAAAGGAAAAAAAAAAATATTCACCAATAAATTCATTTCTTCCTGTAAATAAAAAAAAACAAAACATTAAAAGTACACATATTTGGTATCGCCGCGTCCGTAACGACCCGCCCTATAGAACTGTCCCACTAGTTAACCCCTTTAGTGAACCCCTTAAAAAAAAGAAAAAAAAAACAAAGCAAAAAATCAATGCTTTATCATCATACCGCCGAACAAAAAGTGGAATAACACGCGATCAAAAAGACCGATACAAATTAACATGGTACCGCTGAAAACGACATCTTGTCCCGCAAAAAACGAGCCGCCATACAGCGCCATCAGCGAAAAAATTAAAAAGTTATAGCTCGCAGAATAAAGCGATGCAAAAATAATTATTTTTATATAAAAATTGTTTTTATTGTATAAAAGCGCCAAAACATAAAAAAATTATATAAATGAGATATCGCTGTAATCGTACTAACCCGAAGAATAAAACTGCTTTATCAATTTTACCACAGCGGAACGTTATAAACGCCCCCCCCCCCCAAAAGAAATTCATGAATTGCTGATTTTTGTTCATTCTAACTTCCCAAAAGTCGAAATAAAAAGTGATCAAAAAATGTCACGTGCTCAAAAATGGTACCAATAAAAACGTCAACTCGCACCGCAAAAAATAAGACCTCAGATGACTGTGGGCCAAAATATGCAAAAATTATAGCTCTCAAAATGTGATGCAAAAACTATTTTTTGCAATAAAAAGCGTCTTTTAGCGTGACAGCTGCCAATCATAAAAACCCGCTATAAATAGTAAATCAAACCCCCCTTTATCACCCTCTTAGTTAGGGAAAAATAATAAGATTAAAAAAATTTATTTACTTCCATTTTCCCGTTAGGGTTGCGGCTAAAGTTAGGATTAGGGTTGGGATTAGGGTTAGGGGTGTGTTAGGGTTAGGTTTGTGGTTAGGGTTATGGTTAGGGCTGGGACTAGGGTTAGGGGTGGGTTGGGGTTAGGATTGGAGTTAGAATTGAGGGGTTTCCGCTGTTTAGGCACATCAGGGGCTCTCCAAATGTGACATGGCGTCTGATCTCAATTCCAGCCAATTCTGCGTTGAAAAAGTCAAACTGTGCTCCTTCACTTCTGAGCTCTGCCATGCGCCCAAACGGTAGTTTACCCCCACATATGGGGTATCAGCGTACTCAGGACAAATTGCACAATAACTCTTGTGGTCCAATTTCTTCTGTTACCCTTGGGAAAATAAAAAATTGGTGGCGAAAATATCATTTTTGTAAAAAAAAAAAAAAAAAAAAAAATGATTTTTTTGTTTTTACGGCTGTACGTTATAAACTTCTGTGAAGCACTTGGGGCTTCATAGCGCTCACCACACATCTAGATAAGTTCCTTGTGGGGTCTATTTTCCAAAAAGGGGTCACTTGTGGGGGGTTTCCACTGTTTAGGCACATCAGGGGCTCTCCAAATGCGACATTACGCCTGCAGACCATTTCATCAAAGTCTGCAATCCAAAACGTCACTACTTCTCTTCCAAGCCCCGACGTGTGCCCATACAGTAGTTTTCTCCCACATATTGGGTATCGGCGTACTGAGGACAAATTGGACAACAACTTTTGGGGTCCAATTTCTCCTGTTACCCTTGTGAAAATAAAATATTGGGGCGAAAAAATCATTTTCGTAAAAAAAAAAAAAAGATTTTTTATTTTTACGGCTGTACGTTATAAACTTCTGTGAAGCACTTCGGGGTTCAAAGTGATCACCACACATCTAGATAAGTTCCTTGGGGGGTCTAGTTTCCAAAATCAGGTCACTTGTGGGGGGTTTCCACTGTTTAGGCACATCTGGGCACTGCAAACGGAACATGACCCCCATCAAAATCTGCATTCCAAAACATTATTACTTCCTTTCCAAGCCCTGCCGTGCGCCCAGTTTCCCCCCGCCACATATGGGGTATCAGTATACTCAGGACAACTTGGACAGCAACTTTTGGGGTCCAATTTCCTTGGGAAAAATTAAAAATTTGGGACTAAAAAATCATTTTTTGTGGAACACTTGGGGGTTCAAAGTGTTTTTCCCTCACATATGGGGTATTGGCGTACTCAGGAGAAATTGCACAACAACTTTATCTGTCCATTTTCTCCTTTTACCCTTGTGAAAATAAAAAAAAGTTTGTAAAAGATAATTTTTGTGACTAAAAAGTTAAATATTCATTTTTTCCTTCCACGTTGCTTCAGCTCCTGTGAAGCACCTGAAGGCTTAATAAACTTATTGAATGTGGTTTTGAGAACATAGTTAATAGTTAATAAATAACATTTTCCACATGTATACTTCACATCAGCACAATTTTTGAAGCAAAATTTTTTTTATGAAGTTATAAGGGTTAAAAGTTGAACAGCGATTTCTCCTTTTTCCCACAAAATTTACAAAACCATTTTTTCAGCTGCAGATGAAGGAAGGGAGACACACTAGACATTACTAGTGGGTAGGCGGAGCCCAGATAGGATTGACCGGCCCCTCCAGCTCGGGCTCCTCCTACTCAGCTCTCCAGTTTACAATTTGAGGTCTCAGAGGATAGTCGCTGCTGGAAGCAGCTCCTCAGAAGATTTTATTATTTTTTATCGGACAAGAGACTTGGATCACCAAATGTGGTCTAGAGGTCTCAGGGGTCTCAGCGCTGCTGGACTCCCACCTCTCCCTTGGCGGATCTGTATTACCCTAATGGTGGTCCCTGCAGAACCCTGCCGGCCCGGGGGGATGAGGATGGCTTCCCTGGCGGGGGCGCAAACCGCGCTGCAGGGGTCACTGCGTCCCCCGCCCTGGGGGGGGAGCATGGGCATAGCGCCAGAAACCCCTGGGGGTCCCTGTGGCGCTTCGGCTGGTGAGTACCACGCATTTTTATTAGTGTGTGTGTGAGTGCTCAAGCGACTGCTTCGGCAGCCGCTGTACAATACATGTCGGTGACTGGTGTTTTTTTGTCCGCATGTGGATGCCTGCAGGACATAGGAGAGGAGTGCGCGCCTTTTTATTTGAATTTTCGCGCCGCTCTGAGCGCGCGCTTTACTGCTGTCTCCATTTCTGGCTTCCCTCATGGAGCACACGGAGGCACAATGCGTCGGCCAGGGGCGTACATAGAAATCATGGGGCCCCATAGCAAAAGTCTGAATGGGGCCCCCCCCAAAAAAAAAACAGGTGCTCTTAACTCCACACACACACACACCTGCAGTGCATGCAGGGCCCCCTACACCCTCCACAGTGCGTGCAGCCGGGCCCCCCTCCCTAAGGTGCAAAGTGCAGTCAGAGCCATTGTAAATGTAAAGTGCCAGCACAGTGAGGGGACACATTTAACAAAAAAAAATCGACCCCCAGCCAGGCTCACCATCTTGTGTGTGCAGTGGCGTAGCAACTGTTTGTGGGGCCCGGGGCGGCTGAAAAATTTGCCGCTCCTTTGGTCATTGATAATCCTGAAGCATTCACCATTACAACCAAAAAAGGCTCAAAGTAAATACCTTTCACCTGTAAAATCAGCATGGCAAAAATACACACTGCAAAGCAGCAACACACAGTATGGACTTGTGTTTATGATGTGCTTTATCCTCCTTGGACAAAAAGGACTTCTTCAGGCTTGGCTCACATTTATACAGTGCAGTCTGCTGGACAAATATGTCTGAATTGCAAAAAAAAATGGTATTCAGACGTATATGGAGGCATACACAAACCATAATGGGCAACACGTAGTGTAAAAAAAATGTTCTTCTGACTATGTTTTGCCCTGATCACGTTGTATTGTGGGAAAAAAACATAATTGACCAAAGGTACGCGTTTTTAATGTGGGGTGAAAAAAAGTTTATTCCTCTGGACAACTCCTCACAGAACTGATGCCAAAATGGAGTGGGATGGGACTGTTGACACCAGTAAAACTGGATGGAAAAAAAAATGATTCTTTTTAAGTAAAAAAACATATAGAGACAAAGATGGAAGTACGATATGTATCAAATGTACTTGTTTAAATTCGTAGGTTGATGCATGGCATACGTTTTAATGTATACGTCCAACGCATTAAGTCTGCATGCGTATAAATGTGAACCTAGCCTGACGGAACATGCTGCATAGTGTGCTCCGATGTAAGAAGTGTGGTACCTAATCTGACAGCAGGTACAAGCAATGCCCATCATTCATGGCATCATATAAGACAGGTAGACGGATGTCATATCTTTGTATATGAAATGATTGGAATATATAAGCTATGCAAAGTTCCAACATGTGTACAAACTACAAGACACATTTTATCACAGGTAAGCTGACACAGAAATGCCGCACACAATATCTTCCATAACATCTGCAGAACTTCCACTCTCAGGCACCTCATGAGCTCAGCACGCCCCATGTAATTGCTGTCTCCCAGGTGCATGCCTCTGGGGTGAAGGAGCAGAATAAATTAGTAACATTTATTGGCTGCACCATGATTTCCAGGGCATTGCACATTTTTAGTATTGCATGACATGCATTGTTGCACACCTTGACAGTGAAGTTGGTGGTGGGACATAGACTGGACATGGTCTTACCTACAGCTAGGAAGCATCATCCTGCCTGGTGGTGGTACAGGGGTTAAATCACATGAAACCAGCTCTAATGGAGAAACATTGTGAGGAGTACAGAAGGGTGGCTGCAGTGCATGCAGGGCCCCCCTCCTCCACCCTCCACAGTGCCTGCAATCAGGACCTCCTCACTCCCTAAGGTGCAAAGTGCAGCCAGAGGCTAGCCATTGTAAATATAAAGTGCCAGCACAGTGAGGGGACACATTCAACAAAAAAATCCACCCCATACCCCAGCCAGCAGGGCTTACCTTCTTGTGTATCTCTCCCTCAGTGAAACTTATGAATGTTTTCTGCTTCCTGTGATGCACGTGTCTCTGGCTGCAGGCTGGCTTTCTTATGCAAATGCAGCCAGAGACTTAAGCCAACTGCTGACCAGGAGACAACAAGGAAAGGGGACCTTCAAGGGGGTTTACAGTGTCCGGCCGTCGCTTATATTTAATTAAAGGAGATAGTACTGTGTCAGCACAGCTGCCAAACGACAGCGGCCGTCGTGGGCCCCCTCACCTGTCTGGGCCCCATAGCTGCTGCTTAGTCTGCTCTATTCACGGAACGCCACTGGCGGCGGCCATTAAAGAAGCAGGCTGAAAGCTTCTTCTGGCTCTTCTCCCTCCTCCCCTCCCGGCAAGATGTTACACTGTTACCAGCTGGGTGAGTCGCTTCTAGCTCGCGGGCAGAAGCTTAACCCCTTCACTCCCACAGCGCGGGCGCCTTCTGGGGCACTAATGAGTGACAGACTGCGCTGTCCTGCGGCTGTTATCGCATAAGGGGCTCGCACACTCTTTTCAATAATAATAAAGAGTTTGTGGGGAGTCTGCGATTTTAATACTGCCACTATACGTTTCCACTAACGATCCTGATAACGACGCATACTAATGCGATCGTTTGTGTGATCATTTTTTAATGTCGCTAGTAGCTGCCAATCTGGGCGATCTCATTAACATCGCATAAGCGGTTAGCGATCTCCTTAACAACTTTGGCGGTCATTGCGATATACAAAACAGCGCAATTTTTAGCGATCTTGTGGAACGTTTTTCTGTTAGTGTGGCATAAAAAGCTGTCCTGCAGCTGCTGCCTTATAAGAGGCACTTGGGGCTCGCACAACTTTTTCATTATCAAGGTTGTGGGGAGTCTGCTACTTTAACCCCTTCTTAGGCGGTTAACTCTTAATGCTGGGGTAGCTCTCTCTTTAAGAGCTTTAACCCTTCAGCGATTGTTTTTTCTTTAAGAAACACACTGTTCTAGTTACTGACAGGTTTAACCTGCCATATACTGTGCAAGGACATGTCAGAATCTGACACGCAGACCCGACGGCGTTATGCGCAGCAGTCGGAGGTTCCAGTGGTGTCAAAATGGAGGCCCTCGCTAGTTTCTATGATGGCCTGTCTGACCTTCTAGGTTATGGAGTGTCAGCTAGATCCTCTCAAGGAAGCGACACAAATCGGTGCCTTCCTTCTCGCGTAGCGAAGATGTCCGTTTCGGACAAGGAGGATCGGCAGGGACACTCTGCCTCTCTCATGGACCGTACTATTGGAGCCATGAGGGCGTTACAGTTACCAGAGAGAGGTAACTAGGCGTCCTGGTAAGTCGGCCCGGATGTTTCAGGAGTCGCATAGGTCGCGACGGCTTTACAATCTGTATCCGTTTTCTACGGAATTGATTGTTAATTGGATCTCCTGAAGTGAATGTCCCTTTATCCTGGTAAAGGAAGGCGAGTCTGCAGGACCTGCTGGAGATGGCAACATTATCCATCTGCGAGGCCGCGGGTCATGGATTCAGTATTAAGGATCTATGTGTACTTGTAAAGTTTCCCTGAGCCGGTTGGACCGTCTACGGACGGCGTGACAAGATGGATCCCCTCTATCGAGATAGATGGGCTTTTCAAGTTGAAGAATTCTGCGTCACTGCTATCCAGGGCGCAATCCTCGGCAGTCACAGTCAGAAGAGCACTGTGGTTTAGACAGTGGAACGCGGTTCCCAAGCAGGGTTTGCTATCTTTAGCTTACAAGGTGGTCAGCTATTTGAATCTGACCTCACAGAGCTGATTTCTGAGGCAAAAGAAACAGCTTTACCGCAGCGCAGAGCTGTGACTTCTGCGTCTGGCAGGACTAGTGCCGGTAGTTGTCGGCGATCCTTTCGGTCCAGGGAATGATCCGGTCAACCCTCTGGGGGTTTAGGTCGTTCCTCTCTTTTTTTAAAAAAAAAAGAAGAAAAAAAAAGGGGGGAATTCTCAGAAATTCCGCATACCCTGGAAACAGAACTTCCATTAAGACAGAAGCTGGCAAAAAAACCGCTAAAGCGGTCTGACGTCTGGGTCTCACTCGAGCGCTCTCGAGTGGAGGGTCGTTTACTCCAAGTCAAACCGACTTGGGTTTCCCGTGTGTCGGACGCCTGGGTGACACAGGTTGTGTTGGCAGGCTACTTCATAGAGTTTCTTTCTCGACCCCGGACAGGTTTTGCCAATCTCGCATTCCGTCAGAGCCGAGCTATTTGCCGCTCTATTACGAGAGGTCGATTCCCTTCTGCAGAAGGGTGTGGTGATACCGGTTCCGCAGAGGACCGGAGAAGAGGATTCTTATTCCAACCTCTTTGTGGTCCCCAAAAAGGAGGACAAATTTCGCCCTATTTTGGATTTCAAAGATTGAATCGGCATGTTTACATCCCGAAAATTCCGCATGGAGTCACTTCGCTCCGTTGTGGCAGCCCTGTCGCAGAACGTCTTTTTGGTCAATCGACATTCGCGACGTTTATTTGCATGTTCCCGTCGGAAGGGCTCACGGCGCTTCCTTCGTTTTGCCATAGGTCAGGACCATTACCAGTTTGTGGCTCTGCCATTCGGCTTGGCCTCGGCGCCCAGAGTTTTTACAAACATTCTAGCGCCCCTCATGGCATTTCTTCGAAGGCGGGGTTACGATTTCCCTACCTGGACGACCTTCTGATTGTGGCGTCCTCAAAGGAGGAGGCGGGGACGACTCGCAATCTATCCCTTCAGCTCCTGGAGGATTTCGGGTGGCTGGTCAATTGGGAGAAGTCGTCTCTGGAACCATCGCAGTCAATCCTGTTTTTGGGGATGCATTTCGACACGGTGCGAGCAGTGGTGTCCCTGCCTCCAGACAAGCAAGCATGTCTCCTTCGACATGCACGGGTTATGAAGTCTTCGACAGCAATGTCCCTGCGAAGCTGTATGTGTCTTCTGGGGTTGATGGTGGCGTCCATGGAAGCACTTCCGTTTGCCCGGTTTCATTCCAGGGCCCTCCAAAGGTTCATTCTGAGCCATTGGGATCGATCGCAGGTTTTCACTGGATTGCAGTGTCATCATCCCCACAGGGTACGAGAGTCCCTAGGATGGTGGATACGTCCGAAAGAGTTATCCCTGGGAAAGTCCTTCCTCCCTCCGAAGTGGTCGGTTATAACCACCGATGCCAGCCTGATGGGCTGGGGGGGGGGGTGTCTGGAACGATCTTTGGACGCGGGGAGTATGGTCGTCGGAAGAGTCTGTCTTGCCGATCAACATCCTGGAATTGAGGGCGATTTTTTCTTTGCCTCCAACACTGGACGGTCCCTTTAAGCGGTCTGCCAGTCCGAGTGCAGACGGACAATGCGACGGCGGTCGCATATATCAACCACCAAGGCGGGACTGGGAGTTCCAAGCTCATGGTGGAGGTATCTCGTATCCTAGTATGGGCAGAGACCAGAGTGCCAGCTATCTCTGCGATCCACATTCGGGAGTTCAGAATATCATGGCGGACTTTCTCAGTCGCGAGAAGATGGATCCCGGAGAATGGAGTCTTTATCCGGAAATTTTTGCACTGCTGTGCTCCCGTTGGGGAACTCCCAAGTGGATCTGATGGCATCCAGGTTCAATGCCAAGTTACCGACTTTCATGTCCAGGTACAAGGATCCGAAGGCTGTGGCGGTGGATGCTCTAGTGGCTCCGTGGGACCAATTCGAGCTAATCTATGTGTTCCACCGATTTCCTTACTCCCCTGGTGTTACGTCGGATCAGACTAAAGAGAATCCCGGCTATGTTGATAGCCCCAGATTGGCCAAGGAGGACGTGGTTCTCGACACTGGTGTCGCTCCTGGCAGCGCCACCATTTCCACTTCCTTTCCGCTCGGACCTGTTAACCCAAGGGCCCGTTCGTCATCCGGACCTGATGTCTCTGCGTTTGACGGCGTGGCTCTTGAGACCGAAATATTGATCCGTCAAGGTTTTTCAGCCGAAGTCATTGGCACTTTGCGAGCTGCCAGAGGTCCGGCTACTACTAGGATTTACCACTTGGGAAGCCTTCTTTTCGTGGTGTTCGGGTTCTTCAAGGAACCCGAGGATTTTTTCCATTCCCAATTTGTTGGCTTTCCTGCAATTCGGGTTGGACAAGGAGTTGGCAGTGAGCACCCTGAAGGGTCAGGTTTCTGCTCTGTCCTTGCTGTTTTGAAAGGCTATCGCCTCACGTAGGGACGTACGTTCCTTTTTTCGCAGAGTAACCCGCCAGTTTCCGCCGCGGAAGGCGCCTGTGTCTCCTTGGCGCCTCAATCTTGTTTTGGAGGCTCTTCAACACGGGCCTTTTGAGCCTATGGACTCTGTTAGTCTTTCTTTGCTCTCTTGGAAGGTTGCCTTTCTAGTGGCGGTCACCTCTTTGAGAAGGATTTCTGAGTTGGCGGCTCTTTCTTACTTGCCTCCTTTTCTGCAGTTTCACCCGGATCGTGTAGTGCTTCGCACACGGGGCGACTTTCTACCTAAGGTGGTGTCGCAATTTCATCTTAACCAGGATATTGTGTGCCCTCTCTTTGTCCGGGGCCGAGTAATGCGAAGGAACGGGCCTTGCACACATTGGATTTGGTGTGGGCTTTGAAGTTCTATTTGTCTGTTACCCAAAATTTTCGAAAGTCGGACTCCCTGTTTGTGATTCCAGCAGGTCGTCGACGTGGTCAACGAGCTTCCAAGGATTCTATAGCTCTTTGGATCCGGTCGGCCATTTTGGAGGCTTACCGACTTAAAGGCGAACCTTGCCCGATTAAGGTTCGAGCTCATTCCACGAGAGCTGTGGGCGCATCGTGGGCTTTCCATCAAGGGGCCTCGGCAGCTCAGCTTTGCTGGGCGGCGACCTGGCGCTCCGTCCACACCTTTACAAGATTTTATAAGGTGGACGTTAGTGCTTCCGCTGATGCAGCCTTAGGACGTAGGGTCCTGCAGGCGGCTGTAGTTTAAAGTTCTAGTTAACTTGTATTTGGCGCCTGTTGCGCATTTATCAAGGTTGTTGGGATTCTGCCTCTTTTGGTTTTTTCCCACCCTTAATTTTTGGACTGCTTTGGGACGTCCCACTAGTAATGTCTAGTGTGTCTCCCTTCCTTCATCTGCAGCTGAAAGACGGATTTTGGTAAGAACTTACCTGTAAAATCCTTTTCAGCGAAGAAGGAAGGGAGACACACATCCCTCCCATGGCAGAAGTGTGTTGTTGTTTTCAGATGCGGCGTGACCCTTCTCTGATAGCGATTATCTGGGCTGGGGTCGACGCGCTAAGGCTCTGTTCCAGCATCGCCAGCTCATCGCAGTGGTCAGGTCCAGTGAGTAGTACCTGGAACTGTGTGGTTTTTGCCTACATGCATGCATAACCTGTATTTTTGTGTTTTATTCTCTGAAGTCCTTCAGAAGGGGTTATGTTGCTCCGCTGGTGATATTGCTCTTCCTTAAGCTTGGTACAACTGGAGAGCTGAGTAGGAGGAGCCCGAGCTGGAGGGGCCGGTCAACACTCTTTATAATCTGAGGTGTCAATCCTATCTGGGCTCCGCCTACCCACTAGTAATGTCTAGTGTGTCTCCCTTCCTTCTTCGCTGAAAAGGATTTTACAGGTAAGTTCTTACCAAAATCCGTCTTTTAGGGCCCACCTCATATTTTAAGTGACTTTGAGGGGTCTATATGATAGTAAATACCCAAAAGTGACACCATTCTAAAAACTACACCCCTCAAGGTGCTCAAAACCACATTCAAGAAGATTATTAACCCTTCAGTTTCTTCACAGGAATTTTTGGAATGTTGGGAAAAAAATTAACGTTTACCTTTTTTTCACAAAAAAATTACTTCAGATCTTTTTTTTTTTTTTTTTTTAAAAAAAGGGTAAAAGGAAAAAGTGGACCCCAAAATTTGTTGTGCAATTTTCTCCTGAGCATGCCGATACCCCATTTTAGGGAGAAAACCACTGTTTGGGTGCATGGCAGAGCTCAGAAGGGAAGGCGCCCCATTTGACTTTTTAAATACAAAATTTGCTGGAATAATTGGCAGACATCATGTCGCGTTTGGAGAGCCTCTGATGTGTCTAAACAGTGAAAATTCCCGACAAGTGAGACCATTTTGGAAATTAGACCCCTCAGGGAGCTGATCTAGATGTGTGGTGAGTACATTGAACCCTTAGGTGCTTCACAGAAGTTTATAATGCTGAGCCATGCAAATAAAAAAAACAATCACATTTTTGCCACAAAAATGTTTTTAGCCCCAAATTTTGCATTTTCATAAGGGTAACAGGAGAAATTGCAGCATACAATTTGTTGTGCAATTTCTCCTGAGTTTGCCGATGCCCCATATGTTTGGGAATACTACTTTTGAGGCACAGTTCACCTCCAAAAATGGGTCATGACAATGCCCAAAAATGAGAACAGATGAAACCATATGCAATTTTAGTAACTTTATTGATAACAAAAATCAAATTCAAAATGTATCAGAACTATAACAAAAATATTTTTATCCAGAAAGGGGTGCAGGATAAAAGGGGAACAATACCAGCATCCTAACTAATATATATAGCTGTGTGGAAATGGACTACTGGCCACCTCATGTCTAAAGTAGTTCAGATTAAGACAACAACTCATGCCTGACCAGTGCATAAATAGTTAATGTGTCAAAAATCTACCTCGTGGTGTTTGGTTAAACAACAGTGATTACAGGTGATATACAATCACCAACATTTTATATGTTGAAACAAGCGAGGGAATACTAACATTACTACATGAGGATAGCCGAAGCCATTACCTGTGTCACAGCAATGAAGGTGGAATGGTTGGAGCTTCTGTTCCTCAGCCCCGACGTGCACGTTTCGCCGAAGAAGCTGGGCGAAATGTGCACGTCGGGGCTGAGGAACAGAAGCTCCAACCATTCCACCTTCATTGCTGTGACACAGGTAATGGCTTCGGCTATCCTCATGTAGTAATGTTAGTATTCCCTCGCTTGTTTCAACATATAAAATGTTGGTGATTGAATATCACCTGTAATCACTGTTGTTTAACCAAACACCACGAGGTAGATTTTTGACACATTAACTATTTATGCACTGGTCAGGCATGAGTTGTTGTCTTAATCTGAACTACTTTAGACATGAGGTGGCCAGTAGTCCATTTCCACACAGCTATATATATTAGTTAGGATGCTGGTATTGTTCCCCTTTTATCCTGCACCCCTTTCTGGATAAAAATATTTTTGTTATAGTTCTGATACATTTTGAATTTGATTTTTGTTATCAATAAAGTTACTAAAATTGCATATGGTTTCATCTGTTCTCATTTTTGGCATTGTCATATGACCCATTTTTGGAGGTGAATTAAATATGATCGAGAGCAGAAATTTATTCTACAATTATAGGCGAATCTTGGATATATTTTGAGGCACAGTGCAAAGCTCAGATGGGAAGAGGTGCCATATTGGCGTTCAGATTTTGCTGAAATGGTTTGAGGGAGCCATGTCACATTGACAAGAGCCCCTGAGGTTCCAGAACAACAGAAACCCCCATATGTGATCTAATTTTACACTACCCAATGAATTCATCTAATGGTGCAGTAATCATATTGACACCACATGTGCCTCACAGAATTTTAAACCATTGAGCGGTGAAGAAACAATAGATTATATTTTTACCACTAAGATTCTTTTTTAGCCCCAAGTTTTTGATTTTTCCATGATGTGCCAGAACAGCAGAACCCCCGATAAGTGACTCAATTTTACAAACTACACATCTCAATGAATTAATCTAAGTGTGCAGTGATCATATTGACACCACAGGTAACTACATTTTTACCACCAACATTTTGTATTAGCTCCAGATTTTAAATTTTCACACAAGACGTGGGTAAACATGGCAGAAAAATTTGTCCCACAACTTCTACTGAACGTGGCAATATCCCATTTGGGGCTGTACAGTACTACTTAGCCATACGGCGAGACTTGGGAGAAACCGCACGCTATTTGCCTCCTGGAGCACAGATTGCTTACTCCATATACAGAGCCCCTAATTGCTAGAAGAGCAGAATTCCCCCTCAAATGACCCCATTTTGGAAGTTATACCCCTTTGGGAATTTATCTACAGGTGTTGTGACGATTTTGACTCCATGGGCATTTTCCAGAAACAAGCGGCAATGAATGTTGCCGAGTGAAAATTGCAAACTGCCGTTGTAGTGACCAGTACGCTGTAGTGACCAGTACGTTGCAGTCTCCTGTAGGTTATGCCCAGCCCGTGCTTCTGGAGACATGCACCTGTAAGTTAGGCGGGTTCTCATCGCTTCAGAAATGCCAAACATTTCTATATATGGTTTAGGTACACTGGGGGGCTCAGAAGGGAGCGGAGCATTTCCATTTGGGAGCGCACATTTGCTGAATTTCTTTTGGAGGGTGAGGAGCCATTTCGCTTTTCTATAGCCCTTGTGCTACTAGTAACGTGGAAGCCCCCCCTATATTTCCATTAACAGATGACAGACCTGAGTGAGGACTTGCTTTTTTTGTGGATTGAGTTGAAGCTTCTATAGGGAACTTTTTGCATAACGTTTGGGATCACATTTATCCGGCGCTATACGCTGAGAACTTACTTTGGGTTTCCATCTAAATCTGAGTGACGTGACAGATGAACTCTCTGAGGGATCCAATCACTATAATGAGGCAGCAGAGGTACTCTGGACTCCGTCTGGCCTCTGTTCAGCGGTGTCCTTCTTTTCAGAAGTGTACAAAACTGTGGCCGACAGCACTTTTATGCAATTCTAAAAAGATGGACACCGCTGGATCACAGGTCACACAGCGTCCACAGTGCCTCCATCTGCCTCATTATAGGGAATCTTCCGCCAGAGGTTCCATCTGAATCAGTTATTTCAGAGATTTACATGGAAACCCCGGTGTAAGCGCTCAATGCAGAGCGCAGGATAAATGTGCGCCGAGCCTTACTGCAATCTTTGGGAGGCGGAAAGAAAAAAATCAACAGCAGGTGAAGAATTGGTTTTATTTATTTTTTATGCCATTCTTCGTGTGGTGTAAGTGATTAGGCGACTTTATTCTTTGGGTCGGTGCGATTACAGCGATACCAGACTTTAACTGTTTTTTGTATTTGGCTGCTGTCACACACTAAAAGATGCTTTTTATTGCAAAAAATATTTTTTGCATCATATTTTGAGAGCTTTAATTTTTCATATTTTGGCCACAGAGTCATGTGAGGGCTTGTTTTTCACTGGACAAGTTGACACTGTACCATTTTCAGACGCATGACATTTTTTGATCGCTTTCTATTCAGATTTTTGGGAAGCAGAATGAACAATAAGCAGCAATTCAGGATTTTTTTTTTTTGCAGTGAGTTTATGTAGTTCTGCAGTGGTAAAATTGATGAGGCAGTTTTATTCTTCGGTTCAGTACAGTTATAGAGATACCACAGTTTTATCATTTTTTATGTTTTGGCACTTTTAAACAATCAACATTATTTTATAGAAAAAATTATTCTTTTTGCATCCTTTTTTCTGAGAGCTATAATATTTCTATTTTTCCGCTGATGGAGCTTTGTGATAGCTTGAAGTTTTCAGTGGTAACCATGTTTGTTTATATCCGTCTTTTTGTTCGCGTTCTATTCCACTTTCTGTTTGGCAGTATGATGATAAAGCATTGTTTTTTGCCTTGGTTTTTATTTATTTTTTATGCTGTTCACTAAAGGGGTTAATAAGTGGGACAGTTTTATAGGTCGGGGCTTTCCGGACGCAGCAATACCTAATATGTGTACTTTTATTGTTTATATATTTTTTTTCATTTATTTATGGGTACAATATCTTTTGGTTTTTTTTTTTTATATATATATTTTTTATAATTATTTAAAAAGATTGTGTCGGAACCATTGCACCCAGTAACCTAAGTGATACATTATTGGATTCAGATCCTGTTGGCTTACATGTGCTGCTCTCAGATGAGGTAGCAAAAACCTGCTGACAGATTTCCTTTAAAACTCATATAGAATAATGTTGTACATCCCAACTTTGCTCAGTTTAGACACTTTAGTTTAGCTGCTAAAGCGGCCCTCCAAACTATCATAATAAGTTACAAATCTATACATTTATATAGACAATGAATTGGAAGAAATTTATTATGGAGAGAAATTGCTGTTAGAGGAAATCTGTCAGTATGATCAACCATCCTAAGCCGTCTATATGGGCATGTAGGTCTTAGGAAGCTGAATAAAGTGATACTTTGATATCTGTGATCTGATGTCTTATCCCAGAGAAATTAACATTTATGTAAATGAGCTGTTGAGAGCAATGGGCCACTGAGCTACATGTCTCTAAGCCTCCGGAGCATCGCCGCAACATAAATAGACATGCTGCGATCTGAAAAGACGCACTGCATGTCCGGAAACGCAGGTCTGATGCCTGCGTCTTTTAATGCATAGTGGAGATGGGATTTCATGAAATCCCCTCCACTATGCTGTAGCATCTGGACGCTGCGTGTTTGACGCTACGGCTGTACACAGCGTCAAACACGCAGCGTTTCCTGACCGTGGAAACATACCCTTAGGAGGGTTGATCCTATTGACGAAAATGTATAGCTTTCAACAATATCTAGAGTTAAAGTTATAACTTTACATTCACTTAGGTTTATGTCTTTAAAACTCATATTTATCCCCTCCTTAGATTCCAGCTGAACAAACTCTAGCAGTTTGCTTAGGATATCTTCGTTAAAGGGAACCTGTCGCCAGTTTTTTCATGTATTATTATTATTATTATAGATTTTTATAGCGCCATTTATTCCATGGCGCTTTACATGTGAAGAGGGGCAAATATAGACAAGTACAGTAAACATGAGCAATACAAGGCACACACAAGTACAGAAGGAGAGAGGACCTAATATATGTATGAACTAATACCACTACCTTCCTCAGCGCCTGTGCTGCATTCCAGAAAGTTGTATATTATTTGTCCTGATTTCCAGTATATACACCATAAAACCTTTTGAAGTGCTCCAGCGAGGTAGGCAAATTCAGATGGTTCGGGCCAATGAGTGTCATTGCAGCGGCGCCTGTTCCTTCTCTCACCTACTAAATGCCGTCCTCCTGCTGTGATTGATGTGTATGACACATCATCCATATAGCTGAACAAAATCTCCCGTTTGTGCAGGGGCATTGGTGGCTCGCACAGGCACACTTTACGCTTCGCTACAGCTGTCTGAGTCTAAAACCTAACTGCGTATGCATCGTCACAAATTTTTCCACCTTCTGCTTATTGGAACCATTTCAATCATTGTTCTTCCAAAATTAAAATCCTTTTCTGCGATCTCCTGTGGCAGGGAACAAGACATGAAATGGTTCCGGTAAGCAGGAACCGGAAAGATGTGTGACGGACACTAGGCATCGACAGTTAGGTTTTAGGCTATGCCCACAGTAGAGCTGAGTGCACTTATGTTAGAAAATTGCTTGTGCCGTGTAGGGACTCTGAGCACAGAATGACTGTTTAAACCAAGTACATGCTCTCTGTGCACTATGGTTTGGCCAAACATTTAACTACTCCTGCCAACTTGCGTCTCCATCTATCTCCACCTTTACCTGGCTCTATCAAGCCAAAGCTGTCAATCATAGAAGGGAATGGAGTTACAGGGAAAACAAGCAGGTGAGAATGTGTATTTAACCCCTTAACGACTGCCGATACGCATTAAAAACAACGGTTGTTAAGGGTACTTATTCCCTCATTGCCATTTTAAAACGGCTAATGGGGACAAGGCAGTAGCACACCCCCCAGAGTCACAAGCTCTCCAGGGTTTCAGTAATTTTTCTGATCCCTGATCTCGTGATCGCCGTTATTCAATGAATAACGGTGATCATGCATAAAGAACCTGCGATCCAGTTAAATAGATTCTCTCCTCTGACATGCTCTAACATGAGAGAGAATGTCGCCAAGCCCACACCCCCTATACCTTAGTACCAGATCCGACATCCCCCCTGCCCTCCTCCTTATTCTGATGAAAGAAAATGGCAGGCGTATGCTCAGTGCGCCAACCAAGATATGCCTCCCGGCAACTGCTGGGAATTTTCTGATTGGCTGCTGGCTTTTGATTACTGTATTAGAGTTAGGTTTACAGTAAAAAAAATATATATATATATTAAAAAATTGATTAGATTTAGGGCTACTAGTGTTAGATTAGGTTTAGTTTTTTTTGTTAGCCAGGGGAATAATATAACAATGGCCTGCAGAATATTCAGCGCAGACTAAGCATACAGCCTGCTTTGCTCTGGCATCGAAACAATCTGCCTCTGAAGCAGAGCGAACAGTGACAACGACTCTTCTTCCATAGGATCCAACAGCCCGATGGTAGCGGAGTTGTTCATCACTGCTGAAGCTTCAGAGGCAGGACCAAGCACTGCAGTCCACCCACCACTGGTATCACGACAGAGCATTTTCCCCTCAAATTCCCCCTTTTTTAGCAGCCCCTGAAATAAACTTAGATGTCCCCCATTTTACCCCCTTTGATTTTTTTTTCCACCAAACCAGTTTATATGCCGACAATATATTTCCCAAAAACCCACTGCCTTTCATTCTCGTTCCTGGATCCCCACGAATGTCCCCGAATTCAAACATTTTTTGGGCCTTGCCCTAAACATGGGATTGGTTAAAAAACACACTCTGATCCAACTGGGCAACAAAATCTATCCACAGTGCCCTTGTATTTGCAGCTGTCATGCCCCGAGCCCGTTATGAAGCACTAATGAAATTCCTCCATTTTAGTGATAATCTCCAAGCCCCCCATAGAACTGACCCCCAACAAAGATTGGCTAAACAAACTGAGACCCCTAATTGCCCTCCTACAACATTCATTTCTAAATTCATGTACCCCAGAGCAAAATGTGGCAGTCGATGGGTCATTGAAGAGTTTTAAAAGGCCATCTGTCATTTTTCCAATTCATCTTCTCCAAGCGAGCCAAATGCGGCATCAAGCTCTATAAAATGTGTGAAAACACGTCAGGCTACACATCCACTTTTTTAATATACCATATGAAGGTATGGACTGCCAAATTAGCCCCCCCCCCAACTGCCCCCAGACAATTTGGCATTCATGGTAAAATTGTTTGGGAACTAATAACGCCCTTTCTCCATCAAGGCTTCTACGTCTATACCAACAACTGTTAAACGAGTATCCCCCTATACCAATCCTTCTACGCTGCAAATACAGGGGCCTGTGGGACAGTCAGGGAAAACAGAGTGCGGTTTCCGTCACAGTTGATGTCCAGACATTTGGAGAAGGGACGTTATCCTCACTTGCAAGTGACCAACTTCTTGCTGTGAAGTGGAATGACAAGAAGGACGTCTACATGCTAACCACGATCAGAGACCGGACAATGCTTTCAGGATTTTGCTGGGGATTGGTTGTTTTGTACATATAGCGGGTCTTACTTTAGCGGACGGGAGCCTGCTGTGGTGTACCACGTCTATTGGCATATTCATCTCTCATGTAGGGATTGATGGAGCTAAACGGACGCAGTATGACCAATTTCTGAAAGATAAACCTGTCATTCTAGCCTTACCGGTATTCTTTCATCTTTGGAACAAACTTAGCTTTGCCACATAGTTGGCTGCATTTTCCTCCACAATTTGCCCTTCATTCCAGTATAGTTTATTCTTTCTGCTATATTATACGCAGTTGCGGGACAACTGTTATGTTAGCAAGACTAAGTTTTATAATGAGCAAATGTGTTTTTAGGAGCATGCCTCCCCGTCAGTAATAAATCCTAGAAGGATTTTCTTTTTGCTCAATGTCTCTGTAATTTTTGAATGGGTCCTGGAATTCCATCAATTTTACCCCGAAGACCAAATGGTGTGCCATCTATTATTATAGGCACAGCCGTGTGTCCATATTAGATGTACTTTGAGGTGTGTTCAAAAAAGATTCATAAAAGAGACAGTGAAAAAAATGTACCGTATTTTCCGGCGTATAAGACGACTTTTTAACCGCTGAAAATCTTCTTAAAAGTTGGTGGTCGTCTTATACGCCGGGTGTGGACCAATCTGCATATGGTGGGGGAGTGGTCCCGATGACGAAGGGAGAGGGCGTCTCAGAGGGAAGGTGTTGGATACCTCATCGTATCAGCGGTGCTCTCTGGGGGTCTAGGCGCTGGGGGCGGCGTCGGCGGCTCCTTTTTGTGCAGCGTGGGGGCTCTATGCTGGGGGACGGCGGCGGTGGCTCTTTGTGCAGAGTCTGTGCTCTGCCGGCATTTCCTCAATTCCCGAGGCGCCGGCAGCTCCATTGCTGCGATGCGGTGGCCTCCAAGAAAATGGCTGCTGCATGCTCAGATTCAGATCTCGTCTCAAGATCTCTGGAGATGAGATCTGAAACTGAGCATGCGCCGCCCTCAGCGGCCATTTTCCCGGAGGCCACCGCATCGCAGCAATGGAGCTGCCGGGGTTTGAGGAAATGCCGACAGAGCTCCGACTCTGCACAAAGAGCCACCGCCGCCGTCCCCCAGCACAGAGCCCCCACGCTGCACAAAGAGGAGCCGCCGCCCCCAGCACCTAGACCCGCAGAGAGCACTGCTGATACTATGAGGTATCCAACACCTTTCCTCTGAGACGCCCCCTCCCTTCGTCATCGGGACCACTCTCGGCGTATAAGATGACACCCGGCGTATAATAAGACCCCCCCACACACTTTTAAGAAGATTTTATATTTTGACTGGAAAAGTTGGGGGGTCGTCTTATACGCCCAGTCGTCTTATACGCTGGAAAATACGGTAAATTTCTCCGGGGTCTCGGCTCTGCCGGGGGTAGCCGAGTCCCCAGAGAACATGATTCGGGTCGGTGACCGCAAGAACAAAAAAAAGCCGCGATTTTGCATTTAATTTCTCCTCTAATGTGATCGCACATCAGAGGGGAGAGAAATAGAGTCCTCGGGTCCCCCGATCTATCCTCCTTACCTCCCGGTGTCCCCCCTGGTACTCCCACGGCTCCTGCAGGTCCCGGCGTCTTCTTCCTGTAAAGAAAATGATGGGCTTATGCGCAGTGCGCCCGCCGAGATCTGCCGGCCGGCACCCGGCAGATTCCATTCATTCGAGGTACATTTTGATTACTGTGATAAATCCTATCACAGTGATCAAAATAAATAAAAAATAAATAAATAAAAAACCCCTTTATCACCCCCTTAGTTAGGGAAAAATAATAAAATAAAAAATATATATTTACATTTTTCCTTTAGGGTTACAATTGGGCTAAAGTTAGGGTTGGGATTAGGATTATGGTTAGAGTATGTTTCCACGTAGTTTATGTTGTAAGGATTTGCTGCGGATTGAACGCTGCGTGCAGCCGCAGCGTTCCATCCACAACGTCCAGATGTTACAGCATAGTGGAGGGGATTTTATGCAATCCCGTTGTGATGAACGGGCACCCAGTCCGCCACACGGTAGCCCGGGGGTCACTTGGATGTGTGCTGGCTATTGGGCATGCTGCAGTGAGGGAATTATGATTACTCCTGGCTGCAGCCAGGCAGTACCCTTATAAACCCCGCTCCGTCACTGCCAGCGTCCCCCAATAGATTAACACTTTACACCCCTTCCTTTTAGCTGCCACCAGCTACGGCTTTTGATGAACAATTTATCAAGAGGGTCCGTAGCAACCCCAAAACAGTAGCGTAGTGCGTCAGGCACGTGCAAATTCGTTTATAGAGCAGGAGAAACAAACTAATAAATTTATAGGTTTATTCCTTAAAAAAAATCAGGCAGTGCTTATATCATATAAAAAGATGTAACAAACTGAGACAATATAGTTATGTACAAATGCAGTTATTAAATGAAATAGGATTAAGAATGAAAGATAACTCACATGGTTGTTAGATCATTACAGGCAAGCCAGGCTGGGGAAGGAGCCACATGTCATAATGCATTGGCAGATCTCTTACTCAGCACATCCCAGCAGAAAGACTCCCCTAAGGAACTTCACTGTAAGACTTATGCATGTCAGCTTCTGACCTCACAAAAAGGGCTGGTCCTCTGGCCACCTCCCCTGGCTGCAAGCTATGGTCTGAGCTCTGCAATATCATAAGGTTCATAACTCGTTCTGTGAACCTAGCAGAATAACGGCAGACCTATCAATGGTCTTGCTTTGAAATAATGGTTCAAATGAACCCAAACTTGGGTGACATAGCTCATGGGGCACCCGAGAATTCCATTTCTCGGGCTCTGTTGGAGTTACGGGTTCACCGGTACCACGGGAACGATGCCCGTCGGCGCATGGTTCAACACAGTGACGTTCGTGTTTCTAGCGAATGCTCCCACCGTGTTATTAACCAAAAAAGAATGAATACTCCAACATGGCTGCTATAGGAAGAAAGCACGTGTTCGGACAATGCAGGACCCCTGCGGTGAAGCGGGAAAACTTCCAGCACTGGCAGCTCACATTACACTGCCTGAGTGCAGGCTGACGGGGGGAAGGGAGAAGTATGAGAGCTGCAGAGAGAAGGAGGGCTTTCAGCAGTACAAAAAAAAAAGAGATGAGGACAGCAATTCCAGCACAGCACTCATCACACCTCCCCCCCTTTGAGGGCGCTACGGAGGCATGACCTGTCGGTAATCCGACATGCGCACCTCAGCGGGTTCGCCACGTCGTGATAACCCATCAGCATTCCCATGATCACTGCCTTTCTTGTGTTGTACGGCAAAATCATACTGCTGCAGGGCAAGGCTTCAGCGTAGCAACCTACTATTGGTTCCGGACACTGTGTGCAGCCAGCTCAGAGGGTTGTGGTCGGTGACCACCTTGAAGGTGCGCCCGTACAGGTAGGGCTGCAAACGTTGCAGTGCCCAGACCATGGCCAGGCACTCCTTCTCGATGGTGGAGTATGCCACTTCCCTTGGCAGAAGTTTCCGGCTCAGGTACAACACGGGGTGCTCCTGGTCCCCCGAATCAACCTGGCTGAGTACAGCACCGAGGCCAAATTCGCTGGCATCAGTCTGTACCAGGAAGGGCCGACTGCTGTCGACGGCTCTCAACACTGGAGAGCTGCACAGGGCTGTTTTCAAAGCTCGGAATGCCGCCTCACAGCCATCTGTCCAGTTGACTGTTTGGGGTAGACCGCCCTTGGTGAGGTCCGTCAAGGGTTTTGCAATGGCGCTATAGTTCGGTACGAAACGCCTATAGTACCCTGCAGTGCCCAGGAAGGACTTCACCTGCTTTTTGGTCCTGGGGGTGGGCCAGGACACGATCGCGTCCACTTTCTCGGGCTCTGGACTCATGGAACCCCCGCCTACCCGGTGCCCCAGGTAGTGGACCTCCCTCATGCCCATCTGGCATTTTCCCGGCTTGATGGTCAGACCTGCCTGGTGAATACGCTTGAGCACCTCCTGGAGATGCTGAAGGTGTTCCTCCCAGGTGGAACTGAAGACGGCAATGTCGTCCAGGTACGCCACAGCGTACTCCTCCAGTCCCTGAAGCAGGTGGTTGACCATCCGCTGGAAAGTGGCAGGGGCATTCTTCATGCCGAAAGGCATGACCGTGGATTCGTACAGTCCAAAAGGGGTGATAAAGGCAGATTTCTCCTGCGCCGCCGGGCTCAGGGGAATCTGCCAGTATCCCCGACTCAGATCCATGATGGATATGTACTTGGCATTCGCCAACCGCTCCAGCAGATCCTCGATGCGTGGCATTGGGTGCGCATCAGAGGTAGTGATGGCGTTGAGCCCCCTGTAGTCCACGCAGAACCGGGTGGTCCGATCCTTTTTTGGCACGAGAACTACAGGTGAGGCCCACGCGCTTTTGGACTGCCGGATCACCCCCAGCTGCAACATCTCATGGATCTCCTGGCGCATAATCTGCTACACTTCCTCAGAGATCCGATAAGGTGTCCGCCGTAACGGGGCGTGATTCCCGGTGTCCACCTCGTGGACTGCCAACTCGGTCCTTCCGGGTCGGTTAGTGAACACGGCCCGAAAGGATTCCAGAGTGGTCAGCAACTGCAACCGCTGGGAGGCGGTTAGCGAGGCATTTACCTCCATGTCCTCAATGGACCCACTGGCATTAGCTTGGGCCAGCACGTCTAGGAGGGGATCCTCTTCCCCGTCCTCGGGCAGATTGCAGACCGGTAGGACGCAGGCTTCACGTTCGTGATGGGCCTTCATCATGTTGACGTGAAAGGCCTTGCGCCTACCCCGAGTGTGGTCAAGCGTGACCACGTAGGTGGCTGGGTTGAGCTGTTGGTGCACGACGTACGGGCCTTCCCAGGCTGCCTGAAGCTTATCCTTTGGTACTGGGACCAGCACCCACACCTTTTGACCCACCTGGTAGGTCCGCTCCCGGGCGTTCTGGTCGTACCAGTGCTTCTGGTCAGCCTGAGCCTGCGTCATGTTGTCATGCACCAACTGCGTCAAGGTCTGCATCTTGTCGCGGAAGCGCATGACATAATCCACGATGGACACTTCCGTGGGGTTTGGCTCATCTTCCCAGGATTCTCTTATCAACCCAAGGGGTCCCCGGACTCGCCTACCATACAGGAGCTCGAAGGGGAGAACCCCGTCGAGGCCTGCGGGACTTCTCTGTAGGCAAATAGCAGGTGTGGGAGGTACCGCTCCCAATCGCGTCCCTGGGTCTCAACCAGCATGCGGAGCATCTGTTTGAGGGTACCGTTAAAGCGCTCACACAAACCATTGGTCTGTGGGTGATACGCACTCGATACCATACGCGTCACCTGCATTTTGCTGCAGAGAGCCTTCATTAGGCGAGACATAAATTGGGTCCCTTGATCGGTAAGCATCTCCCTGGGAAATCCTACCCGTGAAAAGATGGTCACCAGTGCATCTGCCACCTTATCTGCCCTAGTTGAGGACAGAGCTACCGCCTCCGGGTACCGGGTAGCGTAGTCTACCACAGTCAGGATGTATTGCTTTCCAGAGCTGCTGGGGACGGCCAGCGGGCCCACAATGTCCACCGCGATCCTCTGGAAAGGCTCCTCTATCACTGGCAACGGGATCAGGGGAGCCTTAAGAGCAGGCCCCGCCTTCCCCACTCTTTGACAGGTGATACAGGAGCGGCAGTAGTTAGTCACATCTATCCCCAACTTGGGCCAATAGAAGTGTTGAGACAGCCGTGCCTTAGTTTTGCTAATCCCCAAGTGTCCAGCAAGTGGAATCTCATGGGCAATCCTCAACAACTCACCTCGGAACTGGTGCGGGACGACCAGCTGTTTTTCCCTCAACAACTCCTTTTGGGAACCTCCGGGTACTGTCTCCCGGTACAACCTTCCTCGTTCCCAGAACACCCTCTCCTTATCAGTCACGGAGGTGGGCGTCTCGGCTAGGTGCCTCAAGTTCCCCAGGCTCGCATCTGAGTGCAGAGCGGCCTGGAACTCCTGGCTGGAGGCAGCCAGAAGTGACGTCAGGGTTCCTTCCTCACTGGGACCGGCTCTGGGTCCACCTCTGGTTCAGTCTCTCCTGTAGCGGAGGAGGGTCCAGATGGCAGGGCGCTACCTGCGATCCGGGCACTCTGACTGCGGGTGACAGCAGCTACATATGCAGTCTCCCCGGGGATTTCTATAGACCCATCAGCCTGCGCTGCTATGGGCTCTACCTCCCCATCCACCCCCAACACTTCAGGAGCAGTGCTACTTATGGGCCAGTTACCTTCCTCGTGGCACTGGTCAGTGTCATGGCGTCACCTTCCTCCCGGTTCCCATGCACCTCCCCATTTCCTTGAGCACTGTCGCTTGCTCCTGCTAGGGGTTCCTCAGCCGTCTCACTCCGCAGAGCGACGGGACTGAACGCTCCTGTACCTGTGGACACATCTACCACTTCAGAGAAAGGGTTAACAGATTCAGATGGCACAGATACATCACTATCAACATCAGTCCTAGGGAAAGAAAGGTTATCAGTTGCATCATCACTTCGCAAAGCATTAGCAGGTAACACAATCAGTTTCCCATCATCATCAACATCATGGTTAACGTTAACCTTATCATCAGATTGGGAAGGGGTGTCAGGGACATAGTACGCCACCATCCTCCCCAGATCAGTCCCCAATAAAACATCAGTGGGCAGGTTTTCGGACACCCCCACTTCCTTCACCCCGCTCCCGGCACCCCAGTCAATGAAAACTCGGGCTATCGGCAAGGGGTAGTGGACACCCCCAATCCCTGTGACAGTTAGGGTTTTCCCCGGAATCAACTCTTCAGGGGCCGCCAGTTCGGGTCGGATGAGGGTTCGCTCAGCCCCGGTGTCCTTGAGGCCTGTAGCAAGAGGGCCCCCACGCGGACGGGCTGCACGTTGTCATCAACCCTCCCCACCACACCACCCACCAAAAGAACAGAGGCGTTGGGCCCGGAGGCCTTGGCTGGGGGGTTCTTCTGCCTCTCCGGACAGGTGGCGCTGATGTGACCAGTCCTTTTACAGGAGAAACAGTGGCGGGGGTCTGATGTAGGCCTGGCGCTGGCAAAGGGGATAGTGCCTCCAGAGGGACGGCTGGCAGGGGCACTGGGGTTGGTTGCAGGCTTACCCCCTCCCCAGCGGGTGGCGACGGGCTTCCGCACCTCGGGTTTCCGGTTGGCCTCATAGCTGTCGGCGATCCGGGCTGTTGTGACCGCGTCCTCTGGTTCTCGGTCCAGGATGAACTGTCGGACCTCAGCTGGGCACAGATGCAGGAACTGGTCTTTGATCATCAGGTCTTTCAGCTCCTCATAGGTGTCAACTGACAGTCCATGGATCCACTGGTCAAAGTGGTTCCGGAGTCCTTGCACCACATCGCTATAACTGTCGTGTGGGCCACGTTGGAGGTTCCGGAACTTCTTTCGGTATACCTCAGGGGTTAGCTGGTACTTGGCAATCAGGGCCTGCTTGATGGCCTCATAGTCACTGTCTTGATCTGGCGCGAGGGAAGCGAACGCCTCCAAAGCTTTGCCCTTTAGCCCGGGGTTCAAGTACCTGGCCCATTGGTCGGCAGGCAGCCGGTACTGTCTGCAGACTTTCTCAAAGGCCCGCAGAAAAGTGTCCAAGTCTCCGTCCCTTTCCAGCACAGGAAAGTGCTCCGGCCGGGGCTTGGGACTCTGAATGCGGCTGGGCACACTGCTCTGGGCTGTGGAGGGCATTGCCCCTCGCTGAACCATCTCCAGCTCATGGGCTCTCTGCGCTTGGGCTTCCCGCTCGGCTCGGGCTCTCTCAGCCTCCCGCTCGGCTCTCTCAGCCTCCCGCTCGGCTCTCTCAGCCTCCCGCTCGGCTCTCTCAGCCTCCCGCTGTTTGGCCTCTCGCTGGTCGGCTCTCTCTTGAGCTTGCTGGATCAGCCTCAGGCGTTCTTCCCGGTTGTCAGCGGTGAGTCCCTCCAGGGCCGCCTGCAGGTAAGGGTCCACCTCTCTCTGGGTGTAAGCAGTCAGGGTTGGGCCTCTGCTCCTGCGGCACCACCTTGGCTTGGGCCGGCTCCTGCGCCCGCCACGCTCCGATGCTCGCCCAGCTCCTTCAGGGCCTGGACCAGTTGGCCTTTGGTTCGGTTCGTGTGGACAAGGCCGTGGTACTTGCAGATTCCCACAAGAGTGTCCTTGCTCTGCTTTTCGAACCAACTTGCTCCTATGGTAGCCATGTTTGCCAAATAAAAGATAGGATAGAAAAACAAAGAGAAGGGAGGGGTAACCGCAAGTACACACAATTGTCTCAGGACTAATAAACACTGAGTCTGTTCTCCAAAACTTTAGTTGCAGGGTCGCTGAAGAACCGTGCAAGTTTTTAGTGAATGGAATGATTGCTCAAACCAGATCACTAATGCTCTATAATCCCACCGCTTGCCACCAATATGTGATGAACGGGCACCCAGTCCGCCACACGGTAGCCGGGGGTCACGGCTTGTGATCCCACCGCTGCCACCACATGTGATGGAACGTGCACACACACGACGGCTGCTGCCGTCCGACCCAGTAAACTGCAGGGATTTATAACTATCCCACTTCCACTTAGGAACTTGCAGCTCTCTGGCGCCCCCCTTTACCCTCAGGTCAGTCAGGGAACTGCACCTAGGATAATTAGTCGCCAGACGGGTCACTTGGATGTGTGCTGGCTATTGGGCACGCTGCAGTGAGGGAATTATGATTACTCCTGGCTGCAGCCAGGCAGTACCCTTATAAACCCCGCTCCGTCACTGCCAGCGTCCCCCAATAGATTAACACTTTACACCCCTTCCTTTTAGCTGCCACCAGCTACGGCTTTGATGAACAATTTATCAAGAGGGTCCGTAGCAACCCCAAAACAGTAGCGTAGTGCGTCAGGCACGTGCAAATTCGTTTATAGAGCAGGAGAAACAAACTAATAAATTTATAGGTTTATTCCTTAAAAAAAATCAGGCAGTGCTTATATCATATAAAAAGATGTAACAAACTGAGACAATATAGTTATGTAAAAATGCAGTTATAAAATGAAATAGGATTAAGAATGAAAGATAACTCACATGGTTGTTAGATCATTACAGGCAAGCCAGGCTGGGGGAAGGAGCCACACGTCATAATGCATTGGCAGATCTCTTACTCAGCACATCCCAGCAGAAAGACTCCCCTAAGGAACTTCACTGTAAGACTTATGCATGTCAGCTTCTGACCTCACAAAAAGGGCTGGTCCTCTGGCCACCTCCCCTGGCTGCAAGCTATGGTCTGAGCTCTGCAATATCATAAGGTTCATAACTCGTTCTGTGAACCTAGCAGAATAACGGCAGACCTATCAATGGTCTTGCTTTGAAATAATGGTTCAAATGAACCCAAACTTGGGTGACATAGCTCATGGGGCACCCGAGAATTCCATTTCTCGGGCTCTGTTGGAGTTACGGGTTCACCGGTACCACGGGAACGATGCCCGTCGGCGCATGGTTCAACACAGTGACGTTCGTGTTTCTAGCGAATGCTCCCACCGTGTTATTAACCAAAAAAGAATGAATACTCCAACATGGCTGCTATAGGAAGAAAGCACGTGTTCGGACAATGCAGGACCCCTGCGGTGAAGCGGGAAAACTTCCAGCACTGGCAGCTCACATTACACTGCCTGAGTGCAGGCTGACAGGGGGGGAAGGGAGAAGTATGAGAGCTGCAGAGAGAAGGAGGGCTTTCAGCAGTACAAAAAAAAAAAGAGATGAGGACAGCAATTCCAGCACAGCACTCATCACACCCGTCTCCACTATGCGTGCAGGGACATGGGTGTCACACCCGAAATTACGGACATGCGGTGCGTCTTTCTAGACCGCAGCATGTCTATCTTGCAGAGACACTCTGTCTCCGCAAGATAAATAACACAGTCTATGGATAGGATGCAGTGATTCCGCATGTGTTCAATGAACACATGCGGAATCACCGCGTGTACAAAAGCCAGCAGCGCTTTGGGCGGAGCCCGGTATCCGCTGCGTCCAAAGCGCTGCCAGCACGCAGCGTGTAAACATACCCTTAGGGTTAGGGGTGTGCTGGAGTTAGGGTTGTGATTAGGGTTATGGTTAGGGATGGAATTAGGGTTAGGAAAGTGTTGGGGTTAGGGTTGTGATTAGGGTTATGGTTAGGGTTGGGATTATGGTTAGGAGTGTGTTGGAGTTAGGGTTATGGTTAGGGTTTGGGACTAGGGTTAGGGGTGTGTTGGGGTTAGAGTTGTGGTGAGGACTATGGTTGGAATTGGGGTTAGGGTTGGAGTTAGAATTGAGGGGTTTCCACTGTTTAGGCACATCAGGGGGTCTCCAAACATGACATTGGAGACGCCCATTGATTTCTGCCAAATTTGCGTTCAAAAAGACAAATGGTGCTCCCTCCCTTCTGAGCTCTGCCGTGCGCCCAAATATGGGGCATCAGCGTACTTGGGGCAAATTGCACAACCACTTTAGGGGTCTAATATCTCCTGTTACACTTGGGAAAATAAAAAATTGGGGGCTAAAAATCATTTTTGTGGAAAATATATATTTTTATTTCACAGCTCAGCTCTCACAACACATCTAGATAAGTTCCTTGGGGGGGTGGCCTAGTTTCCAAAATGGGGTCACTTGTGGGGAGCTTCTACTGTTGAGGCACATCAGAGGCTCTGCAAATGCAACATGACGCCCACAGACCATTCCATCAAAGTCTGCATTCCAAAACGGCGCTCCTTCCCTTCCGTGCCCTACCATGCACCCAAACAGTGGTTCCCCCCACATATGGGGTATCGGCATACTCAGGACAAATTGAACAACAACTTTTGTGGTCCAATTTCTTCTGTTACCCTTGTGAAAGTAAAAATTTTGGGGTGAAAACATCCCTTGTGGAAAAAAAAATGATTTTTTATGGCTTTGCGCTAAAAACTTCTGTGAAGCACTTGGGGGTTCAAAGTGCTCACCACACATCTAGATAAGTTCCTTGGGGGGTCTAGTTTCCAAAATGGTGTCACTTGTGGAGTTTCCACTGTTTAGGCACATCAGGGTGTCTAACGCAACATGGCGTCCGATCTCAGTCCCAGCCAATTCTGTATTGAAAAAGTCAAACGGCGCTCCCTCCGTTCCAAGCTCTGCCGTGCGCCCAAACAATGGTTTACCCTCACATATGGGGTATCGGCGTATTCAGGAGAAATTGCACAACAAATTTTGTGGTTCATTTTCTCTTTTAACACTTGTGAAAATAAAAAAAAATGGTTCTGAAATACATTTTTTTTAAAAAAAAAAAAAAAAAAAAAAGTTAAATGTTAATTTTTTTTCCTTCTGCATTGCTTAAGTTCCTGTGAAGCACGCAAAGGGTTATTTAACTTCTTGAATGTGGTTTTGAGCACCTTGAGCGGTCCAGTTTTTAGAATAGTGTCACTTTTGGGTATTTTCTGTCATATTGACCTCTCAAAGTGACTTCAAATGTGATGTGGTCCCTAGAAAAATGGTTTTGTAAATTTTGTTGTAAAAATGAGAAATCGCTGGTCAACTTTTAACCCTTATAACTTCCTAACGAAAAAAAATTTTGTTTCCAAAATTGTGCTGATGTAAAGTAGACATTTAGGAAATGTTATTTATTAAGTAATTTGTGTGACATATCTCTCTGATTTAAGAACATAAAAATGTAAAGTTTGAAAATTGCAAAATTTTAAAATTTTTCGCCATATTTCCGTTTTTTTATAAATAAACAAGTCATATCGAAGAAATTTTACCACTAGCATGAAGTACAATATGTCACGAAAAAACAATCTCAGAATCAGCGGGATCCGTTAGTGTTCCAGAGTTATAGCCTCATAAAGTGACAGTGGTCAGAATTGTAAATGGCCCTAAGAAACATATTGAAAAGAGATTTCTCAAAACTACAGCAATGGAAAAGAAGAATTGCCCATAATAACCAGGATAAATTAGGAAAAAAGGCTAGCATAGGTTGTTAAACAAAAATTGCACCAGTGGTTCTAGATTTCATTTTGTAATAGTAATTTTATCTTTATAGATCTATCAAGTTTTCAAGCTATAAGATCTCTGGTGGCTCCTCAAGTTGATATCTACCTCATAAGGATGATGATCACTCTGCTTGAAAAAGAGAGGGATGGTGAGCTGGAGAAAAACCACTTGGCCTAATCAATGAACAACCAAAACGCCAGACATCGCAAACAAGCGGCATGTTACCGGACAGGGTGGACGCACAACCCAAAACCACTATGGAAAAGAGTGATCTTTGGATTGAAAAAAAGGTTAACTTTTAGCTGCTGTTACTTAAATCTTAGCGGGGTAATCCTCCAACCCATTTTTAATGAACCCTATTAAAGAATATGGACATCATAGACTGGGCACATGCACAGAATCCTACTCTATCAGCTAAAACAGAGAGACACTTTGTCAGATTTACTAATTCTCTCTAACATTTAGGCAGCATAAACAGTCTGATAATGTGACAACTTTATCACAGTGGCTTGTACTGTTTAATGAATTTGGTGTACCTTGCTATAGGAACAACATATATCTTTGTACCGTGTTTTATCGAGTAGATAGAAAAGCATTACAATTTTAGAGTCCTCAATGGTTGATACATTTTAATGGCTAACTGAAAAGATGCTAAATAGCAAGCTTTCGAGACTACTAAGGTCTCTTCATCAGGCATAGAATAACGCATAATCTGAAGAGTCACATATTTATGCACAAGAGAACACATGAATAATGCAATAGATAAGACAAGTGACGTGAAGCAGAACTATAGATTTGGGATGAAAGGAAACAGTTGTAGCTGTAATCATTGCAACAGTTCATAGATAAGGAGTGTAAAAGTTTTATTGTCCTTGATTGAGGTCTGATCCATGATTGTGATTCCCCCAAATGGTCTGAGGAGCACATTCTTTAGTTGATATAGAAAGACATAAATCCAGGCGACACATTTATTCGTGCACTTCGTGTGTCAAACGTTGTCATAAGTTTATACTCTCAAATTTTTTGGTCTCTGATACTTGAAGTTACCTTTTAATACCAGTCATTTCCATGATGCTGTGATCAGGGATACAATAATGTTTGACCACAGGTAGATCTATTTTATTTTTATTATTATTATTATTATTGTGTGGCAATGAGAATTCATCCTTGTTCTCAGTTTTTGCCTGGTCTCACCCACATACAGACCCCCAGTTGGACATTTAGGACATATAATTAGGTACACCACATTAGATGTGATGCAGCTGAAAGTACCTTGGATCTTGTAGTCCTGATGTGAGTTGGGGATCTTTATCTTGTCCGTGGTCATTATAAATGGACAGGTTTTACATTTTTTCTGGTTGTAAGGAAAGGTTCCTGTAGCTGTTGGATAGGACAGGGAGCTTCTGACAATGATGCTTCTTAGATTTGGGGCTGCCTAAAACACAGTAGTGGGGGTCTGGAAATATGGATTGTAATCGGGCATCTTTTTGTAGTAAAGGTTGTAATTTCCATGCAGCTCCCCTTAGCACCTCCAGATTTGGATTGTAGGTGACTACTAGAGGCACACAGTTGCTTTCTTGATTAGTTTTGTAACGTATAAGATGATTCCTTGTTATTCTGGTGTCTCTTGTAATTTGGTTTTGAATTGTTCTTGGATGGTAGCCCTGATTCCAAAAGGTCTTTCTGAGGCGACCAAGGTGTTCATCTCTATCCATGGGGTTGGAACATATAAAAGACAGGACAACTACTCGAACTCTTTGCCTTGGGCCTTCCTATGACACACACTTATTTTTTTTACTTTAAGGACCATATATTTTTGGCTTTGATGGCTCCTCAACAGCACAGCAAGTGAACCCACTTATTAGAGCATATGTCCAATGTTCCCTGTACATGTAAATTATTTCCAATATTAAACATGATCACTGATTGATTTGACAGTGTTTTGAACTGTATATTCCTTGTTTTTTCATTCAGCAACCAGCCAAAGAGGTCAAACCAAGTATTCAGAAAGATTCTACATATGTTGTAGCTCCTATCCAGCTTGCATCATGGAATCAGAAGGTATTGGATGAAGACACTGAGGAATTATTCTCAGAATCTCAAGTTCAGGTATGAGACATTACAACTATTAAAATGCATTGACGATGGCACTCTAGCTACCTTCTGATATCTTAGAAAACAAATGTGCTTCATGAACAAAAACACAGCCAAGCACAGCCCATTTTATTAGGGAGTGCTTTGGGGTTAGAGATAATAAAGTATGATGCCAGCAAAAGTTCCAAGTTGGCACCTTTTTGTAAGGTGTATGTCCCATTACATCTAGTGTAGAAATAACACAGCATTTAAAAAAAGAAACATCACACCAACAGTAAAATATAGACTGGAAGACTTGCTGTGGTAAATGAAACCATAAATTTTGCTGTCTACCGAAAAGTCCTGAAGGAGAACGTCTGGCCATCTGTTTGTGACCTCAAGCTGAAGTGCATTTGGGTTATGCAGTAGGACAATGATCAAAACACACCAGCAAGTTCACTTCTGAGTTGCTTAAAGGAAACCTGTCACCTGTTTTGGCCGCTATACGATTCGTCCACTGCCTTTTAGGATTTCTTTTTCCCTAAATGATAAAGACCTGCATTTAAAAACTGCATTTTGTGTTTACTTGTGTTACCTTTGTCTAATATTTAGATATGTCTGGTGATCTGAAACATTTAAGTGTGACAAACATACAAAAGAATAGGAAATCAGGAAGGGGGTAAACACCTTTTCACACCACTGTGTACATACATACATAAATGTGTGTATGTGTGTGTGTATATATATATATGTATGTATATATATATATATATATATATATATATACATATATATTACAGATGCTTCTCATAAAATTAGAGTATCAAAAAATGTTAATTTATTTCAGTTCTGCAATACAAAAGTGAAACTCGTATAGAGTCATTACAAACAGAGTGATCTATTTGAAGTGTTTATTTCTGTTAATATGGATGATTATGGCTTATAGCTAATGAAAACCCAAAAGTCATTATCTCAGTAAATTAGAATAATTAACAAAAAACACCTGCAAAGGCTTCTTAAGCATTTAAAAAGGTCCCTTTGTCTGTTTTAGTAGGCTCCACAATCATGGAGAAGACTGCTGACTTGACAGATGTCCAGAAGGCAGTCATTGACACACTCCACAAGGAGAGTGAGCCACAAAAGGTCATTGCCTAAGAAGCTGACTGTTCACAGAGTGCTGTATCCAAGCATATTAATGGAAAGTTGAGTGGAAGAAAAAAGTGTGGTAGAAAAAGGTGCATAAGCAACCGAGATTACCGCAGCCTTGAAAGGATTGTTAAAAAAAAGGCCAGACTGTGGCTGGAGTCATTGCTTCAAGAACCACCACACACAGACGTATCCAGGACATGGGCTACAAGTGTTGCATTCCTTGTTTTAAGCCACTCATGGCCAAGACGCCAGAAGCGTCTTACCTGGGCCAAGGAGAAAAAGGACTGGACTGTTGCTCAGTGCTCCAAGGTGTTGTTTTCAGATGAAAATTTTGCATTTCATTTGGAAATCAAGGTCCCAGAGTCTGGAGGAAGAGTGGAAAGGCACACAATCCAAACTGCTTGAGGTCTAGTGTGAAGTTTCCACAATCAGTGATGGTTTGGGGAGCCATGTCATCTGCTGGTGTATGTCCACTGTGTTTTATCAAGACCAAAGTTAGCGCAGCCATCTACCAGGGAATTTTAGAGCACTTCATGCTTCCCTCTGCCAACAAGCTTTTTGGAGATGGAAATTTCATTCTCCAGCAGGACTTGGCACCTGTCCACACTGCCAAAAGTGCCAATGCCTGGTTTACAAACAACAGTATCACTGTGCTTGAATGGCCAGCAAACTTGCCTGACCTTAACCCCATATAGAATCTATGGGGTATTGTCAAGAGGAAGATGAGAGACACCAGATCCAACATTGCAGACGAGCTGAAGGCTGCTATCAAAGCTACCTGGGCTTCCATAACACCTCAGCAGTGCCACAGGCTGATCGCCTCCATGCCACGTCGCATTGATGCAGTAATTGATGCAAAGGAGCCCCAACCAAGTATTGAGTGCATTTACTGAACATACATTTCAGTAGGCCAAAATTTCGGATTATAAAATCATTTTTCAAGCTCATGTTATAAAGTATTGTAATTTTTGGGTTTTCATTATGGCAGTAAGCCATAATCATCAACATTAACATAAATATACACTTGAAATAGATCACTCTGTTTTTAATGACTCTATATAACATGAGTTTCACTTTTTGTATTGGAGAACCGAAATAAATAAACTTTTTGACGATATTCTAATTATGTGAGAAGCACCTGTGTGTGTGTGTGTGTGTGTGTGTGTGTGTGTGTGTGTGTGTATATATACAGGTGCTAAATTTCATTATTTTCCATAATGTAATGATTACAATTAAACTTTCATATATTTTAGATTCATTACACACCAACTGAAATTTGTCAGGTCTTTTATTGTTTTAATACTGATGATTTTGGCATACAACTCCTGATAACCCAAAAAACCTGTCTCAAAAAATTAACATATTTCAACCGTCCAATAAAATAAAAGTGTTTTTTAAAAACAAACAAAAAAACATCAAATAATAAAGTTCAGTTATGCACTCAATACTTGGTCGGGAATCCTTTTGCAGAAATTACTGCTTCAATGCGGCGTGGCATGGAGGCAATCAGCCTGTGACACTGCTGAGGTGTTATGGAGGCCCAGGATGCTTCGATAGCGGCCTTAAGCTCATCCAGAGTGTTGGGTCTTGCGTCTCTCAACTTTCTCTTCACAATATCCCACAGATTCTCTATGGGGTTCAGGTCAGGAGAGTTGGCAGGCCAATTGAGCACAGTAATACCATGGTCAGTAAACCATTTACCAGTGGTTTTGGCACTGTGAGCAGGTGCCAGGTCGTGCTGAAAAATGAAATCTTCATCTCCATAAAGCATTTCAGCCGATGGAAGCATGAAGTGCTCCAAAATCTCCTGATAGCTAGCTGCATTGACCCTGCCCTTGATGAAACACAGTGGACCAACACCAGCAGCTGACATGGCACCCCACACCATCACTGACTGTGGGTACTTGACACTGGACTTCAGGCATTTTGGCATTTCCTTCTCCCCAGTCTTCCTCCAGACTCTGGCACCTTGATTTCCGAATGACATGCAAAATTTGCTTTCATCAGAAAAAAGTACTTGGGACCACTTAGCAACAGTCCAGTGCTGCTTCTCTGTAGCCCAGGTCAGGCGCTTCTGCCGCTGTTTATGGTTCAAAAGTGGCTTTACCTGGGGAATGCGGCACCTGTAGCCCATTTCCTGCACACGCCTGTGCACGGTGGCTCTGGATGTTTCTACACCAGACTCAGTCCACTGCTTCCTCAGGTCCCCCAAGGTCTGGAATCGGTCCTTCTCCACTATCTTCCTCAGGGTCCGGTCACCTCTTCTCGTTGTACAGCGTTTTCTGCCACATTGTTTCCTTCCAACAGACTTCCCATTGAGGTGCCTTGATACAGCACTCTGGGAACAGCCTATTTGTTGAGAAATTTCTTTCTGGGTCTTACCCTCTTGCTTGAGGGTGTCAATGATGGCCTTCTTGACATCAGTCAGGTCGCTAGTCTTACCCACGATGGGGGTTTTGAGTAATGAACCAGGCAGGGAGTTTTTAAAAGCCTCAGGAATCTTTTGCATGTGTTTAGAGTTAATTAGTTGATTCAGAAGATTAGGGTAATAGGTCGTTTAGAGAACCTTTTCTTGATATGCTAATTTTTTGAGACCGGTTTTTTGGGTTATCAGGAGTTGTATGCCAAAATAATCAGTATTAAAACAATAAAAGACCTGACAAATTTCAGTTGGTGTGTAATGAATCTAAAATATATGAAAGTTTAATTGTAATCATTACATTATGGAAAATAATGAAATTTAGCACTATATGCTAATTTTTTGAGAAGGACCTGTATATATATATATATATATATATATATAGAAGAGAGAGAGAAAAGCTGCAAAAGTTTAGGCAGGCGTGAAATGCATGAGCCGTATATATGTGCATGTGTATAATATATACAGTGCCTACAAGTAGTATTCAACCCCCTGCAGATTTAGCTGGTTGACACATGCGGAATTAACTTGGCATTGTGACATTTGTACTGTAGATCAGCCTGGAAGTGGGAAATGCACTGCTGCAAAAATTTTTGATTTAATTTTTTTTTTTTTTTTTTTTTTTTTAAAAAAACGTTAAAAGTTAATTCAGAGTGTCATTTATTATTCAACCCCTTAAACCACAAGAATTCTGTTTGGTCCCCCTAAAGTATTAAGAAGTAGTTCAGGCACCAAGAATAATGAGCTTCACATGTGTGGATTAAAGATCTCTTTTGCCAGCCTTTTCTGACTATTTAAGACCCTCCCCAAACTTGTGAACAGCACTCATACATGGTCAACATGGGAAAGACAAAGGAGCATTCCAAGGCCATCAGAGACAAGATCGTGGAGGGTCACAAGGCTGGCAAGGGGTACAAAACCCTTTCCATGGAGTTGGCCCTACCTGTCTCCACTGTTGGGAGCATCATCCGTAAGTGGAAGGCTTATGGAACTACTGTTAGCCTTCCACGGCCTGGACAGCCTTTGAAAGTTTCCTCCCGTGCCGAGGCCAGGCTTGTCCGAAGAGTCAAGGCTAACCCAAGGACAACAAGGAAGGAGCTCCGGGAAGATCTCATGGCAGTGGGGACATTGGTTTCAGTCAATACCATAAGTAACGTACTCCACCGCAATGGTCTCCGTTCCAGACGAGCCCGTAAGGTACCTTTACTTTCAAAGCGTCATGTCAAGGCTCGTCTACAGTTTGCTCATGATCACTTGGAGGACTCTGAGACAGACTGGTTCAAGGTTCTATGGTCTGATGAGACCAAGATCGAGATCTTTGGTGCCAACCACACACTTGACGTTTGGAGACTGGATGGCACTGCATACGACCCCAAGAATACCATCCCTACAGTCAAGCATGGTGGTGGCAGCATCATGCTGTGGGGCTGTTTCTCAGCCAAGGGGCCTGGCCATCTGGTCCGCATCCATGGGAGGATGGATAGCACGGCCTACCTGGAGATTTTGGCCAAGAACCTCCGCTCCTCCATCAAGGATCTTAAGATGGGTCGTAATTTCATCTTCCAACAAGACAACCACCCAAAGCACACAGCCAAGAAAACCAAGGCCTGGTTCAAGAGGGAAAAAGTCAAGGTGTTGGAGTGGCCTAGTCAGTCTCCTGACCTTAACCCAATTGAAAACTTGTGGAAGGAGCTCAAGATTAAAGTCCACATGAGACACCCAAAGAACCTAGATAACTTGGAGAAGATCTGCATGGAGGAGTGGGCCAAGATAACTCCACAGACCTGTGCCGGCCTGATCAGGTCTTATAAAAGACGATTATTAGCTGTAATTGCAAACAAGGGTTATTCCACGAAATATTAAACATAGGGGTTGTATAATAATTGACCCACACTTTTATGTTTAAAATTTATTAAAATTCAACTGAGCAACATAACTTTTTGTTTTGTAAGATTTATGCTTCTGTTAATAAATCCTACTCTCGTTTGCAGTTTGAAGGCTCTAACTTATTTGCATCTTATCAAACCAGCTAAATCTGCAGGGGGTTGAATACTACTTGTAGGCACTGTACATAAATTTAGGTAGTTATATCATTAGCATGTTGTTTATAATATAATAGTAATAAACATAACGATATTGCCCATGACATATAAAAGATGTCACTACACACAAAAATATCAAAGGCAATGAACAATGAGCATGACACAAAAAGACAGTGATTGTATTTTTAACATCTATCTTGTGGATAGGCGATAAGTGCCCCTAGTGGAGAAATCCCCTTTAAGGAATTAAACTAATTCTCCATTTGTCATTTCAGCAGTATAATTAGTTATTTTTTTATTTCTAATTCCAGACACCGAAAAGAAAATTCCTGATTGGTTTGATGCTTCAAAGGAAACTGCAAAGTCATCTAATATTAAAAAAAACAAAACTGGAAAGAAAGGACTTTTTGGATGAATGTAGTGTTATTTTATGTTGACGTATATTTAGCTATAATACAGTAGAAATGTTGTATATTATGAGCCAATGTTTATTTTCACTTGAAAAGTAAATCCCTATTATGTGGATTTGTTCACATGTCTATCATCTTAATGCTCAGCATTGCGTTATGTTCTTATAACTGAGAACCCACAGCTTTTTATTTTGTGCTCATACTATGTTGATTTTGTTTACAGTATTTAAAGGGGACCAATATCTTAATAGAAACATGATTAAATTAGAACACCAATTTCAAAATGATAGAGAACCTAAAGCTCTTCATCCTAGGTCAGACCTTTCCATAAATGAAAATAATTCTAGAAATCTGTCAAGCGCCAAAAATGTTGTGGTTCTCTATCACTGCTAATACACTTTTGAAAATCAGTAGTGGTCTGAGGACGCCACCAACGTGATCTTCCAATATATATATTTAACGTATGTCAGAAGGTCAGACTTGCTTTGGTTTCTCCTTTGTAAAGAAAAACCTGGCTCACGTTCACCTTGTACAGCTGCTAATATAGTTACACTATTATTTTTGTAATACAAAATCCATATTGTAAAATGTAAGTTTGTTCTTCTCATTGTGTAAAGAGACCAGTATATATGGCACCAAAGTGGGGTCCACCGACCATCAAGTGTGGTTGTGGTGAGCCTTGCTGTCCCCAATGTCTGATGTCAGGAGAAACAAGGAATAGGACTTGTTGGATTTTAACATGTTTGATCCTTTTATTTTCCAAAGACATAAGAATTACAACATGTGACAGCCAATTATCGCCTTTCTTCCTGTGGCCATTAAAATGCTCACTCTGCCTTTTCAAATGTGAGTGTGATAATTGAAAAGTTGGTACATAATATGAATATAACTTTTTCACCAAAATAATATATATTTGAATTTTTTAATTAGTTTTCAAAAAACTTGTGTAAATAAAGAACTCTGAAAAAAAAATCTAGAAGTCTTTTTGTGTGACTAAAACTGTGTCAGTATTGTCACAGATAACACCGGGGAGATAACGCAGATCCCCCGCTGTCACCAGTTTGTCATAGGATGCAACTCTGCTGCCTCCAATGGTCAAGACAATTACACAATTGACTGACGAGTGATGGACGAACCCGCAGCGGCTTCCACTACTAGGCCAGTTACTGGAGAATGCACAGTGTGCATATGGTATATACACTTCCAATTCCAACGCATGGAATATATACACGGTATATATAGTCCGATACGGTTACTGCCAACTCCACAATAACAAGAACAACTACTAGCTGCAATCACCAATTGTTTATATAATTGAACACTTGTTACAGATAGCGTGGCTTCAGGGGTGTTGTTTACAGAGCAAGATGAACAGAGCTATCATTAAATTTTATATATTTAATCTGGAAAGGTAGGAAGTGTTTACAAAAAAAATACAAAGATGCAAAATGGGAACAAAACCATACGGTATATACAGTTACATAGAGTAAAAGAAATAATGAAAGAAAATTACTCAACCTAATTTCACAGAAATAGCTCAGAGCTTATTTGACAGAGGTACTTCTTAGGAAACTGGACAGAACTCACAGCAAGCTGTACCTTCCAGGACTGACAAATGACCAAACCCTAATTTTGCGTTTTATTAGATAAAGGTTACGCCCGCATACCTCCCCTTGGTAAGCTCTTGCGGGGGCTAGTTGTGCTAGGTCTGTTGGAATTTTATGAAATCTCTAACTTTCTCGATATCTTTGCCTCTGAAGGGCCTGGGCGGTAGATATTGTCGTCATGTTTATTGTGATATTACCTGACTATAGAGATGAAACATGGCATGGATAGCACTATCCATCGGCTCCTTATTAAGTTGGAGGGGTTCTGCCGACTTTACAGTGATGTGAGTTAATGCATTATGTTTGTCCCCTCTCTACAACGCTGATAACCTAATATCCCATAAATATCAGATTGATTAAAACTGCAATGTTCATGACTGACCACTGTCTCCAAAACATCTCAGAAAAATCCTTTGAATAGAGGAAGCCCCTGTACTTCTCCGTCTGAATAAACGAATCCAAGCTTTGGTGTTTAGCTCCCAGAATAGATGTCCTGTGACCATGTACATGCAACTACAAGAGATCCCTACTTCAATTGAGGTTGAGATGTTAGTTTTTTCTCAGTTCCCTAGTTATAATTAGTTTCTGTCTTGCCCAGCTATAATTAGTCCCATGTTTTCAATGTGTGGGTGGAATGTCCCTTCCCCAAAGATATCTTATGGATTTTAATTTTTCTTTATGACAATTGTATAATGGTGTTTTAAACCATAGTGTACTAATTGTACTGCAATTGTTGGTTTAACTGGCTTAAAGTGCAATGTTTAACCCCTACCTGACAAGGCAATTTTTCGTTTTTTCCTCTCCACCTTTCAAGAGCCATAACTTTATTTTTCAGTCCACAAAGCCAGAAGAGGGCTTGTTTTTTGCAGGACAAGTTGTGCTTTTGAGTGGCATCATTAATTTTATCATGTGATGTGTAGGAAAGCGTAAAAAATTTGAAGTGTGGAATAATTGCGAAAAAGCGCAGTTCTACAAATTTTTTTCACTTGCAGTGTTCAATATATAGTAAAAATGACTCCGCAATATGATTCTCCAGGTCAGTTTGAATATGGAAACACCAAACATGCAGTTTTTTAGTTTACTGTTTCAAAAAAATTCCCTTATGTCGCCCTTTTCCGAGGCCTCAAATATTTTCAATTGTCTTTTGATGAAGCTGTGGAAAGGCTTTTTTTTTTTTTTTGCCCTGAGTCGACATTTTCCAAGTGATACCATTTTAGGGTATATACGATGTTTTGATCTCTTATTCCAAATAATACCACATACAAGGACAAATACCAGCACACCATCATCAGACCACATATTACTAACATCCTTGTGGCCCCATATATCCCTTCTCTAGCCTGGCCCCATATGTCTCTTCTCCAGCCGGGCCCCTATATGTGCATCCTCGCACCCATATATCCATCTTAGCCCCAAATTCTCCTGGTCCCCATATACCCATACTAGACCCATATGTGTATCCTGGCCCTTATATGTGCATCCTGGCCCACATACGTCCCTTGTCCAGCCTGGCCCCTATAAGTGCATCCTGACCCCCATATGTCCCTTGTCCTGTCCCCCATACAGTAGTGTTCAAAATAATAGCAGTCCAATATGACTAACCAGATTAATCACTGATTTTGGTATAAATTATATTACCACATGTCAAACAATTTACCAGTCGGTGCAGCAGATTTGAAGAAACCCAACAGACTCCGCATTCATGATCTGCATGTTTTTGAGCCTGTGTAATAGAATAATTAATTGAAATGGGGTGTGTTAAAAATAATAGCAGTGTGGAGTTCAATTAGTGGGTCAAGCATTCTGTGAAGAAACAGGTGTGAATCCGGCGGCCCTTATTTAAGGGTGAATCCAGGACATGCTATAGATGCATTTCTCCTTGAAAGCCTGAGAAATATGGGTCGTTCGAGACATTGTTCAGAAGAACAGCGTACTTTGATTAAAAAGTTGATTGGAGAGGATGAAACTTATAAAGAAGTGCAGACAATGATAGGCTGTTCATCTAAAATGATCTCCAATGCTTTAAAATAGAAAACCAAAACAGAGACTTGGAAGAACACGAAAGACTACCATTTGGATAAATAGAAGATTAGCCATAATGGCAAAGGCTCAGCCAATGATCAGCTCCAGGATGATTAAAGACAGTCTCAATTTTCCTGCGAGTACTGTGACAGAAGACATCTGTGAAAAACTAATCTCTTAGCAAGAAGTTCCTGTAAAGTCCCACTGTTAAAAAAGACATGTACTGAAGCGGGTACAATTTGCCAAAGAACACATTAACTGGCCTAAAGAGAAATGTAGAAACATTTTGTGGACTGATGACAGTAAAATTGTTCTTTTTGGGTCAATGGCCACAGACAGTTCATCAGACGACCCCACCCAAACTCTGCATTCAAGCCACAGTACACTCTGAAGACAGTGAAGCATGGTGGTGCAAGCACTATAATATGGACATGTTCCTCATACTATAGTGCCGGACCTATTTACCGCATACTTCCAGAGGTCATGTTGCCTTACGCTGAAGAGGATATTCCTTTGAAATGGGTGTTTCAACAAGACAACAACACTAAACACACCAGTAAACGAGCAGAATCTTGGTTCCAGTCCAACAAAATTGAGGTTATGGAGTGGCCAGCCAATCCCTGGATCTTAACCCCTTTCTGACCTTGGACGGGATAGTACGTCCAAGGTCAGATCCCTTGGAAGCATGCCAAAATTTAAAAAAATGTTTCAAAAAAATATGAAAAAAATAAACAAAAATAAAAGTTTAACACTAGAACTACTGATGGAGTCATTTTGACTCCTTTCGTTTTTTATTTCTCTTCTGTGACTACATTTTTCAGAATTCCGGCTTGAAACTCGGTGACTTTTCCTCAATATGATGTGAAAAAAGATTTTGTGAGAATAAATAATTTTGGTGAAAAATTTGCGTGTTTTTTTCAAAATTTACCAAGAACTACTGAAGGGAGTCATTTTGACTCCCTACTATATTTTGAGGTCCTTTTGTCACTAAATGTTGCTATAAAGTTTTGTGCATAATTTTTTCACTCTGTCTTATTTACCCTGATGTTCATATAGATGTAGTTCAATTTACATGTCAACTTTTCACATTTTCCTTGTGTTTTACCTGCTTGTATTACTGTGTAATGCTGAACAAAATAGCTTGTTTACTCTAGGCTCTTATCTTATGCTAATGAAGGGTGGTGTTTTTCTAAGGTCCTAGCAGGAGACAGTATTCTGGATAGTAACTTTACTTTCAGTTCAGCTGAAGAGACAAAGAGAACAGACGCAGACATACGAGCTCTGAAGACTCATACAGGTATGAATTGTTATGAAATAGTTTAGCTGTCTGTCAACTGATTCAGCCCACCTACTTTTGAAGGTGGCAGAACAGTTATTATTTCTTTTAGTTTTCATTTCATTTCTATTTTTCAGCAGGGAACTATATAGAATTATGGAATTTGTGAGGAATATGGAGAGAAGACGTTTGATAAAGCCTCAGGATATTCTGGCTACTTTGCAATCCATACCGGAGGATGAATCGGAATCCGAATTGCAGGAACATGTATTTGATTCTGACAGTGATGAAGATTTCATTCCTCAGAACATATCAAGTGAATCTGAAGACTCAGAAGGAACAAATCCAGAAGGTAAGTAGTTATGTGTATTTATTTGTTCTTCCACACACTGAGTTAGGGCCTGTGCACACTAGCAGAATTCTGGCTGAATAGCCATCTGGATATTCTTGCCGCAATACAGGCCGTACCTGCCCGCTCATGCCTGAAGCTCCGCTCCGAACCCCGGGCTGGAGCCGCTGTCAGGGACAGAGCAGCGCTTGCTTACGCGCGAGCACGGCTCCGTCCCAGACAGCTGCTCCAGCCCGGGGTTCGGAGCGGAGGTTCAGGTATGAAACTCCGCTCTGTACCTGAGCGGGCAGGTACGGGCCGGATTGTGGTGAGAATATCCGGTCGGATATTCCGCCGCTAATCCAGCCAGTGTGCACGGACCCTTACAAAACAAAAATTCTAAATATTCATCAACTTTTTTCCAGATATTCCAAGCACATCAACTGGGGATCGGCTCATGCAGTTATGTTGCCTCGTGACCATCCTCCTGGTCGTGGACAGAAAAAATCAGCAAAACGTCCCAGAAATGAAAGAACAACAGATAACGATGGCGGCGAAGGTAATGCAACAACAAACACCAGAGAAGGCGAATCTGAAGGAATACTAGTTTCAGCGGATGGTATTCAATGGAAACCTGTTGAAATTGGAGAACACTTGCCTGGTAGTCGTGACAGCCAAAATATTCTTCGAGAAGCACCTGGCCCTACAGGATACGCCAGAAGAAATATCATTATCGATAGTCCTTTGAGCGCATGGCGTTTATTTTTTGATTCATATATATTGACACATATAAAGAACTGTACGCTTGCAGAAGCATGCAGGAACAATAATTTACAGTTTACTCTATCTGATGAGGAGCTAGATGCATTCATTGCGATATTCTATGCTCGTGGAATATCTGGCACGAACCGTCACTCGATTAGCAGTATTTGGTGTAATGACTGGGGAATACCGTTTTGCAAAGCGACAATGTCTAGGGACCGCTTTGTTGAAATTATGAGGTTTCTCAGATTTGATGAGAAATCTACTCGATCGGAGAGACTGCAAACAGACAAGTTTGCTCTATTTTCTACTGTGTGGGACAGGTTTATTGAAAATTGTATTGCGTGTTACAAACCTGGCCCATACATAACGGTGGATGAGCAACTTTTCCCAAGCAAAACTAGGTGTCCATTCACGCAGTACATGCCTTCCAAACCAGATAAATATGGCCACAAATATTGGCTAGCTGTTGATAAGGAGAGCAAATATCTGGCAAATGGCTTCCCTTATCTAGGCAAAGATGACACACGCCGTGCTGAGGACCGTTTAGCTGACCATGTGGTAATGAAGTTATTGGACCCGTTTTTGAAAAAAGGTCGCAATGTTACAACCGATAATTATTTTACTTCAGTAAAATTAGCTAAACAGCTAAAAAGCAAAGGAACAACCATCGTGGGAACACTGAACAAGATAAGGCGAGAAGTGCCTAAAGAAATAAAATCCATGAAAGAGGAATTGTACAACACTAAAGTGTTTAGAAATGAAGACAATTTTACTCTTACAGTATATCAAGGAAAGCCCAACAAAAATGTTGTCATTTTGAGTTCCGTCCATCCAGATGTTGTTGCGTCTGATTCCGCTAAAAAAAACTCCAGAAACGGTAAAGTTTTACAATGAAACAAAATATGGAGTAGATGTAGTGGATCAGATGGCACGAAAATATACCACACGAACATGCACAAGGAGATGGCCTGTTCATGCATTTGAAAATGCCTTAGACTTTGCGGGTATAAATGCATGGATAATATTCAATGAGATAACCCACCAAAAAATGTCACGCAAGGCATTTTTGCAAACGCTTGTGAGAGAGTTGAGTGGTCCTTATGTCACAGATAGGGAAAAGGGTTCCACGTCCCAAGTTTCTACATGCTCAGAAGTGATGGTTCAAACAAAATTTTGCCAGATCAAAGAAAAGTGCAAGAAAAATAGATCTGTCGGCAATTGTAAGACTTGTGGTAAGTCTTTGTGTGGGCAATGTACTGCCATAAATCAAAGGCAATGCCTAAAATGCGAAACACCAAATGTTTAGAAGGTGAATTCTGCGCCATATTTTCATTTTTATGCTCCTCCACCTACATTTTCTCTGCTTTTTGTTCTTCAGTTTGTTTATATGTGTGCACTTGAATAAAAAAAAATGTTTGAAAAACGTCTATTATAATTATTGTTATTTTCTGTAGAAAAATAAGAAAAGCAGAAAAAAAACAATCAAAAGCATTACTGTTGGATCTCACAATAATAATACATTACAAAAAATATAATTATTAATAAATAACCACAAATGAAACTCTAAAAATAAACGAAAACAAGCAAGGAGTCAAAATGACTCCTTTCAGTAGTTCTAGGCGGGGTCACGAGTCCAGTAGTCCTAGTGTTAAATCACCCCCCTTTTGCCCCATTCAAAATAAAACAATAAAAAAAATCAAACATACACATATTTGGTATAACCACGATAAGAATAAAAAAAAAGTAAAAGAAACCACCAAAAATACTGCACACCACCAATATAATATAGTACAATAGAAAAAGGACTTTATTGACAAAAACACATTAAAACACAATGGAAAGCTCCCCGCATGTAAACTGCTCAATGGTGAGTATCAACACAGACAATTATGTGAAATCACAGTCCTCCAATGAATATATACACATAAGGTGGCTCATGAACGATAGCAAGGCAATATAACAAATACAAATGTAGTCCACAAGTCTAGATATAACATGTATATCCAAATGGTATATTGCAAAAGACACAGATAATTCACCTAGATAATATCAATAAATACTTGTAGTAAGCTGATGATATATACACCCTCTCGGGACATGTACTGTCACAACAAGTCTGTGTAAAGAAACCTGAGGACAAAAAACAAATGGATCCAGAAAATCAGCAAAGTCCGCAAAATTAACTCCAAAGTGGAGACAATAATGGAACAGAGTAACGAAGGATCAGCAATGAAAGGAATCCCTCAGGACAATGAATCCAAAGTCTGCAGTATATGTGGCTCAAATAGCCAAGATACAAGAGCTTACATGTCCACCAGATAAGAGATAATGATAGGAGTCTGTTGTGAATGGACTTGAAATGAGTTCTGAGCAGAGGCTCCCTCTGGTGGTTACAAGCGGTACTGGACTGTCCAGTGAAGATTGTGAGGAGTGGGAATCAGGTGTTACTGACTGGTCTTATATAAGGGAGTCGCCTTCCCATCAGGGTTGCCGGTGATCAATTGTTCTGGTCTCACTCCATGATTCCTGTTTCCCTTGTAGCCTGCTGTGTCGTGTCTGCATCTCCTGCTAACAGATAAGACATTTTCTTCTTTTTGTTTTTGTGCTTTATTTTTGCATTTTGTCCTGCACTTCTGTGGGGGCCTTCAGGGTCCCCTCCGGGGGCTTTTGCCCTCTCAGTTTAGTTCAGCCACTGATGTTTGTACTTTTGCTTTTTCCAGTTTCTTCAGTGGCTGCTGTTTTGATTTTGTTACACCAGAGAACTAATTTAGGTGGTAGAGGTCGTGTGATCTCAGGTGTTTTTGAAATTAGTAGAGTTGGTGCTTTGCAGGGTTTTTTGGGATTGCAGTAAGTGCCCTTCCTATCCTTTTCTATTTAGTTAGTTTGGGCCCCAACGTTTGCTCATACTATTTTCTGTCTGTGTCAGTATTTCTTCTTGTCTAACAGCCATTACATGTTTGGGGGCTTTCTATGTTCTTTGGGGATCTGCTCCGGGGCAGATAGCTTTCCTATTTCTATCTTTAGGTGTAGTTAGTTTCTCAGGCTGTGACGAGGCGTCTAGGACCAACGTAGGAACGCTCCACGGCTACCTCTAGTTGTGGTGGTTAGTCAGGGTACTGCAATCTCATAGATTCCAACTGCTCTGGTGTATTGCCTTTTTTACCTGCACTCCTCAGTTACCGAAACATAACAGGAGTCCCCAAGAGCAGGATAACAGAGGCGGAGGAGTCCCGACGCGTATTGCCGTCACCAGGACGGCTTCATCAGGGGAAGGTGGCAACCTTATGCCAATGTAGTTCCTTAAGTACCTGTTCTGATGAGAGGCATAATAGCCACATGTGTGCTGGCGTTCAGGGCGGGACCGGAAGCAGCAGACAGGTAAAATGCAGACGTCTCTGCCTAATACACTCAACTGCGCAGGCGTCGGTCAATGAGAGCGACGATGCACATTGAGAAAGAAAGAGCGCATGCGCACCTCCCGGGAGTGTTTAAAGGGAAAGATACTATATGAATGCAGTACTAATAAGATACAATCTAACACCTGAGCAAATATAGAGGAAAAAGACAGCAAACATATGAATACACGCCTGATGCTGACCCAACATGATTTAGGACCTAAATATAGCAAACATTTTGTAATAGTATGAATATGGGGACAAAAGCATCATAACAATTAAAGGCACCATAACATATACATGGGTACAATAATGGTCTATTCAGTGCCAAAACAAATATGTGCGATCCACATAAAATACAAGTGTACAAATAATAAAAAATATATATATATATAAGTAGAGTACAAAATACAAAGAAATATAACTGAATTAAGTGAAATTGAAATAAAATAAATATATTGAGAAAAAAAAAATTACTAAACAAATACAGACACATATAACACAATGGTATCCATGTGAACCATGTGTCGACTCATGCCATCCCACAAATAAGACATAAAGAATTCTCCAGGAACATCATGATGAACATCCACAAAGTCCATATAACTATTTGTCTTTTGATCCCATCATCCACATGACGAAGAAGTGGTCATAATCCAAAGATGGAGAGGACACTTTGTCATGGTAAGTCCATAAGTAATCAGAAAATTGCCGCAATGATGATATTAACCCCTTCATGACCTGTGACACAGCGTATGTGTCATGAAAGGATCGCGTTCCTGCGGGTCGGGTGACCGGGGTCACTGAAAGGTCACCCAACACGCAGGCACAAGACCCTGTGTGCTTCACCACAGGGGGTTGGCTTAACCCCTACGTGGCTACGATCGCTCTGATTAGCTGTTAAAAGTGAAACAGTGCTCCCTTAATTCCGAGCCCCGACGTGTCCTCAAACAGTGGTTTACCATCAAATATGGGGTATCAGCGTACTCAGTAAAAATTGCACAAGAACTTTGGGGGTCTAATTTCTCCTGTTACTCTTGGGAAAAAAAATTGGGGACTAAAAAAATTATTTTTGTGGAAAAAAAATGATTTTTTATTTTCACAGCTCTGCGTTATAAACTTCTGTGAAGAACTTGGAGATTCAAAGTGCTCACCACACATCTAGAGGAGTTCCTTGGGGGATCTAGTTTCCAAAATGGGGTCACTTGGGGGGGTTTCTACTGTTTAGGCTCTGCATGGGCTCTGCAAACTTAACATGACGCCCGCAGACCATTCCATCAAGTCGGCATTTCAAAACGTCACTACTTCCCTTCCGAGCCCCGACGTGTGCCCATACAGTAGTTTTCTCCCACATATGGGGTACCAGTGTACTCAGGACAAACTGTACTACAACTTTTGGGGTCCAATTTCTCCTGTTACCCTTGTGAAAATAAAAAATTGTGGGTTAAAAAAATGATTTTTTGAGGAAAAAAATGATTTTTTGTTTATACAGCTCTGCATTATGAACTTCTGTGCAGCACGTGGGGGTTCAAGATGCTCACCACACATCTGGATAAGTTCCTTGGGGGGTCTAGTTTACAAAATGGGTCACTTGTGGTTGGTTTCTACTGTTTGGGCACATCAGGGGCTCTGCAAATGTAACAAGATGCCCGCAGACCATTCCATCAAGTCGGCATTTCAAAGCATCACTACATCCCTTCCGAGCACTGACGTGTGCCCAAACAGTGGTTACCCCCCACATATGGGGTACCAGCGTACTCAGGACAAACTGGACAACAACTTTTGGGGTCCAATTTCTCCTGTAACCATTGTGAAAATAAAAAATAGGGGGCTAAAAAAAATCATTTTTTGAGAAAAAAAAATCATTTTTTATTTTCAGGGCTGTGCGTTATAAACTTCTGTATAGCACCTGGGGGTTCAAAGTGCTCACTGTGCATCTAAATAAGTTCCTTAGGGGTCTTGTTTCCAAAATGGGGTCATTTGTGGGGGAGCTACAAAGTTTAGGCACACAGGGGCTCTCCAAACACGACATGGTGTCCGCTAACGATTGGAGCTAATTTTCCATTAAAGTAAAAAGGCGCTCCTTCCCTTCTGAGCCCTGCTGTGCACCCAAACAGTGGTTCCCCCCATATGGGACACCAGCGTACTCAGGAAAAACTGGACAACAACTTTTGGTGTCCAATTTATCCTGTTACCCTTGGGAAAATAAAAAAAATAGGCTAAAAAATCATTTTTGAGAAACAAAAATGATTTATTTTCACTGCTCTGCATTTATAAACTTCTGTGAAGCACTTGGGGGTTCAAAGTGCTCACTACACATCTAGATAAGCTCCTTGGGGGGTCTAGTTTCCAAAATGGGGTCACTTGTGGGGGTTTCTACTGTTTAGGCACATCAGGGGCTCTGCAAACGCAACATGACACCCGCAGAACATTCCATCAAGTCTGCATTCCAAAATGGTGCTCCTTCCCTTCTGAGTTCTCTCCATGCGCCAAAACAGTGGTTCCCCCCAGTGAAAATAAAAAATAGCGGGCTAAAAAATCATTTTTGAGGAAAAAATTATTTTTTTATTTTCACTGCTCTGCGTTATAAACTTCTGTGAAGCACTTGGGGGTTCAGAGTGCTCACAACACATCTAGATAAGTTCCATAAGAGGTCTAGTTTCCAAAATGGTGTCACATGTGGTTTTTTTTCATTGTTTAGGCACACAGGGACTCTCCAAACGCGTCATGGTGTCTGCTAATGATTGGAGCTAATTTTCCATTCAAAAAGTCAAATGGCGCTCCTTCCCTTCTGAGCCCTGCCGTGCGCCCAAACAGTGGTTTATGACCACATGTGAGGTATCCGTGTACTCAGGAGAAATTGCCCAACAAATTTTAGGATCCATTTTGTCCTGTTGCCCATGCAAAAATGAAAAAATTGATGCTAAAATAACATTTTTGTTGGAAAAATTAAAATGTCAATTTTTTCCTTCCACGTTGCTTTTGTTCCTGTGAAGCACCTGAAGGGTTAATAATCTTCTTGAATGTAGTTTTGAGTAGCTTGAGGGGTGCAGTTTTTATAATGGTGTCACTTTTGGGTATTTTCTACCATATAGACCCCTCAAAGTGTCTTCAAATGTGAGGTGGTCTCTAAAAAAATGGTTTTGTAAATTTTGCTGTAAAAATGAGAAATCGCTGGTCAACTTTTAACCCTTATAACTTCCTAAAAAAAAAATTTTGCTTCCAAAATTGTGCTGATGCAAAGAAGACAAGTGGGAAATGTTATTTATTAACTATTTTGTGTCACATAACTCTCTGGTTTAACAGAATAAAAATTCAAAATTTGAAAATTGCGAAATTTTCGTCGCCAAATTTCCATTTTTATCACAAATAAACGCAAAAATTATCGACCTAAATTTACCACTAACATGAAGCCCAATATGTCACGAAAAAATAGTCTCAGAATCGCTAGGATCCGTTGAAGTGTTCCTGAGTTATTACCTCATAAAGGGACACTAGTCAGAATTTCAAAAAATGGCAAGGTCATGAAGGGGTTAACACATCTTCCAGCCGGAAGAATAATGAGTGGACCATCAGAACTGGAAAAAGAACCATAATAAACAAATTAAGAAGAATGATAATATTAACCCGTCACCCCAAGAAACTTGTAAAAAGGAGATCTTCATTGATGCCAGACGGTGTAGTAGCATGCAATGCAAAAATCCATTTAGCGTCAACTTGCAAGAGTTTCCTGTACACCGAACCACCCCTAAGGCTAAGTGCACACGTTCAGGAATATTTTTTCGCGTTTTTTCCGCGGTAAAAACGCGAAAAAAACGCAAGCATTAAGCATCCTATACATGTTAATTGATTCCGCATGTTTTGGCCACATGTTGCGTTTTTTTTCCGCGAAAAAAACGCTTCGCGGAAAAAATAGCAACATTAATTTTGCGGAATGTAAGCGGTTCATGTGCGATGGTACCCAGGGTCTGGAGGAGAGGAGACTCTCCTCCAGGCCCTGGGTACCATATCCCTGGTAAAACAATAATTAAAATAAAAAATGATATTCTCACCTTCCGGCGGCCCCCGAAGCCTTCCCGCCTTCAGCGACGCTCCCGGCAACTCCCGGTCCCAGGAGTCCTTTGCGAGAATCACCCAGATGGCATAGCGGTCTCGCGAGATGCTACGTCATCGGGGTGATTTGTCGCAAAGGACTCCTGGGACCGGGAGTTGCCGGGAGCGTCGCTGAAGGCGGGAAAGCTGCGGGGGCCGCCGGAAGGTAAGAAAATCATTATTTATTATTTTTTTTATTTTTACATTAGATGTTTTTACTATTGATGCGGCATAGGCGACATCAATAGTAAAAAGTTGGTCACACGTGTCAAACACTATGTTTGACTCGTGTGATCAACCTGTCAATCAGTTTTCCAAGCGATGCTACAGATCGCTAGGAAAACGCTAGCATTCTGCAAGCTAAGATTACGCTTGCAAAACGCTAGTTTCTGGCGGGAATACGCATACAAAAAAAATGCGTATTTCCCGCGGGAGAAGTGCGGGATTGCCGCGGAAATTTCCGCGGCAATTCCGCAACGTGTGAACTTAGCCTTAGGCTATGTGCACACGTTCAGGATTATTTGCGTTTTTTTCGCGAGAAAAAACGCGTCAAAAACGCATGAATTAAGCATCCTATCATTTAGAATGAATTCCACAATTTTTGTGCACATGGTGCGTTTTTTTTCTGCGAAAAAAACGCATCTCGGAAAAAGAACCAACATGTTCATTAATTTCGCAGAATTCTAGTGTTTTTCACGCTATATTATTGACCTAGAAAGTTCAGGAAAAAATCGCGGTAAAAACGCGCAAAATCAGCGCCAAAAACGTGAAAAAACCACGGAAAAAACGTGTGTTTTTTACAGCGGAAAAAGTCCGTTTTTGCTCAGGAAAATTCTGCAAACATTCCTGAACGTGTGCACTTAGCCTAATGGAGCTGCTAAGATGTTCCAAGCCCACAATACTAGAACCACCATATTTGCCCTCATGATTAGACAAAAAATGTGACGCCACAGAGGTAAGGACCGTACCCTTCCGTGCATCCACAGCAGCAGTATTAATAGAGGAAAAGTGTCTCTGAATCCTCCGTCTCAATTCTTGAGCGGTTTGGCCCACATAAATAAGTGGGCAGGTGCAAATGATGGCATACACAACATTGGTGGTTTTACATTTAATGTATGTTTTCAATTTGTGTTGCTCTAGATCAATGGCATGATGAAAACAATACATACATAGTTACATACATAATTATTAAGGTTGAAGGAAGACTTTAAGTCCATCTAGTTCAACCCATATCCTATCCTAACCTGCCCTAACATGTTGATCCAGAGGAAGGCAAAAAAAAAAACCCAAGTGGCAAACAGTAAGCTTCACATTGGGGAAAAAAATTCCTTCCCGACTCCACATACGGCAATCAGACTAGCTCCCTGGATGAACGCTGTATCTAGTAAACTAGTGAATATAGCCTGTAATATTATACTTTTCAAGAAAGGCATCCAGTCCCTTCTTAAATTTTAATAAGGAATCACTCATTACAACATTAGACGGCAGAGAGTTCCATAGTCCCGTGTTGGATGCATAAAGGGACAAATATTACAATTTCCACAAGGAAATGAGCCTTCTAGGGAAATACCTCGATTCAGTCTGGTGGAAGGTCTCGTATAGTGACTCCTAGTGAGTATGTCTCTAAGATTAGGAGCCCTCTTTGCAGTTAAGAGTGGATACTGACTGACCATCTGGGATGTCAAAAGATCTGTGGTTAGGATGCCCCAATGCCTTTGTAGTATATTTCTCACCTGAGACCAATTTGCATTGTAATTGGTGATGAAGCAAACATGATTATCCTTTATTCTTTTCCTGGGGATCAAAAGTGATTCCTGAGACTGTCCATTAGCCCTTTGGTAAGCACGAGAGATACATTGGTTAGGATATCCCCTGTTCTTCAACCTTACTGTCAGGTCCTTGGCCTCTCTGCGAAAATCCCGATCATCTGTACAATTTCTCCTAGCCCGCAAAAATTGTCCAACAGGAATACCCATTCTCGTATGTGGCGGGTGAAAGCTATGGTAATCTAGCAAGCTATTGGTTGCCGTGGGCTTCCAATATAAAGAAGTATATAGAGTTCCATTTTGACAATTGATGGTGAGATCCAAAAAGTTCACTATAGAGGATGAAGTAGTATAGGTTATAAAAATATTTAAAGGATTATCATTGAGAGAATCTAAAAACATGACACATTCTTCAAGGGGGCCTGACCAGATAAAAAAGACGTCGTCTATACATATGGACCAGTGGCGTACCTTGTCATGAAACCATCTGGATTTGTAGACCACCGTTGACTCACACAATCCTAAGAATAAATTTGCGAACGCAGGGGCACATCTCGCCCCCATAGCCACACCGGAGACTTGGAGATAGTATGTCCTATCAAATAGGAAAAAATTGTGTTTGAGTACAAAATCAAGAAAATCAATTAGAAAAGAGTCGTGCATTCTATCTGAGCCCAATTGCTGATCCAAAAAGTACACCACAGCTTCCATACCATCCTTATGACAGATATTTGAGTAAAGTGATTCCACATCACATGTGACCATTATTTCATGTGGCAATAAGGTCAGACCCTGGTTGGCCGATATAAAATGTGAAGAGTCCCTAATGTAAGATGGTAACTGTAAAACAAATGGTTGTAGAAAAAAATCCAGATACAGTCATGGCCAAGAGTTTTGAGAATGACACAAATATATTTTCACATGATCTGCTGCCCTCTGGTTTTTATGTGTGTTTTGACAGATGTTTTTATCACAGACAGAAATATAATTGCAAACATATGAGAAACAAAAGCTTATATTGACAGTTAGAATGAGTTAATGCAGCAAGTCAATATTTGCAGTGTTGACCCTTCTTCTTCAGGACCTCTGCAATTCTCCCTGGCATGCTCTCAATCAACTTCTGGACCAAATCCTGACTGATAGCAGTCCATTCTTGCACAATCAATGCTTTCATTTTGTCAGAATTTTTAGGTTTTTGTTTGTCCACCCGTCTCTTGATTGACCACAAGTTCTCAATGGGATTAAGATCTGGGGAGTTTCCAGGCCATGGACCCAAAATCTCTATGTTTTGTTCCCTGAGCCATTTAGTTATCACCTTTGCTTTATGGCAAGGTGCTCCATCATGCTGGAAAAGGCATTGTGATCGCCAAACTGCTCTTGGAGGGTTGGGAGAAGTTGCTCTTGGGGGACATTCTGGTACCATTCTTTATTCATGGCTGTGTTTTTAGGCAAGACTGTGAGAGAGCCGATTCCCTTGGCTGAGAAGCAACCCCACACATGAATGGTTTCAGGATGCTTAACAGTTGGCTTGAGACAAGACTGGTGGTAGCGCTCACCTTGTCTTCTCCGAATGAGGCGTTTTTCTGATGTCCCAAACAATCGAAAAGGGGATTCATCAGAGAAAATAACTTTACCCCAGTCCTCAGCAGTCCACTGCCTGTACCTTTTGCAGAATATCAGTCTGTCCATGATGTTTTTTCTGGAGAGAAGTGGCTTCTTTGCTGCCCTCCTTGAGACCAGGCCTTGCTCCAAGAGTCTCCGCCTCACAGTGCGTGCAGATGCACTCACACCTGCCTGCTGCCATTCCTGAGCAAGCTCTGCACTGCTGGTAGCCCGAACCCGCAGCTGAAACACTTTTAAGAGACGGTCCTGGCGCTTGCTGGTCTTTCTTGGGCGCCCTGGAGCCTTTTTGGCAATAATGGAACCTCTCTCCTTGAAGTTCTTGATGATGCGATAGATTGTTGACTGAGGTGTAATCTTTCTAGCTGCGATACTCTTCCCTGTTAGGCCATTTTTGTGCATTGCAATGATGACTGCACGTGTTTCTTTAGAGATAACCATTTTTAACAGAAGAGAAACAATGATGCCAAGCACCAGCCTCCTTTTAAAGTGTCCAGTGGTGTCATTCTTACTTAATCATGACAGATTGATCTCCAGCCATGTCCTCATCAACACCCACACCTGTGTTAATGGAGCAATCACTGAAAAGAGGTGCACGCCTTTTCACATAAACTTCCTATACTGGACACAATTGGTCTAACAGGAGGCACTTGCAGATCTTTGTGAACTTTGGGCAACATGTAGAACGTCGATACCACCGGCTGTTCAACCCAAATGAAATCCCGTTCACCCACATTGATGACCCCAAGGTCAAAGGCCTTGTCAATTAGAGACCTCAATTTAGTTGCATAGCAACCAGTTGGATTAGAGGGTAATCTACGATAGAATTGGGGATTATCAAGCTGTCTATGTGCTTCCTGCTGATATAAAAGGTGTGGCCACAGCACAATATTGCCACCTATGCGCTCTTTTACTCTCAATGTGCATCGTCGCTCTCATTGACCGACGCCTGCGCAGTTGAGTGTATTAGGCAGAGACGTCTGCATTTTACCTGTCTGCTGCTTCCGGTCCCGCCCTGAATGCCAGCACACATGTGGCTATTATGCCTCTCATCAGAACAGGTATTTAAGGGACTACATTGGCATAAGGTTGCCACCCTCCCCTGATGAAGCCGTCCGGGTGACAGGACATACGCGTCGGGAATCCTCCGCCTCTGTTATCCTGCTCTTGGGGACTCCTATCATTATCTCTTATCTGGTGGACATGTAAGCTCTTGTATCTTGGCTATTTGAGCCACATATACTGCAGACTTTGGATTCATTTTTCTGAGGGACTCCTTTCATTGCTGATCCTTCGTTACTCTGTTCCATTATTGTCTCCACTTTGGAGTTAATTTTGCGGACTTTGCTGATTTTCTGGATCCATTTGTCTTTTGTCCTCAGGTTTCTTTACACAGACTTGTTGTGACAGTACATGTCCCGAGAGGGTGTATATATCATCAGCTCACTACAAGTATTTATTGATATTATCTAGGTGAATTATCTGTGTCTTTTGCAATATACCATTTGGATATACATGTTATATCTAGACTTGTGGACTACATTTGTATTTGTTATATTGCCTTGCTATCGTTCATGAGCCACCTTATGTGTATATATTCATTGGAGGAGTGTGATTTCACATAATTGTCTGTGTTGATACCATTGAGCAGTTTACATGCGGGGAGTTTTCCATTGTGTTTTAATGTTTTTAATGTGTTTTTGTCAATAAAGTCCTTTTTCTATTCTACTATATTATATTGGTGGTGTGCAGTATTTTTGGTGGTTTCTTTTTCTTCTTTTTTAGTCTATACAGGTCCTTCTCAAAAAATTAGCATATAGTGCAAAATTTCATTATTTTCCATAATGTAATGATTACAATTAAACTTTCATATATTTTAGAATCATTACACACCAACTGAAATTTGTCAGGTCTTTTATTGTTTTAATACTGATGATTTTGGCATACAACTCCTGATAACCCAAAAAACCTGTCTCAAAAAATGAGCATATCAAGAAAAGGTTCTCTAAACGACCTATTACCCTAATCTTCTGAATCAACTAATTAACTCTAAACACATGCAAAAGATTCCTGAGGCTTTTAAAAACTCCCTGCCTGGTTCATTACTCAAAACCCCCATCATGGGTAAGACTAGCGACCTGACTGATGTCAAAAAGGCCATCATTGACATCCTCAAGCAAGAGGGTAAGACCCAGAAAGAAATTTCTCAACAAATAGGCTGTTCCCAGAGTGCTGTATCAAGGCACCTCAATGGGAAGTCTGTTGGAAGGAAACAATGTGGCAGAAAACGCTGTACAACGAGAAGAGGTGACCGGACCCTGAGGAAGATTGTGGAGAAGGACCGATTCCAGACCTTGGGGGACCTGAGGAAGCAGTGGACTGAGTCTGGTGTAGAAACATCCAGAGCCACCGTGCACAGGCGTGAGCAGGAAATAGGCTACAGGTGCCGCATTCCCCAGGTAAAGCCACTTTTGAACCATAAACAGCGGCAGAAGCGCCTGACCTGGGCTACAGAGAAGCAGCACTGGACTGTTGCTAAGTGGTCCCAAGTACTTTTTTCTGATGAAAGCAAATTTTGCATGTCATTCGGAAATCAAGGTGCCAGAGTCTGGAGGAAGACTGGGGAGAAGGAAGTGCCAAAATGCCTGAAGTCCAGTGTCAAGTACCCACAGTCAGTGATGGTGTGGGGTGCCATGTCAGCTGCTGGTGTTGGTCCACTGTGTATCATCAAGGGCAGGGTCAATGCAGCTAGCTATCAGGAGATTTTGGAGCACTTCATGCTTCCATCGGCTGAAATGCTTTATGGAGATGAAGATTTCATTTTTCAGCACGACCTGGCACCTGCTCACAGTGCCAAAACCACTGGTAAATGGTTTACTGACCATGGTATTACTGTGCTCAATTGGCCTGCCAACTCTCCTGACCTGAACCCCATAGAGAATCTGTGGGATATTGTGAAGAGAAAGTTGAGAGACGCAAGACACAACACTCTGGATGAGCTTAAGGCCGCTATCGAAGCATCTTGGGCCTCCATAACACCTCAGCAGTGTCACAGGCTGATTGCCTCCATGCCACGCCGCATTGAAGCAGTCATTTCTGCAAAAGGATTCCCGACCAAGTATTGAGTGCATAACTGAACTTTATTATTTGATGTTTTTTTTGTTTGTTTTTAAAAAACACTTTTATTTTATTGGACGGTTGAAATATGTTAATTTTTTGAGACAGGTTTTTTGGGTTATCAGGAGTTGTATGCCAAAATCATCAGTATTAAAACAATAAAAGACCTGACAAATTTCAGTTGGTGTGTAATGATTCTAAAATATATGAAAGTTTAATTGTAATCATTACATTATGGAAAATAATGAAATTTTGCACTATATGCTAATTTTTTGAGAAGGACCTGTATTCTCTACCACCTTCTGCACCCCCGTATTTTTATTGCCAAATTATGCAGTGCGTCCATATTCGTTATCATTGTAACTGCGTTAAGAATCGCCCGATCAATCAATAAAAAAAGGATTAACCCGATCGCTAATCGGCGTAGCGGGAAAAAAATCAAAACGCCAGAATTATGTTTTTTTGGTTGTTTTGACATTGCATTAAAATGCAATAAAGGGCGAGCAAAAGATCGTATCGGCACATAAATAGTATCCTTAAAAACGGCAGCTCAGCACTCAAAAATAAGCCCTCACCCAACCCAAGATCATGAAAAATGGAGACGCTAGGGGTATCGGAAAATGACGGAAATTTTTTTTTTTTTTTAGCAAGCTTTATAATTTTTTTTCACCGCTTAGATAAAAAAGAACCTAGACATGTTTGGTGTCTGTGAACTCGTAATGACCTGGAGAATCATAATGGCAGGTCAGTTTTATCATTTAGTGAACCTAGCAAAAAAGCCAAACAAAAAAAAGCGTGCGATTGCACTTTTTTTGCAATTTCACCACTCTTCGATTTTTTTTTTCCCGTTTTCGAGTACACCACATGCTAAAACCAATGGTGTCATTGAAAAGTAAAACTCGTCCCGCAAAAAATAAGCCCTCAGATGGCCATATTGATGGAAAAATAAAAAAGTTATGGCTCTGGGAAGAAGGGGAGTGAAAAACGCAAAAAAGAAAACAGCTAGGGTCATTAAGGGGTTAATCAGATAGAACACTTTGTGGGGTGACATAAAAAAAATTCAGTTTTAGAGAGAAAGCCAACAAATGCCAAAATATTGTGGGATGTAGTCCAAGCATACTTGGCTGAAATAACAGTTGACAGGTGCCAGAAGTTTGTTGACTCTATGCAACATAGATTTTAAGCAGTTCTAAAAAACTGTCGGTATACAACTAAATATTAGGTTAGTGATTCACAGTAATGCTAAATGCTCAAAAAAGGTACATATTGTGAGTTTGTAAAGACAAATGCAGACACTGATACTTTTTTAGAACAGCCAAATGTTATTTTCTGTAAACTAGTTAAAAATTATATACATTTCTCTTCGTATTTTGAATTAGAAATCAGTGTGCAATATTCCCAATTAGTGTTGAGCGATGCGATACTGCAAATATCGGGTATCGGCCGATATTAGCTCTATCGGCCTTTCGATAATTCGTTTCGATATTTTCGTCTTATCGTATACCGGAATCGGAAGTTCCCATAATTCTTTGCGAGGCAATGTGATTTTAGTCAGCCAATGAGGAATCCTAAGAAGTGTGGGCACATCCTGTACTGCTGCGGTCATGTTAACTAATGGCATGGCTGTGATTGGATGCTGAAATGATGTCAGAATGCACTATAAAAGGCGCCGCCGCCATTTTAGCGTCACTGTGCTGTGAATTCAGTAAGGGACAGAACGCTGCTGTGCTGACTCTGAGGGACAGTTAGAGATTGTGATTTAGTGTACTGTGCTGTAGGCAGGCTAGCACCAACCGCTGTGTAAAGCTTCCTTTTGCCTGCAGTGTTGTTTTAACAGCTCTGCAAGGTGTGTGTGAGTGCAGGTGATGCTGCAGTTTGCTCTGCATGCAACGCTGTCTGTAGGCATCTGCACATGTCACTCACAGACTTTTTTTTTCCTTCAGTGTAATTCTTGCAGCTCCATGCAATTTAACTATTAGTGTGATGCGCTTCCATCCGTATCCAATACATTGGTTGCAAACGCTATAGAAGTAGACAAAGGAGTAGCCTTTCACAGATTGTGAACAGTTGTGTTTCAGTGTTCACTTCAGTCTGTGTTTTTTATTTTTTGAGTGCACATCATGCTCCAGTTACTTGTTCAAGCACTGCTGCTTGTACTCTGCTGAGCGTGTCTCAGTGGCTCATCCTTTTCATTTATCTCCAATTGGTTCTGCTCCATTCCATTTAAAATATAATCTATTAGTGTGACGCGCTTCCATCCGTATCCAATACATTGGTTGCAAACACTATAGAAGTAGACAAAGGAGTAGCCTTTCCCAGATTGTGGACAGTTGTGTTTCAGTGTTCACTTCAGTCTGTGTTTTTTATTTTTTGAGTGCACATCATGCTCCAGTTACTTGTTCAAGCACTGCTGCTTGTACTCTGCTGAGCGTGTCTCAGTGGCTCATCCTTTTCATTTATCTCCAATTGGTTCTGCTCCATTCCATTTAAAATATAATCTATTAGTGTGACGCGCTTCCATCCGTATACAATACATTGGTTGCAAACACTATAGAAGTAGACAAAGGAGTAGCCTTTCACAGATTGTGAACAGTTGTGTTTCAGTGTTCACTTCAGTCTCTGCGTAATAACCACACTTAGGCCTTATAACTTTTCTGACTTTCTTTATCAATCTACCAAGATGAAGAAGTCAGTGAGTAAGGCACGTGGTCGTGGCCGTGGAGTTTCAGCAGGGAGAGAACGTGGGGATTCTGTGGCTGCTGCCGCCCTCAGTGACACAGCATCCACCAGTTTTCCCCGTGAGCGTTCCTTTATGCGCACTTTGGTAGGAGCTCGGCGTGCCCCCCTGCTGCTGGAAGAACAAATTGAAGCCGTTGTTGGTTGGATGGCAGCCAATGCATCGACTTCAATTCCTTCCACCTCCTCTCAGGAACACAACACTGTTGAGCAACCATCTGTCTGTTCACCGCCTGTCAAATTGCCCAGGCAGTCAGAGAGTTCTGTACAGGAGCCAGCTGAGTCTCTGCTTCTGTTCTCAGAATCTGTTGGCTCGCAAACACGGGCACAGGCAAGCAGCATTCTGCAATTTGAAGAAGAGGGAGTATGCAGTGATGCGCAACAGCTGTGTCTCTCTCAATCTGAAGAGGCGGGTGAGCCAGTGCCGATGGACAGCACACCGCAGAACGCATCTTATGATGATGATGAGACTCAGGTGCCAGGTTTTGTGGAGCATGGTGCTGCCCAGACCATCCAACAGCAGCAGGTGTTGGAAGAGGGTAGTGGAGATGATGAAGTCCGAGACCCAACATGGCGTGAGCAACAGGAAGGTGGTGGGAGCAGCTCTGAGGAAGAGATTGTCCCAACGGTACAAAGAGGAGGGAGAGGTAGGCTGCAGACTCGCTTGCCTGTAGCCTCCAGTTTGGCACCTGTTGGGAGCAGTTCTCTTAGAACTGTCAAAATTGGCGCTCCCATGACTTGCACTGCGTGGTCCTTTTTTGACAGACTTGTAGATGATATTTGCTATGTTCAATGCAAGCTGTGTAAGCAAAAAGTTAAGAGGTAAAAATATCAGGAACCTGAATACCACAAATATGTGGAAACATGTACGGACAAAGCACGTAGCTGAGTTCCAAAGACACACTGGAGATGTAGGCCAACCTACAGCAGCACCTACATCTTTAGGTCATGTTCGAGCCTCTACCTCCAGCTCTCACACACCTGTTTCGGCTTCCTCACAGGATCTCCATGGAAGAACCTCGGTCACTGTTGTCCATAGACAAACTGTTATTCCACCCACTGAAGCAAGTTCACAGTCATCGTCACACTCCCAGAACAAAAAACAGCCATCGGTAACACAGGCATGGGATAAAAGACGGCCATACTCGGCAAACCATCCACGAGCACAGGCTCTGAATGCTGGCCTTGCAAAACTCCTGTCCCTTGAAATGCTGTCATTCAGGCTGGTGGAGACTGACAGTTTCAGGAACTTTATGGCATTGGCAGTCCCACAATATAATGTGCCAAGCCGATTTTATTTCAGCAGGCAAGCTGTCCCTGCTCTGCAAAAACATGTCGAGGGAAACATTAAACATGCGCTACTAAACGCCGTCAGTAGCAGGGTCCACCTGACCACCGATGCGTGGACCAGTACCCATGGCCAGGGACGATACCTTTCCCTCACTGCCCATTGGGTCAATGTTGTGGAGCCGGGTACAGATCTTGCCAGTGGCGCTGTACGTGTTCTGCCAACTCCAAGGATTGCAGGAATCCAGTCTGTGCACATTGATTCCTCCTCCTACTCCAGTTCCTCAGAATCATCGCTGCACGAGCCGTCACGGTATACCTCCACATGGACCCGTGGACGCTTACCTGTTGCGACCGATATGAGCACAGCCGTGGCCAAACGTCAACAGGCCGTACTGAAATTAATTCCCATGGGGAATCGAAGCCACACAGCGCAGGAGCTCTGGGATGCCATCAAGCAGGAGAGCGACGTGTGGTTTTTGTCAGCTAATCTCCAGCCAGGCTTGGTAGTGTGTGACAATGGCCGAAATCTGGTGGTAGCTCTGGGCCTTGGCAACCTCACTCACATACCATGTCTGGCACATGTGCTCAACTTGGTCGTGCAGAGTTTTTTGAGGGACTATCCGGATCTTGATGCACTGCTGCACAAGGTCCGCCTAGAGTGCGCTCACTTGCGACGTTCCAGCATGGCCAGATCGCGCATTGCAGCTCTGCAAGTCAGATTTCGCCTTCCTGAACATCGCATCATATGTGACGTACCCACCAGGTGGAATTCCACGTTACATATGTTGGAGCGGTTGTGTGAGCAGCAGCCAGCAGTAATGGAGTATCAGCTGCAACAGGCGCAATCAACTCGCAATTTGCGCCGTTCACACTTCACCACTACTGAGTGGGCCTCTATGAAGGACATCTGCGACGTTTTGCGTGCGTTTGATGTCTCAACGCGGATGGCGAGTGCAGATGATGCACTAGTCAGCATGACTGTCCCCCTTATCTGCCTGCTTCAGAAATCACTGAAAGCACTAAAGGAAGAGGTTTTGGAAGAGGTGGAGGATGAGGAGTCACAAATTCAGTTACCTTCAGGACAGTCAGCGCAACGTGGTTCCTCACAAAGGGCTGGGCAGAGCTCACTTTGTGAGGAGGATGAGGAGGGAGGAGTCAATGGAGGAGGAAGAAATCCTACAGAGGGAGGTACACAACGCTGTAGTCAGTATGTAGAGCGAGGGTGGGGTGATGCAGAGGAGACAGAGATGACGCCTCTTCCAGAGGACAGCCTTTGTTGGCCAGTTGGGAGTCTGCAGCACATGGTTGATTTCATGCTTCAGTGCCTGAGAAACGACCGCCGCATCGCCCACATTCTCAGCACGTCAGATTATTGGGTGTACACCCTCCTAGACCCTCGCTACCGGGACAACTTACAAACCCTCATCACACCGGTGAACCGGGACCGTAAAATGCAGGAGTACCAAGACACACTGGTGCAATCCATACTGTTGTACATTCCAGCCGAGAGAGCTGCTGCTGCTGCTGCTGCTACTGCTTTACAAAGCAGCTCTGTGCGTCGAGGCAGTGTAGACACCTCTACAACAAGAGGGATCAGAAGCAGCGCCTCTGCACAGGGCAAGAACTGTATGTTACAAATGTGGCAAAGTTTTGTGACAGCGCCAGCAAGGTCTACACCATCTGAGACGGCTCCAGTCACCAGGAAGAAACGTTTCCGTAAGATGGTGACAGACTACTTGGCTTTCCTCTAAGTGTACTCCCAGATGCCTCTTCCCCTTTCAAATTTTGGGTCTCTAAGTTGGATACATGGCCAGAGCTTAGCCAGTATGCATTGGAGGTGCTGGCTTGCCCTGCTGCCAGTGTATTATCTGAGCGTGTCTTTAGTGCTGCAGGTGGTGTAGTAACAGACCGTCGCATGCGACTATCCTCAGAGAATGTAGACCGGCTTACTTTTCTGAAAATGAACAAGGCATGGATCTCACCTGAATTTGCCTGTCCGTTTTCAGATTAAATAACTGTTTGGCAATGTTTTCCATGTCTCCTGTTATGTTCATCTTTCTACCACCTGAACTCTACTCCCTGGGCTACAACACCGCCATTTGTTGCTCGTAAGTAATTGGCAGGGGTACTGACTCCTGGCCAGCCTGGTTACAGCACGACAGCTGTTTCCTGGCAGTGTGAACGTCAATTATCCTCCAATAAGTTGTGCTGTCGTGTTGCATTCGGGTTAGCCGACTCTATGGTGCCTGCAGTTTAGGTGAATCCTATGTGTGCTGTGGGATATGTAAATAAAGGCGGTTTCCATTGTGACAATAGGATAAGCACCCACTGTAGGACTGTGTGATTCGGTAACTGCGGACGGCTTGCGTCCTGTCAACTTACATTTTCATGGGTGCGTTCTTCTACCCGTCCGGGGTCCAGTACCGTCAAGTGGTTCTCCCCAGTGCCTTTGGCCTAGGTGCCTCCATCTCCGTATCCGAGTTCCAGCAACGTCTGCTGGTCCTTGGTAGTGCTTTGGAGCACAGGTACCTCCTGCTTAGTAACCGTGTCACAGTAACGTCAGCTGGTACTCGGTTGTGACATTGCCTCTTTTCCTTCTGCTACCCGTCCGAGGTCCAGCACAGTCAGCTGGTCCTCGTTACTTCCATTGTCTCTTGCTCCATCTGATACCCGTCAGGGTTCCAGTAACGTCAGCTGTTTCTCGGAAATTAGACGACCTTAAAGACCACCCAGAAGAAGATGACGACAACAAGGACGATGAGCATGAAGCCAACCAGCCTGAACACCATCACAAAGAAAAAATAAAAGATTACCCAGAAGAAGATCACCAACAGGACAAAGAAGGTTAAGACAAACTACAAGATACAGAACAAGAGACAGAAGAACAATAAGCAAAAGATCAAAAAGCAGAAGAACATGAAGTAATAAGACCAAAATGAAGAGCAAAATATATGCTCTAAATTCTAAGCAGAAGAAGACTAAGAAGTGTATGGGGTGAGTCCGTTCCTCCTCGTGGTGCCCCTGGAAAATGCCTGCTGCTGCTGCAGGCTAAACTGAACACGGACAAATACTGTTGTAATTTAAATCTTTTGTGACAGCAAGAACGGAAGGATGAACAATTCATACTTTTACAGATTACAAGTACAGGAATCTCTGTCACAAATAAGAATATGATGAAGAAGATGAAGAGGAAGAAGATGAAGAATTTGAATATGAAGAAGATTAATTAGTTTAATAATTACATTACTCATATTGTTAACAAAAACATGAATAGCAAGAAGTTTAAGAAGAAGATTAAGAAGGTGAAGATGAAGAATAATTTGATGAGAAAGATGATGCTGCTGCTGAAGATTATGAAGGAGAAAGTGTGGCACTGGCAAAAGTTAAAAAGGTGAAGAGCATGGAAGTTGTGAAACATACATATTTGCCAAAATAGAAAAAAGGTTAACAACATTGTCAATTTGTTAGTCAATCCAAACGTATATCCAAAAAAAAATATATTAATGCTATTCCAATGCATTGGGTTAAACATGTATGCCTTTATTGTCTCCTCAACCTCCCCAATACATTCTACATTAGTCTTTGTTGTTTTCCTTCATGTACAATTAACCAACAAGGCAAGAATGGTTTTTTTTAATGTCGATATTTGGTTCCCATAGACTTACATTGGACTTCCGGAATCGGAATCGGATATCGACGATATTTAGTGATATCGGCGATACCATTTCGATACGATATTTTTAGATATCGAGCAGTATCGCTCAACACTATTCCCAATGCATCAAAATAAAAACTAATATAAAGATTTTGCGATTAACTCATGTTTTTGAACACTACTGTATGTTCCTTGTTCTGGTCCCCATATGTGCATCCTGGCTCCCATATATTACTTGTCCTGGCCCCCGAATGATGCTGCATCCAGAGAAGAGAAAAAAAAGATTCCTCTTACCTGCCTGTGCTCCCAGCGCCGTGTGGCGTCATCCTCTTACAGATCCGGCATGCTCGTGTTAAAATGGCTGCCGACCTAGCAGAGGCCGGTGGCTGACGTGAGTGGGTCCGTGCAGGCGGCGCATGACAGTGACGTCATACGTACAATCCTCAGTGTTCATCATGAAGTGCGACGCGGCAGATCTGATATGCCCCTGCATATACTCTGCCTGCACTTTTATTAAGAATTTTTAACACACAACATTTATAATGCGAGTCAAAATATTAACATAAAAACTTTGATTAAGGAAAGTACAGTAAAATAAGACCTGCATATAAGGGAAGGAGACAGGGAAAGGAGGTGGGCCCAAGTGGGGATATCGGTTAGGTTTACGATTAATAGGTTCCACCTGGAGAGTCGGAGACAGCCAAGCTGTTTCGATGGAATGGAGGCGTAGCGAAGGGTATGGTTAGCGTATTCTGCACAGGAAACTGCAGTATCCGTCGCATCGTTTCACAGCTGAATTATGAGACGCCCGTATTGCTTTGTATTGTGATTGGTTGCACGCACTATATAATGGCTACTCACCCCGCCCTAAGGCACGCCTCCTGACGAAGAAGCGAAATGTGCGTTGGGCCATGGATACGTAGTCTGTTTCACACTTGTGACAGTCTACACTGTTAGCCTGTATTTTATTCAGTTATGCTGGCGTTGGTTCCATATATGTTGGTCTCTATGGATATAAGTGCAAGCTATGCTTGCCATAATTGAATTATTTCAATATACTTATTTTATATATCCAAGATTCAAAATATTAGTAAAATTTTTTCATTGGGCTACGTGTAATATGGCTCCCTGTTTGGGTAGCAGCATCCCTGGTATTGCTTTTGTTCTTGGTTTTTGTATGCATAACTTGGTTTAATTATTTGTAATAAAATATCTCATTGGCAATTTATACTATGTTCGTTGTGGTGGTTCAAGGATTGCTGAGGAGATGAAGGAAGCAACACCATGGAAACAAAAGGGACATGGATAGGACAAAATTCAAGTCAGTGAGGAGGGAGTACAAAGCTACAGGTGGCTGACCTGGAAGGATCTGAACAGATAGAAGTGTAAAGGGGGAGTGTGAGTACAAACTAACAAATGGGCAATTACAACTTGAATGCAAAAATTGCTTTAGAAGTCTCCAGTGAGAAAGAAGCTAAAATAGAAGCTAGTACAAGAAAATAAATAAAAATATATATGATGGGAGTGAAACAAACAAAAACAGGGTGGTATGGAATGATGGGGATGAAGAGAAAGTTATGATTATGAACATCAATGTGAGCGTAGAGAAGAAAACGTGATTGAGGAATAGGAAGAAAGAAGCTAATGAGGTGTTGTGAATACTCTAGTTTAAAATAAATATATGGTACAGAAAGTAAATCATGGGGTTTTAAGGAGAAATAGCGATAAGGACCTTAAGATGGCAGAAGCCATGAATTCACATGAAATCTAATTTTTGAATGTATGAAATTAAATAGAAATTGATATAAGAGAAAAATATGTCAATAGTAGTATAAAAACATGATTGTATCTTTGGTGTATATGAAAATAACAGTTAAATAATAATATGCAAAATTTACATGGGATTCAATTAGCGCATACCTAACAGTAAATATTAAAACAATTAGAGTATATAAAATTCTAAGGAATAAATAGTGCCTATCAATTAATATAAAATACATACCTTAAGGATAAATGGAAAAATATATCAGCATGAGACCTAGATTATGGATGTTAACACTTCTAGTGTAAAAGGATATATAAAATATGGTTATTTCTGAGCATTCTCTATTGGATAATGAATGATATTAATACCGATGAAGTATGGTGTGTACAAACGTGCTATTATGTTCCTCAAATATGTACAGTGGAAGGATGATGGAAATAAAATAATAATCACAATTACATGTATGAATAAAGTAGATATTGAACCGAAGGGAAGGAAAAATGTAAAAAAAAAAATCAGTTATTACATGAACATCTCAGTAATTTCGTTTAACCCGAAGCGTCTGAGAATTCATTTTGTATATCCAATAGAGATCTTTCCTTTTCAGAATCTGCAGTTTATTGGGGAGTTCCAGGAACACTGCTTCAATTGGAGTAATTGAAATATAAGTTGCATCACTATTATTCATTGGTGTGCAATATTTAGACAAACCGTTCTTCATAAATCATTTGGTAATATTACTACGATGGGATTTAAGGCGGCAGTGTAGGGCTTGTGGTGTTTTGCGCATTGTACGAGGTATATCACATAACGGGTTTGGCAATCCATGTGCATTTTAATTGGAAAAACTTCCCCTGTGTGAACAGACTGGAAGGTTTGTGCCCGTGTCTGATACATTTAGAACACAGACATTTTATTGCCCAACATTTGTAACTCCCTACATTTGGTGGCATCAAGGTAGGTTGTGTTGTGTCAATAAACGGATTTCTGAGGCGGCTGGGCTCCAGAATATTCCTAAGAGATGGTGCTCATCTGAAGGTAAGTTTGGGAATAATTGGACTAATCATTGGGTCTTTTAGTAGTATGTGCCAGTGCTTACATAGAGATTTACGGATAAGATGATGTGCAGCGTTGTAAGTAGTAACAAAATTGTAATGATATTCATTTTTTTCAGGTTGTTCTTTGGGCTTAGAAAAAAACAATTTGCTCTGAAAAGCCCTTATAACCAGACATTTAGGGTAATTTTGTGATCCTACAAACAAAATGGAGTTAGTGTGCCATAGAGTAGAATAATAACCATGAAAGTGGTTCTATAAAAGATAAGAATCTTTATTAATCAATAAATCATTTAAATATTATAAAAGGACAACAACACAAAAACAAGATGAGTGTGATAAGGGAAAATGACCCTAAACAACACCAGCAGTCACTATTTGAGGCTATTTCCCACCCAGCTGTCATTCTGGTCTCCCCCATATGGGTAAGCACTGACACTCTACTGCACTATGAGTGGCAATTTATGCCTAACACTGGGCTCTTTTTGCCGGATCATTTGTACTTATACCTTCTGCTGTCGCATGTACACATTAATTTGATTACTTAGCTTGTTGCTTTTATGTGCACGTGACATAATGTCTTTGCCCAGTTTTTGCTTTGTATGCTAGATTATCTGTCCTTTCACCATCAGGAGACTTTCTTCTGACTGCTGGTGAGTCAGGGAGTGCATTATACTATATGGAGAACTATGAGGAGTGCATTATACTATATTGACGACTATGGGGAGCGCATTATACTATATGGAGAACTATGAGGAGTGCATTATACTATATTGACAACTATGGGGAGCGCATTATACTATATGGAAGACTATGGGGAGTGCATTATACTATATGGAAGACTATGAGGATTGCATTATACAATATGGAGGACTATGAGGAGTGCATTATAAATATGGAGGACTATGGGGTGTGCATTCTACAACATGGAAGACAATGGGGTGTGCATTATACAATATAGAGGACTATGGGGTGTGCATTATACAATATGGAGGACTAGGGGGTGTGCATTATACATATAGTGGATGGGACAATATGGGGTTGGTATAATACTAAACAAGCAAAATAACCTATTCATTGAGTGATTGGATTGGTTATGCTGGAACAAAAATCATTGTTCTCAGCAGCACATTGACTAGTGAAAACTGCAGATATGCTGCTAATAACATCATGCTCTATGGGGACAGATTGATCTATTAGTGATTGTTCTTTCCCCATCATTGTTCCTCAGCTGGTGTAAAGAGGCCGAGAAACCAGCGTTGAACGACTTCAATAATGTCGATCACAATCATTTAGCGGCCTGAGCTCAGTACATCTAAATACAACTGAAATGTTTCTGTGTGATGGTGCAATATGTGAGCATTTGGGGACAAACTTTAAACTTTTTTCCAAGGGCCCCACTTTGCCTAGAACCGGCCCTGGGTAGATGGTACATAAAGGGTATGGTTAGTTTATTCACAGTGAGTAATTTTCTTTTGTTTAAGATCACCTTTTCACCACCCAAGGTGAGCAAACCTATTGTTTTTACTGTCTCCTATATTAGGGTTTTACCCTATTGTGCACTTCTCCCTTCACAGTCACTGTTTATTCAATCACGTTAGATTGTCTCATGACCATTCATATGTGCTTTGCATACTTCCGGTATCATGCTGACTGCTTTACCTTCCTGCTTGGAATTTAATATAAGAAGCTAAAGAGAAAGAGGTCTGCACATGAGTACATTACACTATAATCCAATGTTAAAGTCTTTACTGAATTTTAAGTTTTCCCTGGAGAACCCCTTTAAAAAAGATGGCTAAAATTACTAGGAGATAAGGAAACAGCTAAGTAATAGTGATGAGCGAATGTGCTCGGATAAGGTGTTATCTTTGCCTGTGTTGGAAGAATATGTTTGCGTCCCCGCAGCTGCATGTCTCACGGCTGTTCGACAGCTGCAACAAATGCTAGGATTGCATCTGTCGATCAGCTACGAGACATGCAGCCATTAGGCAGAGTGAGGCCCTAGGCAAAGTTTAAAATGAGGCCCCCAAATGCTAACATATTGCACATCACACAGAAGCATTTCGGTTGTATTTACATGCGCCGAGTTCAGGCCGCTAAATGAGTGTGATCGACAGTATTGAAGTCGTTCAACATTAGTTTCCTGACCTCTTTCCACCGACTGAGGAACAATGATGGGGACAGAACAATCACTAATAGATCACCATACAGTATCATGTTATCAGCAGCATATATGCAGTTTTCACCGGGCGATGTGCTGCTGAGAGCAATGATTTTTGTTCCGGCATAAACAATCCAATCTCTGGATGAATATGCAGCATTTTGCTTGTTTAGTATAATACACCCCATAGTCCTCCATATATTATAATGTGCACCACAGTCCTCCATATTGTAAAATGCACACCCCATAGTCCTCTGTTATGAATGTGCTAGAGATGGTTTCTGAGCAGAGGCTCCCTCTGGTGGTTACAGACCGTACTGAATCTTTCAGCGAGGAGTGGCAATCAGGGATCACGGACTGGTCTGATATAAGGGAGGTTCCCTCCCATGATGGTTGCCGGTGATCAATTGTTCTTGTCTCAATTGTGGTTCCTGGTTCATTTGGAAGTTTGCTGGAGTCTTGCCTGCATCTCCTGCTTTCAGATAAGATATTTTTTGCTTTTCTTTTTGTGCTTGCTTTTTGCATTGTTTTCTGCACTTTTGTGGAGGTCAGCCAGGTCCCCTCCTGGGGCCTGAGCTCCTCACAGTTTATCTGCAGCCACTGTTATTTGCTCATTTGCTTTTTCCTGTTTTTTCAGCGGCTGCAGCTTGGTTTTGTTCACACTGAGATCTGATGTAGTGGGTGGCGAGATCGTGTGATCTCAGTATTTTTGTAATCAGAATTGTTGGATTTTTGTAGGGTTTTCTGGGTTGCAGAAAGTAATCTCTCCTTTCCTATCCTATTTAGTCAGCTTGTGGCCCCAGCGTTTGCTCAATCTATTTTCTGCCTATATTTGTGTTTTCATCTTGTCTAACCGCCATTATATGTTTGGGGGCTTCCTATTTTCTTTGGGGATCTGCTCCGGGGCAGATAGCTTTCATCTTTCTGCCTTTAGGTGTAGTTATCTCTCAGGCTGTGACGAGGCGTCTAGGATCAACCTAGGAACGCTCCACGGCTACCTCTAGTTGTGTCGTTAGTTTAGGAATCTGCAACCCATCAGTTACCAACATCTCAGGTGTTCTGCTGCCCTGCTGTTGTTCCTGTCCTCCTCAGCTACCGAAACACAACAGTATCACCGGCCATAACTGAAAATTATATGGTACTCACAGAAGGGAAAAATAGTGTGGAAAGAAAAAAGTTGTCAGAGTTGTCAGAGATTTTTTTTTTTTTCTGTCTGTTGCATTTTTTCCCTCTTTTTCTCTGGGTGCTGAGTAGGATTTTTTTTTCTTTCAATGGAGTTTGCACAGTTGTCTGGCCGTGTGGATCAGCTTGCCACTGAGGTTCGGAGTATTGCTACCTATCTTGCTAGGTTGCCGGTTGTGGAACCTAGGATTCCCATGCCAGATTTGTTTTTGGGGATCGGGCTAAATTTCTGAATTTCAAAAATAACTGTAAGTTGTTTTTTGCCTTAAAGCCTAAGTCCTCAGGTAACGCAGCACAGCAGGTTCAAATTGTCACCTCTCTCCTGCGCGGCGATCCTCAGGATTGGGCTTTTTCCCTGACACCTGGGGATCCTGTTTTGAATGATATTGATGCATTTTTTCTGGCTCTGGGGTTATTGTATGATGAACCTAATGTCACTGATCAAGCTGAAAAAACCTTGTTGGCATTAAATCAGGGTCTTGAAGACGCTGAGTTGTACTGTCAGAAATTCCAAAAGTGGGCAGTCCTGACCAAATGGAATGATGATGCTTTGGCAGCCCTTTTTCAGAAGGGGCTGTCAGAGAATGTAAAGGATGTTATGGTGGGATTCCCTGCTCCCTCTGGTCTCAATGATTCTATGTCATTGGCTATTCAAAATGACAGACGTTTGCTTGAGCGCAGAGGTATGCGTGAGATAGTGTTGCCTTGTGAGCCAGCTTCTGAGCCCATGCAGTGTGATAGAGTGACTTCTGGGGCACAGCGTCATGAGTTTCGAAAGCGCAATGGGTTATGTTTCTACTGTGGTGATGCCTCTTATGCTATTTCAGTCTGCCCTAAGCGGGGAAGACGTTTTGCACGCTCAGTTGTCTTGGGTAGTGTTCAGACTAAATTTCTGTTGACTGTTACCCTGATTTGCTCCCTGTCCACATTTTCTGCTCAGGCTTTTGTTGATTCAGGAGCAGCTATTAACCTGATGGATTTTGACTTTGCCAAACGTTGTGGGTTTCCCATGATACCCCTGCGGAAGTCTATTCCCCTACTGGGCATTGATTCTACCCTTTGGCGGAGAATAAACCCCAGTTTTCTACTCAGGTGATAATGAGGGTTGATCCAGATCATCAGGAGAGTTGCAAATTTCTGGTGCTGTATAATCTGCATGACATTATTGTACTAGGTTTCCATTGGTTACAGTCTCATAATCCTGTTTTGGATTGGAAATCTGTGTCTGTGACCAGTTGGGGCTGCCAATGTGTTAATGCCGACACTCCTGTTTTTTCTGCCTCTCCCAAGTCTTAGGATGTTCCTGACTTTTTGACTGATTTTTCGGATGTATTTAGTGAAAGTAAATCTGCATCTTTGCCCCCTCACAGGAGCTACGATTGCGCTATTGAATTAGTGCCTGGTGGTAAATTTCCTAAAGGTCGCCTTTTTAACTTGTCTGTACCTGAACACGATGCTATGCGATCTTATATCAAGGAGTCATTGGAGAAGGATCATATCAGACCATCTTCACTCTTGGGTGCTGGTTTTTTCTTTGTGGCCAAAAAGGATGGTTCATTGAGGCCGTGTATTGATTATCATCTTTTGAATAAGATCACTGTGAAATATCAATATCCGTTACCCTTGATTTCTGACCTGTTTTCCAGGGTGAAAAGTGCTAGTTGGTTTACCAAGCTTGACCTCAGGGGGGCGTATAACCTTATTCGCATTAAGCACGGGGATGAATGGAAGACGGCGTTTAATACCCCAGAGGGGCATTTTGAGTACCTAGTGATGCCCTTTGGGCTCACTAATGCTCCTTCCGTCTTCCAATCCTTCATGAATGATATTTTCAGGGATTTTGTGGATAAATTTCTGATTGTTTATTTGGATGATATCTTGATTTTTTCCAATGACTGGGACTCTCATGTGAAACATGTTCGGACTGTGTTCCAGATTTTGAGAGAGAATGCACTGTATGTGAAGGGATCAAAGTGTCTTTTTGGCGTACAGAAGGTCTCATTTCTGGGATTCATTTTGTCTCCGTCTGTTATTGAAATGGACCCGGTCAAGGTTCAGGCCATCTGTGATTGGGTCCAACCTACTTCATTAAAGGCTCTTCAGAGATTTTTGGGTTTTGCCAATTTTTATCGTAAATTTATTGGTAATTTCTCCGGTATTGTTAAACCATTGACTGATTTGACCAAAATGGGTTCTGCTGTGGTGAATTGGCCTCCTGAGGCAGTCTCTGCGTTTCAGGAACTTAAGCAGAGATTCACTTCTGCTCCTGTTCTACGGCAGCCTGATGTTTCTCTACCGTTTCAGGTGGAGGTTGATGCCTCTGAAATTGGGGCAGGTGCCGTTTTGTCCCAAAGAGATCCAGAGACATCTAAGAGTAACCCTTGTGCCTTTTTCTCTCGAAAATTTTCTCCAACTGAACGTAATTATGACGTGGGTAATCGGGAGTTATTGGCCATGAAGTGGGCCTTTAAAGAGTGGAGACATTGGCTGGAAGGAGCCAAACATCAGGTGGTGGTCCTCACGGACCATAAGAATCTGGTTTATCTCGAATCAGCCAAGCGACTTAATCCTAGACAGGCCAGGTGGGCCTTGTTTTTCACACGTTTTATTTTTGTGGTTTCTTTTCTTCCTGGCACTAAGAATGTTAAGGCGGATGCCCTCTCGAGGAGTTTCTTTGCGGACTCTCCTGAGTTATCTGATCCTACTGTTATTTTGAAAGAGGGTGTAGTTCTTTCCGCCATCTCACCCAATTTGAGACTGGCCTTGGAAGGGTGTCAGGAGGATAAACCTGAGCGCTGCCCTATTGGGAAATTGTTTGTCCCAGACCAGTGGAAGAAGAGTGTGATGTCTGAGATTCATTGTTCCGTGTTGGCTGGTCATCCCGGGATTTTTGGTACCAGAGACTTGGTGAGTCGGTCCTTTTGGTGGCCTACTTTGTCTCGTGACGTCAGGGAATTTGTGCAGTCCTGTGGGACTTGCTCTCGCTCCAAGCCTTGCTCTCGCTCTAGTGGTTTGTTAATGCCATTACCTGTGCCCAAGAGGCCATGGACCCATATCTCTATGGATTTTATTTCCGACCTCCCTGTTTCTCAGAGAATAACCGTTATCTGGGTAATCTGTGATAGGTTTTCCAAGATGATACATCTTGTGCCATTACCTAAGTTACCTTCCTCCTCCGAATTGGTGCCTTTGTTCCTTCAGCACGTGGTTTGGTTACATGGCATTCCGGAGAACATTGTGTCTGACAGAGGAGTCCAGTTTGTTTCCAGATTTTGGAGGACATTTTGTTCTAAACTTGGTGTTCAATTATCTTTCGCCTCTGCATTTCATCCTCAGACCAATGGACAAACCGAGAGAACAAACCAGACCTTGGAGACTTATTTGAGATGTTTTTGTGTCTGCTGATCAAGATGACTGGGTCTCTTTTTTGCCTTTGGCCGAGTTTGCTCTTAATAATAGGGCTAGCTCTGCCACCTTGATGTCTCCATTTTTCTGCAATTTTGGGTTTCACCCTCGATTTTCTTCGGGACAAGTGGAGGCTTCTGTCTGTCCAGGTGTTGACTCTGTTGTGGAGCGAATGCAGCAGATTTGGGACCAGGTAGTGGAGAGGTTGTCTCTCTCTCAGGAGAAGGCCCAACGGTTTGCCAACCGGCATAGGACTGATGGTTCTTGGTTTAAAGTGGGGGACTTGGTTTGGTTGTCCTCAAGAAATATCCCTATGAGGGTTGCATCTCCAAAGTTTAAGCCCAGGTTCATTGGACCTTATAAGATCATGGAGATTCTTAATCCTGTTTCCTTCCGTTTGCTTCTTCCAGGGACATTTAAGATCCATAACGTGTTCCACAAGTCCTTATTGAAGGGGTTTGTCGAGCCAGTGGTTCCTATGGCTGCGCCTCCTGACCCTGTTTTGGTTGAGGGCAATCTGGAGTATGTGGTTGAGAAAATATTGGATTCTCGTTTTTCTAGACAGAAACTCCAGTATTTGGTTAAGAGGAGAGGTTATGGTCAGGAGGACAATTCTTGGGTGTTTGCTTCGGACATCCATGCTAGGAGACTGATCAGTGCCTATCACTGAGCTCATCCTGATCGGCCTGGTTGCACAAGTGAGGGTTCGGTGACCCCTCCTCAAGGGGGGGTACTGTTATGAATGTACTAGAGATGGTTTCTGAGCAGAGGCTCCCTCTGGTGGTTACAGACAGTACTGAACCTTTTAGCGAGGAGTGGCAATCAGGGATCACGGACTGGTCTGATATAAGGGAGGTTCCCTCCCATGATGGTTGCCGGTGATCAATTGTTCTTGTCTCAATTGTGGTTCCTGGTTCATTTGGAAGTTTGCTGGAGTCTTGCCTGCATCTCCTGCTTTCAGATAAGATATTTTTTGCTTTTCTTTTTTGTGCTTGCTTTTTGCATTGTTTTCTGCACTTTTGTGGAGGTCAGCCAGGTCCCCTCCTGGGGCCTGAGCTCCTCACAGTTTATCTGCAGCCACTGTTATTTGCTCATTTGCTTTTTCCTGTTTTTTCAGTGGCTGCAGCTTGGTTTTGTTCACACTGAGATCTATTTTAGCAGGTGGCGAGATCGTGTGATCTCAGTATTTTTGTAATCAGAATTGTTGGATTTTTGTAGGGTTTTCTGGGTTGCAGAAAGTAATCTCTCCTTTCCTATCTTATTTGGTCAGCTTGTGGCCCCAGCGTTTGCTCAATCTATTTTCTGCCTATGTTTGTGTTTTCATCTTGTCTAACCGCCATTATATGTTTGGGGGCTTCCTATTTTCTTTGGGGATCTGCTCCGGGGCAGATAGCTTTCATCTTTCTGCCTTTAGGTGTAGTTATCTCTCAGGCTATGACGAGGCGTCTAGGATCAACGTAGGAATGCTCCACGGCTACCTCTAGTTGTGTCGTTAGTTTAGGAATCTGCAACCCATCAGTTACCAACATCTCAGGTGTTCTGCTGCCCTGTTGTTGTTCCTGTCCTTCTCAGCTACCGAAACACAACAGTTCTCCATATAGTATAATACACTCCCTATAGTCCTCCATATAGTATAATACACTCCTCAGTCCTCCATATAATATAATACACTCCTCAGTCCTCCATATAGTATAATACACTCCCCATAGTCCTCCATATAGTATAATACACTCCCTATAGCCCTCCATATAGTAAAATACACTCAGTCCTCCATATAGTATAATACACTACTCAGTCCTCCATATAGTATAATACACTCCTCATAGTGCTCCGTATAGTATAATGCACCGCCATACTCATCCATGTAGTATAATTTACATCTCATAGTATAATGCACCACATAGTTTATCATATAGTATAATGTCCCATAGTCTTCAATACAGTATAATGCAGCCCACATATAGTATAATGCAATCACCCCATAGAGCATAATGCAGCCACTCCACAGACTATAATGTAAACCCTCCATAGAATATAATGCAGCCCCCTTATATAGTATAATGTAGCCACTCCGTAGAATAAAATGTAGCCCTCCTCTTATAGTATAATGCAGCCCCCATAGAATATAATGTAGCCCCCTCATAAAGTATAATGAAGCACCCATACAATATAATCTAGCTCCCCATAGAATATAATGCAGCCCCCATAGAATACAATGTAGCCCTTTCATATAGTATAATGTAGCCCCCTTATATGCAATCACCCCTCATAGAATATAATAAATATGATACAGCCCCCCATAGAATATAATGTAGTCCCGAATAGAATATAATACAGCCTGCCTCCCTATAGAATATAATGTAGCCCCCATAGTATATAACAGCCTCCCCATAAAATATAATATACCCCAATAGTATATAATACAGCCCACATAGTATATAGCGCAGCCCACATAGTATATAGCACGGCCCTCATAGTATATACCGCAGCCCACATAGTATATAGCACGGCCCACATAGTACATAGCGCGGCCCACATAGTATATATCACGGCCCACATAGTATATAGCACAGCCACATAGTATATAGCGCGGCCCGCATAGTATATAGCGCGGCCAGCATAGTAAATAGCTCGGCCCGCATAGTATATAGCACGGCCCACATAACACCCCCCTCCCAGGAATGGCCCCACAGTCCAGTACTCACTGACATCACCGACATAAAAAATAAATAAAAACCCTCCTTACATATCCTCGTGCCCCACGCTGCTCCTGGCTCCTGTCTCAGCAACTGCTCTGCCCGGCACACAGTGAGTGCGTGATGACGTCATCGCGCACCCGCAGTGTGGGCAGAGGGGATTGATGGAAGAGGGAGCGTCAGCTGACGCTCCTCCATCATTGCTTTGAACTGTACCGGCGTCCATGACGCCGGTATAGTTCAATGCGGCGGCGGGGGGAGTCGGTGCTGGGGACAGGCGGTCCCCCTGCCTCACATGGGCCCCATAGAGGCTGCGTGATGTGCCACTAGCTGGGGGCCCCTGGGGGAGCGAGGGCCCTAGGCAGCTGCCTGGTCTGCCTGCCCCTAACGCCGACCCTGGCTGTGGGGACCTAAACATATTTTTCGAGCACACCGAAGAAACTCTGTTAGCACACCCGCATGCTCGGATAACACCTTATCAAGGCACATTTGCTCATCACTACTAAGTAAGCTTTCCAAGTGACAGACCCTGGGCAATGCATTATGATTTTCTACTTATTTGCAATAGGACTGTTCTTTTGTGTATTCTAGAAATTCAGATTTGGTTATATTATTCAGAAAATATATCACTTATAATGACCAAAGTGATGGCTTCCAAGTGTATGTTCAACTGATTTTACAATAACTAATTTTAAGAATGAAGCCCTTTATCACCGTGTTCTGTCACACCCATCTTCTAGTTTCTCTAATTATTGTATGATGTGTGAGTATTGGGTTTCCTCAGACACTTCCAATGTAATACCACATATTGGTCCTGAAACACTGAGACGCAGCTTGTTAACTAGATGGATTTTGCCAGCATCTTGCAAAATATCTCTAAGTGACCTTTCCAGTTCACATGACACAGTTACTAATTAAAGGGAACCTGTCACCTCGTTTTGCCGCTATAAGATGCAGCCACTGGCTTTCGGGGCTTATCTACAGCATTATATAATGCTGTAGATAAGCCCCTGGTCCGACCTGAAGGATAAGAAAATAAGTTTTATTGTACTCACTCGATCCGGTCCGATGGGTGTCGCAGGTCCGGGTCCGGTACCTCCCATCTTCATGCGATGTCATCATCCTGCTTGCTTCGTGCTGCGCTCCTGCGCAGGCGTACTGATCTGCCCTGTTGAGGGCAGAGCAAAGTACTGTAGCGCGCAGGCCCCGGGAAAGGTCAGAGAGGCCCAGCGCCTGCACTGCAGTACATGGCTCTGACCTCAACAAGGCAGATCAGTACGCCTGCGCAGAAGCCGCGACATGAAGCAAGCAGGATGACGACATCGCATGAAGATGGGAGGCGCCAGACCCGAACCTGCGACACCTATCACATCGGACCGCCCCCCGGGTGAGTATAATAAAACTTGTTTTTCTTATCTTTCAGGTCGGACCCGGGGCATATCTACAGCATTATAGAATGCTGTAGATAAGCCCTGAAAGACAGTGGCTGCATCTTATAGCGGAAAAACGAGCTGACAGGTTCCCTTTACAGGGAACCTGTCACCCCCCCAGTCCGTAGAAGTAAAAGAGCCACCTTCAGTAGCACTAATGCAACGCATTTTGGACCCCTGCAACGCAGTGCGCGCTGCCTGGGAACTGTCAGAAGACTATTGTGCCTGCGTCCTTTGTCTTTCCCCACATCCCTCCCCGCAGTGTGAATACCTGATAACACACTGCGGGGAGGGATCTGGGGAAAGACAAATGACGCAGGCGCAATAGTCTTCTGACAGTTCCCGGGCAGCGCGCACTGCGCATGCCCGAGGACTGTTACAACAGAGCAGGCGCCCCACAGAACAGAAATGAAAGTAAAACGACGCTGTTGGAGGCGTGGCAACGCTGAAGGAGCTTGATGGACGGCTGGGGGAGGATGAGTCCGGGGCAGAAGCCACACCTCAGGGACACATCTAAGGTATGGGGAACTATTTTTAAAACGGAATATTTCAGCGTTGCAGGGGTCCAAAAAAAAAGAGCCACCTTCACTGACTGCTGACTGCTGTCTTAGTGCTGCTGAAGGTGGTTCTTTTACTTCAAAACGGCTGGGGGTGGTGACAAGTTCCCTTTAACTGATACTAATTTACAGAATATTGGACCTAACTAGTACTATGATTTGGATATATAAAGTGCTGAATAATATGTTGATAGTATATAAATGACACATTAACCCAGTGTTTCTCAACTCCAGTCCTCAGGACCCACCAACAGGTCATGTTTTCAGGATTTCCTTAGTATTGCACAGGTGATAATTTTATCACCTGCTCAAGCATTAATTCCATCACCTTTGCAATACTAAGGAAATCCTGAAAACATGACCTGTTGGTGGATCCTGAGGACTGGAGTTGAGAAACACTGCATTAACCTCTTCACGCCATTATGATTCTCCAGGTCATTATGAGATATCAAACATGTATAGATTGTTTATTTAACCCCTTCACCCCCAAGGGTGGTTTGCACGTTAATGACCGGGCCAATTTTTACAATTCTGACCATTGTCTCTTTATGAGGTTATAACTCTGGAACGCTTCAACGGATATTCTGAGATTGTTTTCTCGTGACATATTGTACTTCACGTTAGTGGTAAAATTTCTTCAATGTAACTTGCGTTTATTTTTTAAAAAAATGCAAATATGGCGAAAATTTTGAAAATTTTGCAATTTTCAAACTTTGAATTTTTATTCCCTTAAAACAGAGAAATATGTCACACAAAATAGTTAAGAAATAACATTTCTCACATGTCTACTTTACATCAGCACAATTTTGGAAACAAAATTTTTATTTGTTAGGAAGTTATAAGGGTTAAAAGTTGACCAGCGATTTCTCATTTTTACAACAAAATTTACAAAGCCATTTTTTTTAGGGACCACCTCACATTTGAAGTCACTTTGAGGGATCTATATAGTAGAAAATGCCCAAAAGTGACACCATTTTAAAAACTGCACCCCTCAAGGTACTCAAAACCACAATCAAGAAGTTTATTAACGCTTCAGGTGCTTCACAGGAGCTGAAGCAATGTGGAAGGAAAAAATGAACATTTTACTTTTTAGTCACAAAAATGATCTATTACAAACATTTTTTTTTATTTTCACAAGGGAAAAAAGAGAAAATGGACTGATAAAGTTGTTGTGCAATTTCTCCTGAGTACGCCGATACCCCATATGTGAGGGAAAACCACTGTTTGGGTGCACGGCAGGGCTTGGAATGGACGGAGCGCTATTTGACTTTTCCAAACTAAAATTGGAGGGAATTGAGATTGGACGCCATGTCGCGTTTGGAGATTCCCTGATGTGCCTAAACAGTGGAAACCCCCCACATGTGATCCCATTTTGGAAACTAGACCCCCTAAGGAAGTTATCTAGATGTGTGGTGAGCACTTTGAACCCCCAAGTGCTTCACGCAAGTTTATGATGTAGAGCAGTGAAGAAAAAAAATCATATTTTTTCCAAAAGCATGATGTTTTAGTCCCCAATTTGTTATTTTCCCAAGGGTAAGAGGAGAAATTGGACCACAAAAGTTGTTGTCCAACTTGTCCTGAGTACGCTGATACCCAATATGTGGGGGGGAACCACTGTTTGGGCGCACGGCAGGGCTCGAAAGGTAAGGAGCGCCGTTTGACTATTCCAAACCAAAATTGGCTGGAATTGAGAACGGACGCCATGTCGCGTTTGGAGTGTCCCTGATGTGCCTAAACAGTGGAAACCCCCCATATGTGACCCCATTTTGGAAACTAGACCCCCTAAGGAACTTATCTAGATGTGTGGTGAGCACTTTGAACCCCTAAGTGCTTCACGCAAGTTAATAATGTAGAGCCGTGAAGAAAAAAAAATCATATTTTTTCCACAAGCATGATGTTTTAGTCCCCAATTTGTTATTTTCCCAAGGGTAAGAGGAGAAATTGGACCACAAAAGTTGTTGTCCAACTTGTCCTGAGTACGCTGATACCCCATATGTGGGGGGGAACCACTGTTTGGGCGCACGGCAGGGCTCGAAATGGAAGGAGCGCTATTTGACTTTTCCAAACCAAAATTGGCTGGAATTGAGAACGGACGCCATGTCGCGTTTGGAGTGCCCCTGATGTGCCTAAACAGTGGAAACCCCCCACATGTGACCCCATTTGAACTAGACCCCCTAAGGAACTTATCTAGATGTGTGGTGAGCAATTTGAACCCCAAGTGCTTCACGCAAGTTTATAATGTAGAGCCGTGAAGAAAAAAAAATCATATTTTTTCCACAAACATGATGTTTTAGTCCCCAATTTGTTATTTTTCCCAAGGGTAAGAGGAGAAATTGGACCACAAAAGTTGTTGTCCAACTTGTCCTGAGTACGCTGATACCCCATATGTGGGGGGGAACCACTGTTTGGGTGCATTTGTTATTTTCCCAAGGGTAAGAGAGAAATTGGACCACAAAAGTTGTTGTCCAACTTGTCCTGAGTACGCTGATACCCCATATGTGGGGGGGAACCACTGTTTGGGCGCACGGCAGGGCTCGAAATGGAAGGAGCGCATTTGACTTTTCCAAACCAAAATTGGCTGGAATTGAGAAAGGACGCCATGTTGCGTTTGGAGAGCCACTGATGTGCCTAAACAGTGGAAACCCCCACATGTGACCCCATTTTGGAAACTAGACCCCCTAAGGAACTTATCTAGATGTGTGGTGAGCACTTTGAACCCCCAAGTGCTTCACGCAAGTTTATAATGTAGAGCCGTGAAGAAAAAAAATCATATTTTTTCCACAAGCATGATGTTTTAGTCCCCAATTTGTTATTTTCCCAAGGGTAAGAGGAGAAATTGGACCACAAAAGTTGTTGTCCAACTTGTCCTGAGTACGCTGATACCCCATATGTGGGGGGGAACCACTGTTTGGGCGCACGGCAGGGCTCGAAATGGAAGGAGGCGCATTTGACTTTTCCAAACCAAAATTGGCTGGAATTGAGAAAGGACGCCATGTTGCGTTTGGAGAGCCACTGATGTGCCTAAACAGTGGAAACCCCCACATGTGACCCCATTTTGGAAACTAGACCCCCTAAGGAACTTATCTAGATGTGTGGTGAGCACTTTGAACCCCCAAGTGCTTCACGAAAAGTTTATAATGTAGAGCCGTGAAGAAAAAAAATCAAATTTTTCCACAAGCATGATGTTTTAGTCCCCAATTTTTATTTTCCCAAGGGTAAGAGGAGAAATTGGACCACAAAATGTTGTTGTCCATACGGTCCCTGGGTACCACTGATTGCCCCATATGTGGGCTTGAAACGACTGTTTGGGAGCACGGCATGGCTCGAAATGGAAGGAAGACCATTTGACTTTCCTAGAACCATAATTGGCTGGGAATTGGAAAGACCCAAGTTGCGTTTGGAGAGCCACTGATGTAAAATAAACCAATGTGACCATTGAAACACCTAACAGAATGACAAGTTTTGTAGTGAGCCTGATACCCATGTATACCCATAGTTGGGCCGGAGGAAAAAACATTATTCCACAATGTGGTTTGAGGCGCCATTGTTAGACCAGGGCAAGGAAACGACCACGTGTGAGTCCGAGTACGCTGATCCATATGTGGGGGGAACCACTGTTTGGCGCATGCAGGGCTCGAAATGGAAACTGGAGCGCTTTGACTGGCTGGGCGTCATGTTCCGTTAGCAGAGCCCCTCATGTGCCTAAACAGTGGAACCCCCCACAAGTGACCCCATTTTGGAAACTAGACCCCCTAAGGAATTTACTAGGTGTGTGGTGAGCATTTTGAACCCCCAAGTGTTTCACTAAAGTTTATAATGCCCTGGCGTGAATAAAAAAAAAAGAAAAATTTCCACAAATATGATGTTTTAGTCGCCAATTTTTTATTTTCCCAAGGGTAACAGGAGAAATTGGACCAGAAAAGTTGTTGTCCAATTTGTCCTGAGTATGCTGATACCCCATATGTTGGTGAGAACCACTGTTTGGGCGCATGGCAGGGCGCAGAAGGGAAGCAGTGACGTTTTGGAATGCAGACTTTGATGGAATGGTCTGCGGGCGTCATGCTCCGTTAGCAGAGCCCTCATGTGCCTAAACAGTGGAAATCCCCACAAGTGACCCCATTTTGGAAACTAGACCCCCTAAGGAATTTATCTAGGTGTGTGGTGAGCATTTTGAACCCCCAAGTGTTTCACTAAAGTTTATAATGCCCTGGCGTGAATAAAAAAAAAAAAAAATCCCAAATATGATGTTTTAGTCCACAATTTTTTATTTTCCCAAGGGTAACAGGAGAAATTGGACCACAAAAGTTGTTGTCCAATTTGTCCTGAGTACGCTGATACCCCATTTGTTGGGGGGAACCACTGTTTGGGCGCATGGCAGGGCGCAGAATGGAAGCAGTGACGTTTTGGAATGCAGACTTTGATGGAATGGTCTGCGAGCGTCATGCTCCGTTAGCAGAGCCCCTCATGTGCCTAAACAGTGGAAATCCCCACAAGTGACCCCATTTTGGAAACTAGACCCCCTAAGGAATTTACCTAGGTGTGTGGTGAGCATTTTGAACCCCCAAGTGTTTCACTAAAGTTTATAATGCCCTGGCGTGAATAAAAAAAAAAAAAATCCACAAATATGATGTTTAGTCCACAATTTTTTATTTTCCCAAGGGTAACAGGAGAAATTGGACCACAAAAGTTGTTGTCCAATTTGTCCTGAGTACGCTGATACCCCATATGTTGGGGGGAACCACTGTTTGGGCGCATGGCAGGGCGCAGAAGGGAAGCAGTGACGTTTTGGAATGCAGACTTTGATGGAATGGTCTGCGGGCGTCATGTTCCGTTAGCAGAGCCCCTCATGTGCCTAAACAATGGAAACCCCCACAAGTGACCCCATTTTGGAAACTAGACCCCTAAGGAACTTATCTAGGTGTGTGGTGAGCATTTTGAACCCCCAAGTGTTTCACTAAAGTTTATAATGCCCAGGTGTAAAAATAAAAAATCCTACTTTTATCCTCACAAAAATTATGTTTTAGTCCCAAATTTTTTATTTTCCCAAGGGTAAGAGGAGAAATTGGACACCAAAAGTTGTTGTCCAATTTGTCCTGAGTGCACTGGTGCCCCATATGTGGGAAAAAACTGTTTGGGCACAAGTCGGGGCTCAGAAGGGAAGTCGTGACGTTTTGGAATGCAGACTGATGGAATGGTCTGCGGGCGTCATGTTCCGTTTGCAGAGCTCCTGATGTGCCTAAACAGTAAAAAAAAACCACAAGTGACATAATTTTGGAAAGTAGACTCCCAAGGAACTTTTCTAAATGTGCCCCCCTTCTGGAACTAATCTTTCCTGTAAAGTAAATTAGTAGTGCATTGAGGTGTGGTACAATTTGAAACAATCCTTCATACACAGGCCAGGTTTTTCGGGGCAGGTGTCGCATTGGTAAGTGGTGTCCTTGCGTATTCCCCTTTTGTAACACACTCGGCACCTTTTTTGCGGCTTACCTTTTCTTCCAGTTGGCGGGACCACCCCCGGGAAATGCTGACCTGGTATGATACGAGCACCTTCAGTTCCAGAAGTACTGGGGCCCGCTCTTTCCTGATCGCCAAACATCAGGGCCTTAACCACTACCTCCTGAAACTGAAGGTATGTCGTATCGCTGTTGCGTGCACATCGTGACAGCAGGAAAACGTTGAGCATTGCCATTTGGACGATGTGCACGGACAGCTTTTTGTACCACACCTTGGCCTTTCTCAAAGCACTGTACGGTTGGAGGAGTTGATCAGAGAGATCAACACCCCCCATGTATTTATTGTACCCCAGTACACAGTCCAGTTTGTGGACCTGTGTAGAGGTACCCCGTACAGTGCTGAGGGCGCTGCCATCACCATGTATGGTGGTCAAGAGAAGGACATCCCTCTTGTCCTTGTACTTGACCACCAACAGGTGGTCGCTACATTGGGCTCTGCTCTCACCCTTTCTGAGCATCTGCCCAAGTAGCGTCTTCGGGAGGCCTCTCTGAGTTTTGCGGACGGTACCGCAAGCTGCGGTACCTCGCGCAGAGAGGGATTTGTAGAGTGGGACGCTGGAATAAAAGTTATCGGTGTAAAGGTGATAACCTTTATCCAGCAGTGGGTGCACCAAATCCCACACAATTTCCCACTCACTCCCAGGACGGGGGGACACTCAGGGGGTTCAATCCTGGTGTCCTTTCCTTCGTAAACTCTAAAGCTGTGCGTGTACCCTGAGGTACTCTCACACAGCTTGTAGAGTTTAATTCCGTACCTTGCCCTCTTGCTGGGCAGGTACTGGCGAAATCTGAGCCGTCCCTTAAAATGAACCAAGGACTCATCCACGCAGATGTCTCTTTGGGGCACGTACACTTCAGCAAACTTTTTGCTGAAGTGTTCGATGACCGGCCGAACTTTGAACAGACGGTCAAAGTTGGGGTCATTTTGTGGGGGACACTGTGCATTATCATTATAATGCAGGAATTTGTGGATGGCCTCAAAACGCGTCAGGGCCATGACCATTCGGAACAGTGGAGTGTTGTATAAAATATCAACACTCCAATATTGCCGAAGTTCTGGCTTCTTCAGGATCCCCATATGGAGGACCAGGCCCCAAAACTGCATCATTTCACCTGCGTCTACAGGAGACCAGTTGGAAAATGATGACACGGGGTTTTGCGCCAAAAATTGCCGAGCGTACAAATTAGTTTGCTCCACCACGAGGTTAATAAAATCCTCAGAGAAAAAGACTTTGAAAAAGTCTATTTCTCTGAGGCCCGTGGTGTCAAACTTGATTCCTGATTCTGCCACAAAATCAGAAATCAGTGGCTCGTAATTTTCGGGGGGCGGGGTCCATATGTGGTCCGAAGAGGGGTGCGCTGGTTCATTTTCAGGGGTGGGCGCTGCCTCATCTTCTGTCCTGGGGCGTCTGCGTGGCGGTTCCGCAGGACCCGAGGAGGAAGATGAGGAAGAGGAGGAAGAAGAAGAAGAGGATGAAGATCCTGAAAAGTAAAGAAATGTGGGATCCTCTCCCTCGCTATCAGTGTCGGAGGCAAGGAAAGCGTATGCCTCCTCCACTGAATAGCGCTGTTGGGAAGAACGTGACGAGCGGGACATTTTTTTTGTGAATGTGGTGCTTTGTGTGAACTTTATTTATAACTGTGTGTGTGTGTGTGGGGGGGGATAGTGGTTGGTGCAAACTATGCTGAAAGGAAAAAGCTAAAAGAAAAGAAAGAGAATAGGGAAAAAAATGCCTGTGAAAAAAAAGTCTAAACCAGCAGGCACGAGCTCTGATAAGTGACCGGTGTCACTTATCAAAGTTCCGCGGCTGCTGGATGTGTGCACAGGAGTGGCGGAAAGGGAAGTGAAAAAAAAAAAAACGGCAGGAACGAGCTCTGATAAGTGACCGGTGTCACTTATCAAAGTTCCGCGGCTGCTAGATGTGCGCACGGGAGTGGCGGAAAGTGGGGTGAAAAAAAAAAACTGCAGGAACGAGCTCTGATAAGTGACTGGTGTCACTTATCAAAGTTCCGCGGCTGCTGGATGTGCGCACAGGAGTGGCGGAAAGGGGAGTGAAAAAAAAAAACTGCAGGAACGAGCTCTGATAAGTGACTGGTGTCACTTATCAAAGTTCCGCGGCTGCTGGATGTGCGCACAGGAGTGGCGGAAAGGGGAGTGAAAAAAAAAAACTGCAGGAACGAGCTCTGATAAGTGACTGGTGTCACTTATCAAAGTTCCGCGGCTGCTGGATGTGCGCACAGGAGTGGCGGAAAGGGGAGTGAAAAAAAAAACAAAAACGGCAGGAGCGAGCTCTGATAAGTGACCGGTGTCACTTATCAAAGTTCCGCGGCTGCTAGATGTGCGCACAGGAGTGGCGGAAAGGGGAGTGAAAAAAAAAACAAAACGGCAGGAACGAGCTCTGATAAGTGACCGGTGACACTTATCAAAGTTCCGCGGCTGCTAGATGTGCGCACAGGAGTGGCGGAAAGGGGAGTGAAAAAAAACCAAAAACGGCAGGAACGAGCTCTGATAAGTGACCGGTGTCACTTATCAAAGTTCCGCGGCTGCTGGATGTGCGCACAGGAGTGGCGGAAAGGGGAGTGAAAAAAAAAAGACGGCAGGAGCGAGCTCTGATAAGTGACCGGTGTCACTTATCAAAGTTCCGCGGCTGCTAGATGTGCGCACAGGAGTGGCGGAAAGGGGAGTGAAAAAAAAACAAAAACGGCAGGAACGAGCTCTGATAAGTGACCGGTGACACTTATCAAAGTTCCGCGGCTGCTAGATGTGCGTACGGGAGTGGCGGAAAGTGGGGTGAAAAAAAAATGCAGGAACGAGCTCTGATAAGTG
>JARQOD010000001.1:323179316-323245369 GCA_033576555.1 Oophaga sylvatica | reverse complement strand
CCACCAGGCCAGTTGAATCTCTGGAGGATGTGCTCCTGGGTTTTATCTTCCCCCAGGAAACCACCCAACACATGGGAATGAGCCATGTCTAACACCCTGAGTCTATAGGGCCCTTGGACACCTCCATTTCAGGGTTGCTACTCACCCTCATCCCAATAAGCACACACATGGGAAACTCATCCGCTACAAACTGTGGTGAGGTTTTTTTGGGGCGATCTAGCTGTCGTCCCAACACCCGGTGTCACCGCTTTCCACCAAATGTCCAAGAATAATGCAAAGTTCGTCCTATTTATTAAGGGGTGCAACAAGAATAGTTCTTAGCTCCCCATGGATACCCCAGACTGCTACCGCCTTCCCAGGGACCAGCCGTTGTGGAAGTATGGCCCTTATCAGAGTCACCAAACTTCCTGAGTCCAACATTCCAGTCACTCGTACCCCATTTACAGACACTGAGCATGCCTGAGGGCCCTCGCCAGGTTGAGGGGTAGGCAAAATAGGAGCAATGCGGGCCTATGCTGCAGTCCATTGGCTCAAAGTTCATTGGATACCAGGCGGCTATACGGCCAAGGGCATGAGACCTCCAACAGAGAACGGCAGGAGACTTATTACTTGGCTGCAACTCAGTTCTCCTTTGAGACTTTGAACATCCCCCAGTGCGGATTTAGTCCCCTTCTTTTGCAACCCATCCCCCCTTTGGGAACCCCAGAAAGGTGACCTTACCCCTGCTTTACTACCCAGGGAACCCTCGACCGCCCAGTACCTCTCCACTAGGCCTACCAGGTCATCTGCATTTTGGGGATCTCCCTGGGCAACCCAGGACTGACTTGGCTTTGGCTGAAAGTAAATAAACTGATCCATGACCACTCTCTCGACCATCTGGGCTGGGGAACAAGTCTCTTGTTTGCGCCACTTCTGTACCAGGTGCAGAAGGTCAAACGTTTGTGACCGTGGTGTTATGTTACGGTAGCTGAGGAGTGCAGGTAAAAAAGGAAATACACCAGAGCAGTTGGAATCTATGAGATTGCAGTACCCTGACTAACCACCACAACTAGAGGCAGCCGTGGAGCGTTCCTACGATGGTCCTAGACGCCTCGTCACAGCCTGAGAAACTAACTACACCTAAAGATAGAAATAGGAAAGCTATCTGCCCCGGAGCAGAACCCCAAAGATAATAGAAAGCCCCCAAACATATAATGGCGGTTAGACAAGAGGAAATACTGACACAGAAAGAAAATAGTATGAGCAAACGCTGGGGCCCAAACTATCTAAATAGAAAAGGACAGGAAGGGTACTTACTGCAATCCCAGAAAACCTGAAAACACCAACTCTACTAATTTCAAAATCACCTGAGATCACACGACCTCTACCACCTAAATTAGTTCTCTGGTGTAACAAAAACAGCAGCCACTGAAAAACTGCAAAAAGCAAAAGTACAAAACACAGTGGCTGGACTAAACTGAGAGGGCAAAAGCCCCCGGAGGGGACCCAGAAGGCCCCCACAGAAGTGCAGGACAAAATGCAAAAATATAGCAAAAACACAAAATAAGAAATTGTCTTATCTGATAGCAGGAGATGCAGACACGACACAGCAGGCTACAAGGGGAAACTGGAAAGAAGGATTCAGACCAGAACAATTGATCACCGGCAACCCTGATGGGAAAATGATTCCCTTAAATAAGACCAATCAGTAACACCTGATTCCAATCCTCACTAGTACCGCTTGTAACTACCAGAGGGAGCCTCTGCTCAGAACTCATCTCAAACCCATTCACAACAGTACCCCCCCCTTGAGGAGGGGTCACCGAACCCTCATTTGAGCAACCAGGTCGGTCAGGATGAGTTCTATGATACGCACGGATAAGTCTCCTAGCATGGATGTCCGAAGCAAACACCCAAGAATTATCTTCCTGACCATAACCTCTCCATTTAACCAAATACTGGAGTCTTCGTCTAGAAAAACGAGAATCCAATATTTTCTCAACCACATACTCCAGATTGCCCTCAACCAAAACAGGGTCAGGAGGCACAGCAGCAGGAACCACTGGCTCAACAAACCTCTTCAACAAGGACTTGTGGAACACGTTATGGATCTTAAATGTCCCTGAAGAAGCAAACGAAAAGAAACAGGATTAATAATCTCCATGATCTTATAAGGTCCAATGAACCTAGGCTTAAATTTAGGAGATGCTACTCTCATAGGAATATTCTTTGAGGACAACCAGACCAAGTCCCCCACTTTAAACCGAGGACCATCAGTCCTATGCCGGTTAGCAAACCGCTGGGCCTTCTCCTGAGAGAGGGACAACCTCTCCACTACCTGGTCCCAAATCTGCTGCATACGCTCAACAACAGAGTCAACACCTGGACAGACAGAAGCCTCCGTCTGTCCTGAAGAAAATCGAGGGTGAAACCCAGAATTACAGAAAAAACGGAGACATCAAGTGGCAGAGCTAGCCCTATTATTAAGAGCAAACTCAGCAAAGGCAAAAAAGAGACCCAGTCATCCTGATCAGCAGACACAAAGCATCTTAGATAAGTCTCCAATGTCTGGTTTGTTCTCTCAGTTTGACCATTGGTCTGAGGATGAAATGCCGAGGAGAAAGACAATTGAACACCCAGTTTAGAACAAAAAGTCCTCCAAAATCTGGAAACAAACTGGACTCCTCTGTCAGACACAATGTCTCAGGAATGCCGTGTAAACGAACCACGTGCTGAAGGAACAACGGCACCAATTCAGAGGAGGAAGGCAACTTAGGTAATGGCACAAGATGTATCATTTTGGAAAACCTATCACAAATTACCCAGATGGTGGTCATTCTCTGAGAAACAGGAAGATCGGAAATGAAATCCATAGAGATATGGGTCCATGGTCTCTTGGGCACAGGCAATGGCATCAACAAACCACTAGAGCGAGAGCAAGGCTTGGAGCGAGAGCAAGTCCCGCAGGACTGCACAAATTCCCTGACATCGCGAGACAAGGTAGGCCACCAAAAGGACCGACTAACCAAGTCTCTGGTACCAAAAATTCCGGGATGCCCAGCCAATGCGGAACAATGAATCTCAGACATCACACTCTTTTTCCATTGGTCCGGGACAAACAATTTTCCAACAGGGCAGCGCTCGGGCCTATCCTCCTGACACCCCTCCAGAGCAAGTCTCAAATTAGGCGAGATGGCGGAAAGAACTACACCCTCCTTCAAAATAACAGAGGGATCAGATAGCTCAGGAGAGTCCGCAAGGAAACTCCTCGAGAGGGCATCCGCCTTAACATTCTTAGTGCCAGGAAGAAAGGAAACCACAAAATTAAAACGTGTGAAAAACAAGGCCCACCTGGCCTGTCTAGGATTGAGTCGCTTGGCAGATTCCAGATAGACCAGATTCTTATGGTCCGTAAGGACCACCACCTGATGTTTGGCTCCCTCCAGCCAATGTCTCCACTCTTCAAAAGCCCACTTCATGGCCAATAACTCCCGATTACCCACGTCATAATTACGTTCAGTAGGAGAAAATTTTCGAGAGAAAAAGGCACAAGGGTTACTTTTAGAGGTCTCTGGATCTTTTTGGGACAAAACGGCACCTGCCCCAATTTCAGAGGCATCAACTCCACCTGAAATGGCAGAGAAACATCAGGCTGCCGTAGAACAGGAGCAGAAGTGAATCTCTGCTTAAGTTCCTGAAACGAAGAGACTGCCTCAGGAGGCCAATTCACCACATCAGAACCCTTTCTGGTCAAATCAGTTAATGGTTTAACAATAACAGAGAAATTACCAATAAATTTACGATAAAAATGGCAAAACCCAAAAATCTCTGAAGAGCCTTTAATGAAGTAGGTTGGACCCAATCACAGATGGCCTGAACCTTGACCGGGTCCATTTCAATAACAGATGGGGACAAAATGAATCCCAGAAATGAGATCTTCTGTACGCCAAAAAGACACTTTGATCCCTTCACATACAGAGCATTCTCTCTCAAAATCTGGAATACAGTTCGAACATGTTTCACATGAGAGTCCCAGTCATTAGAAAAAATCAAGATATCATCCAAATAAACAATCAGAAACTTGTGCACAAAATCCCTGAAAATGTCATTCATGAAGGACTGGAAGACGGAAGGAGCATTAGTGAGCCCAAAGGGCATCACAAGGTACTCAAAATGCCCTTCAGGGGTGTTAAATGCCGTCTTCCATTCATCCCCGTGCTTAATGCGAATAAGGTTATACGCCCCCCTGAGGTCAAGCTTGGTAAACCAAGTAGCGTTTTTCACCCTGGAAAACAGGTCAGAAATCAAGGGTAACGGGTATTGATATTTCACAGTAATATTGTTCAAGAGACGATAATCAATACACGGCCTTAATGAACCATCTTTTTTGGCCACAAAGAAAAAACCGGCACCTAAGGGTGAAGAGGATGGTCTGATATGACCCTTCTCCAATGATTCCTTGATATAAGACCGCATAGCGTCATGTTCAGGTACAGACAAGTTAAAAAGGCGACCCTTAGGGAATTTACTACCTGGCACTAATTCAATAGCGCAGTCATAGCTCCTATGGGGAGGTAAGGATGCAGATTTACTTTCGCTAAACACATCAGAAAAATCAAACAAAAAGTCAGGAACATCCTCAGCCTGGGGGGAGGCAGAAAAAACAGGAGTGTTGGTATTAACACATTGGCAGCCCCAACTGGTTACAGACACAGATTTCCAATCCAAAACAGGATTATGAGACTGTAACCAAGGGAAACCCAGCACGATAATGTCATGCAGATTATATAGAACCAAAAATTTGCAGCACTCCTGGTGATCAGGTTCAACCCTCATTATCACCTGGGTAGAAAACTGGGGTTTATTCTCAGCCAAAGGGGTAGAATCGATCCCCAGTAGGGGAATAGACTTCTGTAGGGGTACCAAGGGAAATCCACAACGTTTAGCAAAATCATAATCCATCAGGTTAATAGCTGCTCCAGAATCAACGAAAGCCTGAGCAGAAAATGAGGACAGAGAGCATATCAGAGTGACAGTTAATAAAAACTTAGTCTGAACACTACCCAAGAGAACTGAGCGTGCAAAACGTCTTCCCCGCTTAGGGCAGACTGAAATAGCATGAGAGGCATCACCACAGTAGAAACATAACCCATTGCGCTTTCGAAACTCATGACGCTGTGCCCCAGACACCACTCCATCACACTGCATGGGCTCAGCAGCTGGCTCACAAGGCAACACCACTCCACGCATACTTCTCCGCTCACGCAAACGTCTGTCAATTTGAATCGCTAATGACATAGAATCATTGAGACCAGAGGGGACAGGGAATCCCACCATAACATCCTTTACATTATCCGACAGACCCTTCCGGAAAAGGGCCGCCAAAGCGTCGTCATTCCATTTGGTCAGGACTGCCCACCTACGGAATCTCTGACAGTATAACTCAGCGTCATCAAGCCCCTGATTTAATGCCAACAAGGCTTTTTCAGCTTGATCAGTGATATTAGGCTCATCGTACAATAACCCCAAAGCCTGAAAAAATACATCAACATCACTCAAAACAGGATCCCCAGGTGTCAGGGAAAAAGCCCAATCCTGAGGATCGCCGCGCAGGAGAGAGATGACAATTTGAACCTGCTGCGCTGCGTTTCCTGAGGACTTAGATTTTAAGGCAAGAAACAATTTACAATTATTTTTGAAATTCTGAAACTTAGCTCGATCCCCTGAAAACAAATCTGGCATGGGGATCCTAGGTTCCACAACAGGCAACCTAGCAAGATATGCAGCAATACTCTGAACCTCAGTGGCAAGCTGATCCACACGGCCAGACAACTGTGCAAACTCCATTGGGAGAAAAGATCCTCCCCAGCACCCAGAGATACAGAGGGAAAAAAAAATAAAAAAATGCAACAAACAGAAAAATATCTCTGACAACTTTTCTTCCTTAAAAATATTTTTTTCCCTTCTGTGAGTACCATACAATTTTTATGGCCGGTGATACTGTTATGTTACGGTAGCTGAGGAGTGCAGGTAAAAAAGGAAATACACCAGAGCAGTTGGAATCTATGAGATTGCAGTACCCTGACTAACCACCACAACTAGAGGCAGCCGTGGAGCGTTCCTACGATGGTCCTAGACGCCTCGTCACAGCCTGAGAAACTAACTACACCTAAAGATAGAAATAGGAAAGCTATCTGCCCCGGAGCAGAACCCCAAAGATAATAGAAAGCCCCCAAACATATAATGGCGGTTAGACAAGAGGAAATACTGACACAGAAAGAAAATAGTATGAGCAAACGCTGGGGCCCAAACTATCTAAATAGAAAAGGACAGGAAGGGTACTTACTGCAATCCCAGAAAACCCTGAAAACACCAACTCTACTAATTTCAAAATCACCTGAGATCACACGACCTCTACCACCTAAATTAGTTCTCTGGTGTAACAAAAACAGCAGCCACTGAAAAAACTGCAAAAAGTAAAAGTACAAAACACAGTGGCTGGACTAAACTGAGAGGGCAAAAGCCCCCGGAGGGGACCCAGAAGGCCCCCACAGAAGTGCAGGACAAAATGCAAAAATATAGCAAAAACACAAAATAAGAAATTGTCTTATCTGATAGCAGGAGATGCAGACACGACACAGCAGGCTACAAGGGAAACTGGAAAGAAGGATTCAGACCAGAACAATTGATCACCGGCAACCCTGATGGGAAAATGATTCCCTTAAATAAGACCAATCAGTAACACCTGATTCCCAATCCTCACTAGTACCGCTTGTAACTACCAGAGGGAGCCTCTGCTCAGAACTCATCTCAAACCCATTCACAACACCGTGGAGGTTAATCACTATGAAAGATCCAGAGATGGAATCGTTGTGCCCTGACTGCCAGGGTTACACCCAGCTGAGCCAACATCTCCGCTTTAAGTTTGTCATACTCTTTGGCGTCTTGTAGGGCCAAATCAAAAAAAGTCTTCTATGGCTCCAGGTCAGACATGGTGCTAGAACCGCCGCCCACTGTTCTGGTGGTAGTCTCTCACGGTCCGCCACCCTCTCAAATGCGGCCAGGAACACCTCAACGTCATCCCAAGGAGTCATTTTTGCAACGGCCCTCTCATGGTTTTCCTCACCTGAGTCTCGTCGCTTCAGCCTGGAGGTGATGCAACTTCTGTGACACTGATGGCCTCAGAGCATCATCTGTTCCTGATGCTGTTGTTGCTGCATTAGCAACTTGTTGGTCTCCTGCTGATGTAGATTCGCCTGTACCAGTTGTTTAATTAGCTGCTCCATGGTTGGAAGCTGCGCTTGCATGGCTCCGGCTGCCTTGACCCAGGACATGTAGTTTACAGACAGCAATGACCTGTCCTTTGGGTTTTCTGCCCGCATTTGAAGCACCAAGTTTGAGGGATCGGTTCTGCAGTAGACGCTTGTTCACACATAGGACTTAGTTCGCTGGTTCTAAACAAACGGGTGATTTATTAAAAGACGTTCAAAAACTATCAGGATTGCAAAGTAAAACTTACCTGGAAGAGGATATCACAGAACAAAACGTAAAATAACAAGACTAAATATATATCACGGACTCAGCAGTTTAAATGTGAGTCTTTTCCTCTAAGACTCCAGCAGGGTCTGAGCAGAACATGCAAGGCTTCCTCACCTTGCAAAAACACAGAGTAAGACAGCCCCAGTTGCCTTAAATCAGACCTTCCAAGACCTGGACTAGGGGTAAGTGAGCAGTCGATCCCACCCAGCTCTTTCAGCTGCTCATAAAACCCGGACCCATAATCCGGGCTAATAAAACACCTCTCAGCACGGCTTCTCCGGGTCCTACATCACTGAGATTTGGCATCTTGGTAACACTTACCTCCCATCCACGGCCTGTCCAGCTGCCACCTTACAGTATATATTTGTGACAGGGTCACCGGTGCCTTATGTGAGGGGATACTTGATTCCAAGCTTTCATTCACACCCCACATCCAATCACTGGCTCGCTCTTGTTATCTCCACCTCAAAAACATCTCTAGAATTCGACCTTTTCTTACTTTCGACTCTGCAAAAACTCTTACTGTTTCTCCTATTCATTCTCGTCTGGACTATTATAACGCTACTAATCGGTCTCCCTCTTACCAAACTCTCCCCTCTCCAATCTGTCTTGAATGCTGCAGCCAGAATCATATTCCTCACCAAATGTTATACGGATGCCTCTACCTTGTGCCAGTCATTACACTGGTTACCCATCCATTCCAGAATCCAGTACAAACTTATTACTCTCACCCACAAAACACTCCATGGCTCAGCACCACCCTACATCTCCTCCCTTGTCTCAGCCTACCATCCTACCCGTGCCCTCCGTTCTGCTAATGATCTGAGGTTAGCATCCTCAATAATCAGAACCTCCCACTCCCGTCTCCAAGACTTTTCATGTGCTGCGTGAAATTCTTTGGAATGCACTACTCAGGTTAATACGATTAATCCCCAATCCCCACAGTTTTAAGCGTGACCTAAAACGCATTTGTTCAGACTGGCATATCGCCTCAATGCATTAACCTAACTATCCCTGTTGGCCCATTCAAAATTTTTTACCATAATCAGGTACCTTGGGTCATGTTCTCACCCGCTTTATGCATTTAATAGCCCTCTGTGTCTGTACTGTTACATACTTTGGCTGTTAACTGGTTCATGCAGAATTACATGAACACCGACTATGGCTGGTCCGAACAATGAAAACAAATGTTACCATCTACCTTTCGTGTCTCCCCTTCTTCCTCATAGATTGTAAGCTTGTGAGCAGGGCCCTCATTCCTCTTGGTATCTACTTTGATCTCTGTTTATTGTTATGCTGTAATGTCTATTGTCTGTACAAGTCCCCTCTATAATGTAAAGCGCTGCAGAATATGTTGGCGCTATAGAAATAAAATTATTATTTATTATTATTATTATTATTATTATATATGTGGTTATTATCCTGCGTGATGTGAAAGCCATAAGTTTTCCTCCAGCATGATATGTGCTGAGAGTAAATCAGTCGTTCGCAGGGTCTGGCTTTCATGGCGAGTAGGTCAGAGATGGGCGGGACGCCTACCCACCATATCGCCACCTCAAGGGTGTGGTTGGAGGGAGTTAAATGTCCAGCCAGTGTTTTTATTTTTTCTGGCTGTGTTGTTTTGGAGGAAGGAAGCCGCCAGGCTGAGATCCAGAGAAAGCTGCCATGTGTGTTTGTCCAGAAGGCGGGAGCCACACTGGGAAGGACTTTGTATGGACTTTTTATTTTCATTTGTGCCAGAAAGGCTATTTTTGTTACTATTTTGGGCTTAATGGTTTATGAAGAAATAAACCACCCTGAGACTTTAACCTAAAGTGTTCCTGTGTCTAACTTGGGGAGCAGCTAAGTGAGCTGACCTTCCACAATATATAATAGGTTTGTTTAACTTGGTTCTGCTGTAGGAGCTTTAGAAAACTACATTAGACTAGATGGTGGCCTGATTCTAACGCATCGGGTATTCTAGAATATGTATGTAGTTTATTTATGAAGATTTAAGAATAATGCAATGAATAAACAGGATTTTCCGGGTAAAATATATACATTATCATTAAATGTTATTGCTCATAGAACTTATATAGAGGCTGCTGGGGTGTATATAGAGGCTGCTGCTGCTGGGGTGTATGTAGAGGCTTCTGGGGTGTATGTAGAGGCTTCTGGGGTGTATATAGAGGCTGCTGGGGTGTATATAAAGGCTGCTGGGGTGTATATAGTGGCTGCTGGGGTGTATATAGAGGCTTTTGGGGTGTATATAGAGGCTGCTGGGGTGTATATAGAGGCTTTTGGGGTGGCAGCAAAAACGTCCAAGACTGAGTCAGGAATGATCAGTCACCTGAAGTATCATAGGTCTCAGCAAGCCCTCTACAGAGCAGAAACACAGGCGCCACCAAGTGGCGGGAGCGTGGTCAGGCAAGCCAAGTCAAAACCGTACGGAGGCAGCAGGACAAAAGGAATAAGCAATACACGTGGTCAGGAGAAAGCCAGGAGGTCATCAACGGTCAGAAGCAGATAAGACAAAGACAGAAAGCAGAAGCGAGTCCGAATACCAGCCGAGTCAAAAAACAGAGAATCAAACAGACAAACAGGGAAATGCAGGGAACAGGGCAGACAGAGGGGAACAACAGACACGGGACAAGTCAGGGATAACAGCAGGACAAATCAAGGGTTACCAGTCAGGTTCACAAGCCGAATGTAGCAGTATAGCTCACACTGCTAGCAGGATGTGTGAGAGCTAAATAGCCAACCTGAACCCAGAATGAGGCAGAGCAAAGTTAACCCTTGACATGATCCGCCCGGACCAAGGGCAGACAGGACTAAACTCTGGAACGGATCATGACACTGCTGGGGTGTATATAGAGGCTTCTGGGGTGTATATAGTGGCTGCTGGGGTATATATAGAGGCTGCTGGGGTGTAAATAGAGGCTTCTGGGGTGTATATAGAAGCTGCTGGGGTGTATATAGAGGCTGCTGCTGCTGGGGTGTATATAGAGGCTGCTGGGGTGTATATAGAGGCTGTTGGGGTATATATAGAGGCTGCTGGGGTGTATATAGAGGTTGCTGGGGTGTATATAGAGGCTTCTGGGGTGTATATAGAGGCTAATGCTTCTGCTGGGGTGTATATAGAGGCTTCTGGGGTGTATATACAGGCTGATGCTTCTGCTGGTGTGTATATAGAGGCTTCTGGGGTTTATATAGAGGCTGCTGGGGTGTATTTAGAGGTTGCTGGGTGTATATAGAGGCTTCTGGGGTGTATATAGAGGCTGCTGGGGTGTATATAGAGGCATCTGGGGTGTATATAGAGGCTGCTGGGGTGTATATAGAGGCTGCTGGGGTGTATATAGAGGCTAATGGGCTGTATATAGAGGTTGCTGGGGTGTATATAGATGCTGCTGGGGTGTATATAGAGGCTGCTGGGGTGTATATAGAGGCATATGGGGTGTATATAGAGGCTACTGCTGGGGTGTATATAGAGGCTACTGCTGGGGTGTACATGGAGGCTGCTGGGGTGTATATAGAGGCATCTGGGGTGTATATAGAGGCTGCTGGGGTGTATATAGAGGCATCTGGGGTGTATATAGAGGCTGCTGGGGTGTATATAGAGGCTGCTGGGGTGTATATAGAGGCATCTGGGTGTATATAGAGGCTGCTGGGATGTATATAGAGGCTGCTGGGGTGTATATAGAGGCTGCTGGGGTGTATATAGAGGCATCTGGGGTTATATAGAGGCTGCTGGGATGTATATAGAGGCTTCTGGGGTGTATATAGAGGCTGCTGGGGTGTATATAGATATTATAATTGGGTGAGGTCTCATGCACACTATATTTTTGGTGCTACTGAGGAAAAAAATATATCAATATTTATAACGAGCACCTCGAGCACTCATAAGAAATCATCCAAGAGATTGATAATTTTGGTTTATAATATTTATTTAGGCGTTCCGATACTGCACTGAAAAAAACAATAAATTCAAAACCCCAACGTTTCGGCCTACATGGCCTTCTTCAGGGGGATTTCCTCTGTTGCAAATAAAATATAACAAGGATACATGTCACAACATACGGAAAATATATATTACATCATATATTTCACATTTCTCACATACTTCTGTTGTACTGAAAAAATAAATATGGATAATGAAAAAAATGCTGATGCGTTGTCTAGTTATTTCACATCCAATCATATCTTTACATGGATCTCAAATTGTGATTTTTTGATGTCGATATTTCGTCATATCATATAAATGTTACATATCTCATAAATACTATTTATGCAAATAAATAAATAAAATAAAAAACCAGCAACATATATCATCAGACAATATATTACCTTCATAAGAGTTGTATTTGAGCCGTGTTTGGAAAGGATCCGAAACAGATCCGAAATATCACGGACGTGCCTATATCTGATATATAATAAATGGACATATTGTCTGGTTAAATCATATATAATCATTCTTGGTTTGGATATCAGATGGTAATATTTATATCAATTTTCACCTAGGGATTAGTCACATATATTATATGGACATATATTACCTTTCTATGAGCGGTTATAAGCCATACATTGAGTCGGTTCTAAGCAGATCCGGAATATTGTAGAAATACCTATACATTAAATAATGTGTTTCAAATCAAGATATATTGCCGTATACCATTAGAACGTGAGCCATCTGCTCAATAGTTACTATAATTGTGATTCCTGGGTGATCAGTAACGGGAATCCAGACTACTGATGCCGGGATAGCAGACTGAGCAAATTACTTGAGGTCTGGGAAGCAGCGTGCGTGGTGCAGTCTTGTGACACTCTGGACTAACCGTGCCTAGTGCGCTTTTTATGCTCGTGGTGCGATGTGGCGGCGGTACGATAGCCGTAAAGTGAAAGCCGTAAGTGAGGTCTTCTATGGCAAGTGGTGAGATTTCGTTGACGTCATGCGCATGCGCATTGGCATCCGGTGTCAGAAGTGAGCGCTTAGGTGTAATTCGTAGGTGATGAAATCAGCAAGTGTCACTATAGTTTTTTAGAGGTCAGCAATCTCCCCAAATTTCCCTAGGACATCTGCAAACAAGGAAAGGTAAAAAGTGAATCATCTATATATATATATATATAAAAGAATATGATGTTTGGCCATGAAATAAAGATTTATGTGAAAACTTCGTATTCCCTATTCAAGCCCATCGGTTCCAGAGTTTGTAGCGTATAAATCCAAAAGGCTTCCCTGGTTTTTAACTGCTTAATCCTGTCTCCTCCTCTCCTTGAGATAGGTATACTATCTATGACCTGGTATCTTAACTGGGATATGTTGTGTCCCATGGCAAGAAAATGAGCTGGTATAGGTAACATTAGCCTCTTACACCTGATGGTCGATTTATGCATAAATACGAAGTTTTCACATAAATCTTTATTTCATGGCCAAACATCATATTCTTTTTAATATATATATATATATAGATGATTCACTTTTTACCTTTTCCTTGTTTGCAGATGTCCTAGGGAAATTTGGGGAGATTGCTGACCTCTAAAAAACTATAGTGACACTTGCTGATTTCATCACCTACGAATTACACCTAAGCGCTCACTTCTGACACCGGATGCCAATGCGCATGCGCATGACGTCAACGAAATCTCACCACTTGCCATAGAAGACCTCACTTACGGCTTTCACTTTACGGCTGTCGTACCGCCGCCACATCGCACCACGAGCATAAAAAGCGCACTAGGCACGGTTAGTCCAGAGTGTCACAAGACTGCACCACGCACGCTGCTTCCCAGACCTCAGGTAATTTGCTCAGTCTGCTATCCCGGCATCAGTAGTCTGGATTCCCGGTTACTGATCACCCAGGAATCACAATTATAGTAACTATTGAGCAGATGGCTCACGTTCTAATGGTATACGGCAATATATCTTGATTTGAAACACATTATTTAATGTATAGGTATTTCTACAATATTCCGGATCTGCTTAGAACCGACTCAATGTATGGCTTATAACCGCTCATAGAAAGGTAATATATGTCCATATAATATATGTGACTAATCCCTAGGTGAAAATTGATATAAATATTACCATCTGATATCCAAACCAAGAATGATTATATATGATTTAACCAGACAATATGTCTGTCACGCTGTATAGCAGATATATATATGTGATGACAGTAATCTATATCAAAAGGGCAACATACAATATAACATGCGCATAGATATATGATAACATAGAATTACCTGACAGAAAGTCCAGTGGGTCAATACGGAATCCGTTATACGCTGTCTCCGGCTAGAGGGTGACCGGGGTCTATGCTGACCCTAAACTGGGGTCCTAACTAATCCCTCTACCTGGAGGTACTGTTAAAGGTACAGAGGTCCAGGCCACCAGCGTAAACCCTGTCTCCTATCAATCCCTGCCAACTGTAATCTAGTCCTAAGAAGGACCCTGATTACCACCAAAGGGAATGAACAGGTAACGGTTAATGAACAGAAAGACATACAAGAAAGACAAGAAATAAAGTAAATAAAGTCTTACATACAACACTCACACACAGTAGGAACACCTAAGGTCTCAGAGATAAACTATAAGCTATAAGAGTAAAAACAACTAAGGAGCTCTTAGCTTAAGTATTCTCAGAACTGATCCAGTCTGCTAGACTACATGAATGCTTTCACCGGCCTCTAACAAGCAGACTGGCAGGTATATGAAGGAATCTAATTAGAACATAATCAAAAGCAGCCGGGCGAGGCTGGACCTAGTCTTAGCAAAGAGCTAGGTAAAATTAACTCCCTCATTACCAAACACAAAGAAACAGCAACTCAGCTGTGAGAAGTCAGAGTGTGTAATCGCGACGATCCTTGTGGCGATACACCCATGACAGTACCCCCCCTCTACGAGGGGACTCCGGACCCTCAGGGCCAGGTCTGCCCGGGTGAGTTGTGTGAAAGGTCCGAACTAATCGATCTGCGTTAACATCAGACGCAGGGACCCACGTCCTCTCCACAGGACCATACCCCCTCCAATGAACCAAGTACTGAAGGGATCGGCGACTGAGACGTGAGTCAATGATTTTCGACCCATGAAATTCCACGTTATCATTGACCACCACTGAAGGCGGAGGTAGAGGTGACGGTATGACTGGTGCCACATACTTTTTAAGTAATGACTTGTGAAACACATTATGAATTTTCAACGTAGGAGGGAGGTCCAGACGAAATGCCACAGGATTAATTATGGAACTGATCCTGTACGGCCCGATGAATCTGGGACCCAACCTCCAGGAGGAAACTTTAAGTTTTATATTCCTGGTAGACAACCAAACTAGATCGTTCACCTTCAGATCTAGACCAGAAACTCTCCCCCTATCAGCCATCCGTTTGTAACGGTTCCCCGTAACCTTCAGTCTTAACCGATCTGGAACTATCAGTCTCCCTGGAAGTCCCACCGGGGCGTCCCCCTGAGCCCCCAATACCTCCCCCACAAGCTCAGAGCATACAGCTGACACTACAACTCCCTCCTGAGGAATAGGAACCGGATCATCCGTCTTCCCGGCCCCTGGGAAAGTACGAGATAAGGCATCAGGAAGCAACTTTATTGAGCAGTCATATGCGCGATGAGGAGGTAACTCTTTACACCCCTCCTCTGAGAACATCTCCCCAAAGTCCTCCAGAAAAGGAGACAAAGTCCTAGGCACAACCGCACCGATGACCGTGCTCATGCAGTTATTCCTGCAAAATTCACCCCACTGGCTTATCTTTCCGGATTGCCAATCAATCACTGGGTTATGTTTAGCCAACCAAGGAAGTCCCAACACAATAGGAGTAGGTAGACCCTCCAACACATAACAAGACAATTGCTCTTTATGTCTTGCCCCTACTCGAAGATCTATGTTATGAACAGCTTGTACCAAGCTACCTTGACCGAGAGGTCTAGAATCAATAGAGACTATAGGGACCGGTTTGGCCAATACACTCAGTTGCATACCATGCACCTGGGCAAACCGAGCGTCCACCAGATTAGCCCCGGACCCACTATCAAGAAAAACAGAAATCCTCTCAGTTCTAGTACCAATCACCACCTCCGCAGGCACGAGAAACTGAGAGGGATTTGGGGACGAAATACACACTCCCAGGTTAACTCCTTTGCTCAAAGAGGCCCGGGATGGACACCCCCCAACAAAATGTCCCTCTCTCCCGCAAAAGAAACACCTTCTAGTCTTGCGGTGCACCGCCAATTCCCTCCTACAAAAAGATGTCCCTCCCAACTGCATGGGTTCCTCAGAACAGACCAGGGGAACCTCAGTATAAGGGACTTTAGTAGTAGGTGGAGTCATCACGGGAGGCGGAGTTACCTCGCGTCTTCCCCGAATTCGTCTATCCATGCGAATAGCGAGGGCCATAGCAGCCTCCAGTGATGGAGGAGAATCATACTGAGCCAACACATCTTTTAATTTGTCAGACAACCCTTGACAAAACTGGCTCCTAAGAGCTGGGTCATTCCACTGAGTATCTGTTGCCCATCTACGGAACTCAGAAGAATATTCCTCCGCTGGACGATTTCCTTGCCGTATTTTACGTAACTTTGTTTCAGCAAGGGAAACTCGATCCGGATCATCATATACCAGACCCAGGGCAGTAAAAAATCGATCCACTGACTGGAGATCTGGGGAGCCTGGAGGAATAGAGAACGCCCAAGATTGAGGGTCCCCTTGTAAGAGCGAGATAACAATTCCCACCCTCTGCTCTTCACTCCCAGATGACCGAGGCCGCAGCCGAAAGTACAATTTACATGCCTCCCGGAAAGTAAAAAATTTGTCCCGCCCACCAGTGAACCTGTCCGGGAGAGCAACCTTAGGTTCAGATCTGGTTTGCTCCGGGGGGAACAAAACCTTGGACTTAATGTCTGCAAACTCCATGGACAACCCCTGCAACTGCCGGGCCAGCTGGGCTACTGGATCCATGACAGCTGGAGAGAATCTTTAGTATGGCCGGTGAAAATGTCACGCTGTATAGCAGATATATATATGTGATGACAGTAATCTATATCAAAAGGGCAACATACAATATAACATGCGCATAGATATATGATAACATAGAATTACCTGACAGAAAGTCCAGTGGGTCAATACGGAATCCGTTATACGCTGTCTCCGGCTAGAGGGTGACCGGGGTCTATGCTGACCCTAAACTGGGGTCCTAACTAATCCCTCTACCTGGAGGTACTGTTAAAGGTACAGAGGTCCAGGCCACCAGCGTAAACCCTGTCTCCTATCAATCCCTGCCAACTGTAATCTAGTCCTAAGAAGGACCCTGATTACCACCAAAGGGAATGAACAGGTAACGGTTAATGAACAGAAAGACATACAAGAAAGACAAGAAATAAAGTAAATAAAGTCTTACATACAACACTCACACACAGTAGGAACACCTAAGGTCTCAGAGATAAACTATAAGCTATAAGAGTAAAAACAACTAAGGAGCTCTTAGCTTAAGTATTCTCAGAACTGATCCAGTCTGCTAGACTACATGAATGCTTTCACCGGCCTCTAACAAGCAGACTGGCAGGTATATGAAGGAATCTAATTAGAACATAATCAAAAGCAGCCGGGCGAGGCTGGACCTAGTCTTAGCAAAGAGCTAGGTAAAATTAACTCCCTCATTACCAAACACAAAGAAACAGCAACTCAGCTGTGAGAAGTCAGAGTGTGTAATCGCGACGATCCTTGTGGCGATACACCCATGACAATGTCCATTTATTATATATCAGATATAGGCACGTCCGTGATATTTCGGATCTGTTTCGGATCCTTTCCAAACACGGCTCAAATACAACTCTTATGAAGGTAATACATTGTCTGATGATATATGTTGCTGGTTTTTTATTTTATTTATTTATTTGCATAAATAGTATTTATGAGATATGTAACATTTATATGATATGACGAAATATCGACATCAAAAAATCACAATTTGAGATCCATGTAAAGATATGATTGGATGTGAAATAACTAGACAACGCATCAGCATTTTTTTCATTATCCATATTTATTTTTTCAGTACAACAGAAGTATGTGAGAAATGTGAAATATATGATGTAATATATATTTTCCGTATGTTGTGACATGTATCCTTGTTATATTTTATTTGCAACAGAGGAAATCCCCTGAAGAAGGCCATGTAGGCCGAAACGTTGGGGTTTTGAATTTATTGTTTTTTTCAGTGCAGTATCGGAACGCCTAAATAAATATTATAAACCAAAATTATCAATCTCTTGGATGATTTCTTATGAGTGCTCGAGGTGCTCGTTATAAAAAAAGGGGTGTATATAGAGGCATCTGGGGTGTATATAGAGGCTGCTGGGATGTATATAGAGGCTGCTGGGGTGTACATGTAGGCTGCTACTGGGGTATATGTGGAGGCTGCTGCTGCTGGGGTTTATGTGGAGGCTGCTGCTGGTGGGGTGTACGTGGAGGCTGCTGCTGGGGTATATAGAGGCTGCTGCTGGTGGGGTGTACGTGTAGGCTGCTACTGGGGTATATAGAGGCAGCTACTGGGGTATATGTGGAGGCTGCTGCTGCTGGGGTATATGTGGAGGCTGCTGCTGCTGGGGTATATGTGGAGGCTGCTGCTGGGATATATGTGGAGGCTGCTGCTGCTGGGGTGTACGTGGAGGCTGCTGCTGGGGTATATAGAGGCTGCTGCTGCTGGGGTATATGTGGAGGCTGCTGCTGCTGGGGTATATGTGGAGGCTGCTGCTGCTGGGGTGTACGTGGAGGCTGCTACTGGGGTATATAGAGGCTGCTGCTGGTGGGGTGTACGTGGAGGCTGCTGCTGGGGTATATAGAGGCTGCTGCTGGTGGGGTGTACGTGGAGGCTGCTGCTGGGGTATATAGAGGCTGCTGCTGGGGTATATAGAGGCTGCTGCTGGTGGGGTGTACGTGGAGGCTGCTGCTGGGGTATATAGAGGCTGCTGCTGGTGGGGTGTACGTGGAGGCTGCTGCTGGGGTTTACGTAGTGGCCGCCGGTCGGGGTACTTCCGCTGTGTATTACCCGTGCTCAGTAAACGTGACAGAAGTACATCAGACACTGTAACTGGCAAAACATGTTCAGTACATCATGGGCAGTTGGTGAGTCACATGACCACAAGGGCAGAGTTAGCCCTGCGTTGCTGATTGGCCGTGGCCGGACTAATCAGCGATGTGGGATGTCCTAGACAGACAGACAGACGGGATAAGACAATTATATAGTAGATTTTGCAACATATTTAAGCAATAGATGTTGTGCAGGATAGAGTGACCTGTACCTTTTTTGCAGCTATAGGTCCTACAGATTCAATGCGACACACAGCTACAGAAAAGCTGTAGGGTCTAGTGTTGAGCGATACTGCTCGATATCTAAAAATATCGTATCGGAATGGTATCGCCGATATCACTAAATATCGTCGATATCCGATTACGATACCGGAAGTCCCATGTAAGTCTATGGGAACAAAATATCGCAACAAAAAAACCCCTTTCTTTCGTTGTAAACACAAAATATACACACATAGAATACATATTGTAGCATTTCCAGGGGTATTAGCTCTAGGATCGCTGTCTGGGTAGACAGAATGGCACGGAAACAGTTCATTCAGACAGCAATTATGGTAAAAACTGGCCGCAACCAGTTTTATTAAAGTCCACAGCACACAGATAAAACAAAGCATAAACAAAAGACCTAGGCTTGTCTAGCCACTAAATTACACTTATGTAATGTCCCTTTCTATCAGGAACCCAGACTCTATCAGTCTGTGCCCAAAACAACACATATGATATATGTTACCAGTATGGAGTTTCCCAGATACTCTCTCCTTATGTCTGAAGGTCCACCCGACGTCCAGACTTGAGAGAGATCCACTCCTATTCAGTAGTCATTATCCTGGAGGTTCACAGAGACACTCCTGTGTCCGGGGTACCTCTAACCCAGACTGAGACGGCTCCCCTCCTCTTCAGTAATCATCAGCATGGAGGTTCACAGAGACACTCCTGTGTCCGGGGTACATCTAACCCAGACTGAGACGACTCTCCTCCTCTTCAGTAGCTTATCCGCATGCATTCTCACAGAGACTGCTTCCTTGTGCCAGGACACCTCTCTGTGTCCAGGCTAAAGACAGCTCTAACACTCTTGGAGACTGTTTCTTGTGCCAGGACACCTCCCTGTGTCCAGGCTAAACTAGCTCTCTGACTGTGTCCGCAGACACCTATTTCTGGCTTCCTAATTAACAGCTGATTGGCTTCAGGTTTAAGCTGCAAGTGTGCAATGAATGCAAGGTGTAGTGACCTCTCTCCACCACCAGGTCTACAAAGCCACACATCTCCCCTATAGTTAGCAAAGAACCTAGGCGAAACGTACACCCCATTCACCACATATCCTCACTGTCTCACAATATATATATATACATGTCATTGTGACATATATATATACATATATTTATAGTTTATACACTTCTACATAGTAAAATAGACTCTGATTCAATTGCCGGGTAAAGCCGTGACATACCCCATAGAAGTCGACGGGCTCGGTGCCGAGTACCCCAAAACCTCTGGCTCTGTGCGACTCAACTTGGGCGTCACGAACAGGATTCTGTAGCTCGCTGTAAGCGAGTCCTGTGTGCCTGAATTGAACTGGTTTTGTGCTTGAGAATTGCTAAAATCATCAGAGAATGTATTTGCCATTTTTCCGCTATATCTGCGTCACGACGAGGCACTGGTGAAGAAGAAGGGCGTGCTCTTCGTGGGTGTACACTCACTCAGTGGCGCGAAAACGATGGCCGACCACTCTAAATGGTACTGCAATGTAAGATCGTGCCCCACAGCTCTTCAGCTCCGCCTCCTCATCCTCCTCAGTGTGCGGAAACTAACACGAAGGTCCCGCCTCCCTACAAAAGAGGGGCCCTCTCCAGATGCTAATGACACATGTGACTTGGCAGAGATGGCTAATGGACACGAGCAGAAGTGTGAAGGGATGGAGCAGTCAGAGCTCTCCCCCCATGGAAGCGACCCGATCGCCACGGAACCACCGTTGGGCACCCGGCCTGGAAACCCTCCTACGCTGCAAGAAGCGAAGGATACCCTAAGAGGCCTGGCCCGGCACCGGGAGGAGGTCGCCAGGATGGAAGCCAGCTGGCGTGCCCTAAAACTAAACTTGGAGCGGCGCCAATCCCTCTTACCTGAAGTGTCTGTACCGGAAGGTGAGGCACCCGTTCTAGTAGAGGAGTCCGTGCGGGCATCCCAGCCCTTGCAATGTGATCCGGTTGACGTTGTCGCAGTGGAGGCACCCGTTCGTGCAAAAAACTCTGCACCGGCAGCACCCCAGATCCCGCTGTCTGCCCCCGTCGCTGAGACAGAAGAAGCGACACCCGTCCTCATGGAGGAGGCCGCGCAGGCACCAGAGCACTACCTGCCTGTACCGGAGCCCCGACTGTCATCTGTTCCAGAGCCGGCTGCTTCCTCCGCAGGTGAGCGCCGCCAGGACTGGGGGGCGCCAGGAGAGCTGCCGCAAACCGGGCATCGTAAGCTGGCATTTGATGGTGGAGACATGGAGCAGCTGGTGGAGGAGAATTACAACCGGCGTCAGGAGGAAGAGTGGAGACGTTGGGAGCGGGAAGCAGAGCGACAAAGGGAGCAGCGAGAATCCCAAAAGCTTCGGCAACGTCAACTGGAGAAGGACCGGGCAGATAAGGACCGGATGAGAAAAGATAAAGGAACCCTGTGGGAGCCGCGGCGTAAGGGTGCAGTACGGAGCTTTAAATTGAAAGGTGGTTGGGGCTTCATCCAGGAGCCTGGACTTTATTTAGAAGTCTTTGTGACCCGGCGGGACACCCGGGGAGGGACCTGTTGCCAGGAGACTTGGTGACTTACACCCGACACTGGGGTTACAATGGATGGTACGCCCTAAATGTTACCAGGTGCGACCCCTACTCCCCAGAGTGTCAGGAACCTGTGAGACCCTCGGAGCCTTCAGCCTCCCACATCCAGGCCTCTGCACAAGTGCCCACCCCACGCCGTAAATCTCCCCAGCCTCCCTCAGTGGTCTCCTCAGCAGCCCCAGCTATGGACATGATAACTATAGCTGGCCCGTACCGGCGCCTGTTAGGCCCCCCGGGGTTCGTTCAGTCCGTGACATAGGGCTCCAGACCCGGAGGGAGATGAAAGAGGTGGCCACACAGACACAGATAGCGGGTCACGACTTGACTGTACAGGCCACACGACGTCATCAGGTCCTGGTGGTCCTTGGTGTCTCAGATGTTTGGCAAGCATCAGAACAGTACCAGGTGGTACCTGGAACACCCCTGCCAAAGAATTATAAATAACCCGGACAGGGTTCCTGTATGTAAATAGTTAAATTGTTGATGTACCCGGACGGGTGAATGTTCATAAAAAAAAATTTTAATTTAATAAAAAACACAACACAGTTTTCATTACTTTTATTACAGTCTCATCCTGCGACGCCATCGATCTCCTGTAAAAAAATGAAAAAAAAAACAGCAGTATACCACCTGTCCGACGCAGTCCATAGTAACGAGTGTCCCACGACGATCCAGCTCTGCTACATCAGAATGACAGGCAGAGCCTGTCATCCCGGCGCAGCACAGCTGATTACCTGCTTCCCCGGCGGTGACGTCATCGGACTGGTTTACGGCCGGGATTACCCTGCAGTCACTGCAGTTATCGCGAAAAACTGCATGTGACCGCCAGGGAGAAGATAATGGCGGCCATCAAGCAGTCCAGGACGTGACCGCCGGAGATCTTCTGCCAGGTAAGTGCCGCTGACTCCTGACAGACCCGACCGACGGACACTCACAGTGACAGTGACAAATCCGATTCCGGTATCCGATATGACGAAAATATCGGTACTCGGAATCGAAAGCCCGATACAGCTAATATCGGCCGATACCCGATATTTGCAGTATCGTATCGCTCAACACTAGTAGGGTCACAATTAACTTTTTTTTTAGCTTGCACTTTAAGCTATATGAATACAAATGTACTCGCAGAAAATGAAACATGAGCTCCCCCTATTGGGAAAATTGTAGTAGGCATCAAATTTGGTTTACTGGTAAAGCCTTTGATATTCTTATATTGTTACTTTTCTACCGTCTGTAACACATTCTGCTTAAAGTATAACTAATTATATTTATTGTGGTAGTGCTACTCACTCGGCTGCTCACAAAGGTAGACACAGGATCGTTTCCTCTGCTGGTTTATTTAAAATATGGCACAAACCAGCGCAGGGTTCAATAGAAAAATATGGCTTTTCTGAAACAGGAAAAGAAACCAAACGTATAGCACAGTCCACATGCCTGTGGGGATGCCCCCACTCACGGTGCTACAACAGAGTACAGAGTTCAGCCCAGCTTCACATAACCACTTCTCTGGAGCTCTTGCCTCCAGACACACAGACAGAAAAAAAAACTCAGTGGTCGGACATTTAACCTGCCGAACCACAACCTTGAGGTGGAAATATGGTGAGTAGTCGTCCTACCCATCTCTTACAACTACTCACAAAAAAAAACAATTCTGTCATGGCTGACTGACCTCTCAGCACATAACATGCTGGAGAGAAACTTTTGGGGTTCACATCACGGAAGATAGCAATCTTTGGGATACATATCTCCCCTCACTCATCCAGGCGGGTTTGGCACCTTCAGACACAATACAGGGAATTCTGCAGAGGGCCTCAGCGTTACCGTATGACTTTCCAGGTCTATGTTCTACATGGAAACTCAAGTTCTAGAGGTCTAAGAACCACCTAGTCACCCAGACATTTTTACCCTTCTTTTCCCATAACCATCTCAGCGGTGCATGGTCCGACACTAGTTTAAACCTACGAGCTAGTAGATAGTACTTCAGTGTATCCACAGCCCATTTGATGGCTAGGCACTCTTTTTTGACAATGACATAGTTTTTCTGCAGGAAGAATGCTTCTGCAGGATGGGATATTCTTTACCACTTATTTCTCAAGACAGAACGGCTCCAAATTAAACTCCGGAAGCATCTGTCTGAACCACAAATTCTTTATTCAAGTCCGGAGCGACCAGGATCGGCTGTTTATGTAAGAACAACTTCAGCTCTTGGAATGCCATTTCTATTTCAGCCATCCCTTTGGCCATCATCGATTTGGTGCCTTTAAGGAAATCCATCAGTGGTGCGGTAGTTATGGCAAATTTGTGATAAACGGCTGGTAATATCCCACAATTCCAAGAAACGCTCTCACCTGCTGTGAGGAACTAAGCCGGCCGCCACACGGTAGCCCGGGTATCACAGCTTCTGATACCACCGCCGCTACCAAATGTGACGGACGATCCCTTTCCTCCCACGTCACCAATGGGACGTAACTCCACAGGTACAGCTCTCCGGCGCCCCCCTTTGTCTCTCAGGTCAGTAAGAGAACTGCACCTAGAGCAAATGGCCGCCGGGGAAGGTGTCCTGTTACCCACTGGGTATTCTAAGATTCGTGATCAGAGTAAAAGCATCAGCCCAAGATTAATTTTATGGTTTAATTTGCCTTAAGGGCGCACTAGATAATTACAGGAATATACAGTAAAGCTATACAACGTAATTACAATGGATTTGCAGTCAGAGTAAGAATACAACAATAATGTACAAGGCTTAAAGGTATAAGCTATAGATCAATATTACCGGGTTGTATGGTCATGGGGAGGCATGGAGCTCTGCGTTCCCCAGGTGAAAGTCTTCAGTTGCTGGACAGCCCCCAATGCATGTGCTGCAGCTCCATTTGGCAAGTCTGTCCCTGGTGCTTCTGTGTGTGAAAATGGAATGAGAGGCCAGCCTCTTCTTGGCTACAGCTTTTAAACCTGCTAGGCCCTTCCCCATTTGCTTTGAAGCACGCATATTAACTGGCCTGCAATTCATATGGAGCAGGAAACAATGGCTCGAGCTTGAGCTATTTACCATACGACTGACCATCTTATTCAGACCCTGGCCTAAACCAATTAGCATGTAAAGGCCTATTGATTCATAGTGGACATCAAAGCTGGCCGTACTGAATATGCTAATAGGCCCTGTGTAGCTAAAAGTCTGTGGCTGTGTGAACTGACAAAATGGAGGCTGGTACAGGCCCTATACAAAATGGCGACAACCTTTTCCTTACACCTCCCTGCTTTTGAGGGCGCTAAGGGGCATCACATTCCTGTGTTCCCCCGTGCGCCCTACCGCACCCTCTCCTTGCCGGGACAACCCATCAGCGTTACCATGGTCACTGCCTTTTTTGTGGCGAATGGTGAAATGGTACTGTTGGAGAGCGAGGCTCCAGCGTAGCAACCTCCCATTCGTCCCAGAGACCGTGTGTAACCAGCTGAGGGGGTTGTGGTCTGTTTCCACGGTGAATTGGCGTCCGTACAAGTATGGCTGCAGACGCTGCAGGGCCCACACAATTGCCAGACATTCCTTTTCCATCGTGGAATAGGCCACTTCCCTCGGCAGGAGCTTCCTGCTCAGGTACAAAATGGGGTGTTCATGGCCCGTAGTGTCAACCTGGCTGAGCACAGCACCGAGGCCGAAGTCGCTGGCGTCGGTCTGCACTAAGAATGGCCGCGTGAAGTCGGCTGCCTGTAGTACCGGAGAACTAGAAAGGGCGGTCTTGAGCGCTTGGAAAGCTGTCTCGCAGGCGACTGTCCAGTCGACTGCGACGGGCAGCCTTTTCTTGGTGAGGTCCGTCAGGGGCTTGGCCAGGGCACTATAGTGTGGAACAAACCTCCTATAGTACCCAGCAGTACCCAAAAAGGACATCACCTGCTTCTTGGTCGTGGGGGTGGGCCAGGATGCGATGGCATCCACCTTCCCGGGCTCTGGCTTCAGAGCTCCCCCACCTACCCGGTGTCCCAGGTAGTGGACCTCACTCATACCCAGCTGGCATTTTTCCGGCTTAATGGTCAAGCCTGCTCGCTGGATCTGCCCGAGCACCTGCGCCAGGTGCTCTAGGTGATCCTCCCAGGTGGGACTGAAGATGACAATGTCATCCAGGTACGCGGTCGCATACCCTTCCAGTCCCTAGAGCAGCGTGTTGACCATCCGCTGAAAAGTGGCAGGGGCATTCTTCATGCCGAAGGGCTTCACCGTGGACTCGTACAGTCCGAATGGGGTGATAAAGGCAGAGCGTTCCCGTGCCCTAGGGTCAGGGGAATCTGCCAATACCCCCTGCTCAGATCCATGATGGTCAGGTACTTGGCCCCGGCCAGCTGGTCGAGCAGGTCATCGATGAGCGACATTGGGTACGCATCGGTGACCGACACAGCGTTGAGCCCCCTGTAGTCCACGCAGAACCGCGTAGTTCGGTCCTTTTTAGGGACGAGGACTACAGGCGAAGCCCACGCGCTGTTGGACGCTTGGATCACCCCCAGCCTCAGCATCTCGTCTATCTCTTGGCGCATCTGCTGCTGCACCTCAAGAGAGACCCGATATGCTGAACGCCGGATTGGGGGGTGGTTACCAGTGTCCACGTCATGGACTGCTGCCTCAGTCCTTCCGGGCAGGCTGCTGAACAGCTCCCGAAAGGGGTGCAGGGTGGCCCCCAGCTGGGAACGTTGGTCCTCCGAGAGCTGGTGGCCAACCCCACATCCTCGATGGATCCACCCGACTTGGCTTGGGTGAGCAGATCGAGGAGGGTTTCTGCCTCTCCTTCCTCTGGAAGGTTGCACACTGGGTGAGCATAAGCCTCCCGCTCATGATGGGCCATCATCATGTTCACATGGAAGGCCTTCCTCCTTCCACGGGCGTGGTCCAGGGTGACCAGGTAGGTGACGGCGTTGAGCTGCTCGTGCACGAGGTATGGACCCTCCCAGGCCGCCTGAAGCTTGTTTTGTGGTACGGGGACCAGTACCCACACCTTTTGACCCACCTGGTAGGTCCGCTCACAAGCATTCTGGTCGTACCATCGCTTCTGGTCAGCCTGAACTTGGGCCATATTGTCATGCACCAGCCGCGTCAAGGCCATCATTCGGTCCCGGAAGCGCACGACATACTCAATGACCGACACTCCAGGGGTGGCTAAATCCCCTTCCCATGCTTCCTTCACCAGAGCAAGGGGCCCCCATACACGTCGCCCGTACAGGAGCTCAAAGGGGGAGAACCCCGTTGAGGCCTGTGGAACCTCCCGGTAGGCAAACAGCAGGTGTGGGAGATACCGCTCCCAGTCTCTCCCGTGGGAGTCGACCAACATCTTCAGCATCTGCTTTAAGGTGCCATTGAACCGCTCACACAAGCCATTGGTCTGTGGGTGATACGGGCTGGCCACCAGATGTTGCACCTGTACCTGCTTACAGAGAGACTCCATCAGCTGCGACATGAACTGGGTCCCTCGGTCGGTGAGCATTTCCTTGGGAAACCCCACTCTGGAGAAAATCTCCAGTAAGGCAGTGGCCACTTTGTCGGCCCGAATGGACGACAAAGCTACCGCCTCCGGGTACCGGGTGGCATAGTCCACTACCGTTAGTATGAAGCATTTCCCGGAGCGGCTGGGAGTGGACAGAGGTCCAATGAGATCCACAGCCACCCTCGAGAAAGGCTCTTCGATGATGGGCAGAGTTACCAGTGGGGCTTTGGGGCGCGGCCCCGCCTTCCCCACCCTCTGACAGGTGTCACACGAACGGCAGTAGGCTATCACCTTGGTCCTCATTCCAGGCCAGTAGAAATGCTGAGCTAGCCTGGCCCTGGTTTTAGTGATCCCTAAGTGTCCGGCCATTGGAATCTCGTGTGCGATCCGCAACAATTCCGCCCTGAACGGATGGGGCACCACTAACTGTCGGTCCCTGGGCCACGCCTCCGGTGAACCCTGCTGGACCGTTACCCGGTACAGCCGTCCCTGGTCCCAGACCACTCGTTCGCGGTCGGACTCCAGGGGAGGCTGTGCCGCCTGTTCCTTGAGAGTCTTCAGGCTAGGGTCAGCTTCCAACGCTGCCTGAAATCCCTGACTAGATATGGCAAGAATTGATGAAACTGCCCTGTCCTCTGTCAGTTCCCCGGGATCTGTCTCCTGGCTACTGTCTGACTCGGCAGCCACTTGGTCGGAGAGGGGGAAACCGTCGGACCTCCGCGAGGCTCCTTGGGCTTCGGCGCTCCCACTCCTGGTAACAGCGGCCACGACCGCTGGGACCACGGGTAGCGCCCGCTTTCCCTCGTCCCCTGACCAAGTCGCCGGGTCAGGCAGACTTCCCTGACTTCCTGACATCCCGGATGTGGGGAACTCCTGCCCTGGGGTCTTACCTGGTGGCTCCTCTCCCAGGACGCCCCCTCCCCCCATGGCCTGTTCCTCTTCCTGCAGGGGCCCTAGACTCAGCAGGCTGGGTTCACTTAGGGGCCCTACACTGTCCATAGCAGCCCCTCCCCCCACCTCTGAGCTCTCCCCTACAGCCTCCTCACCTGTCCTCACTGTGAGCCCTGTGTGTGTAGTGTCAGTGCATGGCTTACCATCAGGTATCACTCCCTCCTCCACTGCTGGAGGCACATTCAATACATTAACATTAGCATTCACAGTAGAGTCATGACATTCTTGGGGAGCCGGACTTGGGGGTTCAGTGGCCACATACTGGGACACTAGCCGCCCCAAATCGGTCCCAAGCAACACATTTGCAGGAATATTCGGCGTTACTCCCACCTCCCGCATCCCCCTCCCGGCACCCCAATCCAAATACACCTTGGCAACGGGCAGCGCCGGTTCAACGCCTCCAATTCCGGAGACGGAAAGGGTTTTCCCAGGTACCAAGTCTTGAGGGGACACCACCTCAGGGCGTACCAGGGTTCGTTCAGCGCCTGTGTCCCGCAGTCCCATGACCGCTGAGCGGCCGATGGTGATGGGTTGGTAATTGTCTAGGGACCTCCCACCACCCCCTCCCACACACAAAACAGTGGACGGTTTCTGGGACAGGGATGGGGCCTTCTGGCGCTGGGGACATGCAGCCTTAAAGTGTCCTGGCTGATCGCAATTATGGCAACGTCTGGGTTCTGTTCCTGGCCTGGAGAGGGCAGCAGGGGGGTACACCCCTTGCACTCTGGAGGCTGGATATGGGGCTGGGGCAGGATTGGGCTTACCCCCTCTCCAGGTGCTGCTGGCAGGCTTCTTTGGCTCCGGCGCCCTGTTGTTGGCATACTCGTCTGCCAGGGCGGCTGTAGCAGAAGCCCCCTTTGGTTTCCGGTCACGGAGGAACTGCTGGAGGTCCTCTGGGCAGTTCCACAAGAATTGCTCCACGACAAACAGTTCCTGGACCTCCTGGCGGGTAGTGAGCTCTAGACCCGAGGTCCAGTGCTCCGCAGCTCTCAGCAGGGCCCGCATGTGGTCGGTCCAGGTGTCCTTTGAACCCCGCTGCAGGCTCTTGAACTTCCTGCGGTACGACTCCGGGGTGAGGTTGTAGTGCTGGATCAGGGCCCGCTTGATGCTGTTGTAGTCCTGCTCCTCCCCGGCAGGTAAGTCCCCCAAAACTTCCAGGTACTTACCCCTCAAACGGGGGGTCAGGTACCTTGCCCACTGATCCGGGGCCAGATGATGTTGGAGGCATGTCCTCTCAAAAGCCAGCAAAAAGGAATCCAGGTCTCCATCCTTTTCAAGCAAGGGAAAGTCCTCCGCCCGGACCTTGGAAGCCCTTGTCTCCAGTGGGCCTGGTGCGTCCAGTGGGGGCCCGTGCTGAGCCATCTCCAGTCGGTGCCGGTGCTCCGCAGCTTCACGGCGTTCTGTATGCTCCCGCTCCGCTGCTCTCTCTGCTCTCTCTGCCGCTGCATGCTCCCGCTCCGCTGCTCTCTCTGCCGCTGCTTGCTCACGCTCCGCAGCTGCTTGCTCACGCTCTGCTGCTTTCTCTGCCGCTGCTTGCTCACGCTCCGCAGCTGCTTGCTCACGCTCTGCTGCTTTCTCTGCCGCCACCAGGAGTCTGTCATAGGTGGCGTCATTACCAGCCTCGAGCTGTGCCATAGCCGCTTGGAAAATGGCCTCCGATCTGGACAGGCTGGGACGGGCAGGGGGTGGACAGTCCACTGTGAGACTGAGCACGGGGGTCGGGCTCCTTGGGGAGCCCTGGCTGAGCTCCCCCTCATCGGTATCGAACCCCTCATAGGCCACAGCATTGGCCTCCCCCTTTGCCCTACTCCTGGTGCCTTCCGCCATCTTGGGAACCTTTGGTTACTGAAACACAGCTGCAACCCTGACCTTGCACACAACTTGTTATATTTACACTCTGACCGTCTAGTGCTGGGCTGACCTTAAGACCCCAGCAGTGAAAGTACTGCTGGTAGTCTCTAGTGTCTGGGAGTAGGGGTCCCATGCACACTATTACTCTGATCCCACTGCTGCCACCAATTTGTGAGGAACTAAGCCGGCCGCCACACGGTAGCCCGGGTATCACAGCTTCTGATACCACCGCCGCTACCAAATGTGACGGACGATCCCTTTCCTCCCACGTCACCAATGGGACGTAACTCCACAGGTACAGCTCTCCGGCGCCCCCCTTTGTCTCTCAGGTCAGTAAGAGAACTGCACCTAGAGCAAATGGCCGCCGGGGAAGGTGTCCTGTTACCCACTGGGTATTCTAAGATTCGTGATCAGAGTAAAAGCATCAGCCCAAGATTAATTTTATGGTTTAATTTGCCTTAAGGGCGCACTAGATAATTACAGGAATATACAGTAAAGCTATACAACGTAATTACAATGGATTTGCAGTCAGAGTAAGAATACAACAATAATGTACAAGGCTTAAAGGTATAAGCTATAGATCAATATTACCGGGTTGTATGGTCATGGGGAGGCATGGAGCTCTGCGTTCCCCAGGTGAAAGTCTTCAGTTGCTGGACAGCCCCCAATGCATGTGCTGCAGCTCCATTTGGCAAGTCTGTCCCTGGTGCTTCTGTGTGTGAAAATGGAATGAGAGGCCAGCCTCTTCTTGGCTACAGCTTTTAAACCTGCTAGGCCCTTCCCCATTTGCTTTGAAGCACGCATATTAACTGGCCTGCAATTCATATGGAGCAGGAAACAATGGCTCGAGCTTGAGCTATTTACCATATGACTGACCATCTTATTCAGACCCTGGCCTAAACCAATTAGCATGTAAAGGCCTATTGATTCATAGTGGACATCAAAGCTGGCCGTACTGAATATGCTAATAGGCCCTGTGTAGCTAAAAGTCTGTGGCTGTGTGAACTGACAAAATGGAGGCTGGTACAGGCCCTATACAAAATGGCGACAACCTTTTCCTTACACCTGCTTCTTGGAAAACGGTTGCAGCCACTTCTGGATTCCCTCAACCTTGTTTACTTGTGGCTTGATTTTGCCTCTCCCAATGATGTAGACTAAGTCCTTGGCCTTTTTCTTCCCCATTACACATTTTATTGGATTTATGGTAAAGCCTGCCTTCCTCGGAGCCTTCAGAGTCACCTGTACCTTTGGTAGATGACTACCCCAGTCTGGGTTGAAGACTACAATGTCATAAAGGTAGGATGTGGCATACTTCTTATGCAAAGCTAGGCTCTGATCCATGGCTCTCCGGAAGGTGGCTGGTGCATTATGGTATATTTAAAACATTCATCAGGTGCCGAGAAGGCGGTCTTCTCCTAGGGACTCTGGGACATGGGGATCTGTAAGTTGCTCTTCATCAGTTCAAGTGTGGTAATGTACCTCGCAGGTCCAAGCCTCTCAATGAGTTCATCAACACAGATCATCGGGTATGCATCAAATTTGGACACTCCATTCTGCTTGCGGTAGTCATTACAAAACCGCCACTCACTGTCAGGCTTTGGGACAAGGAAAATGGGACTTGTCCATCCACTTTTGGACTCCTCTATCTCACAGAGTTCTAGCATTCTCTACACCTTTATTGAGATTACCTCATGGCGTGCTTTGGGAAACCTGTAAGAGGCTTAAGATAGACCCTTATGTGCGGCTCTGTCAGAACATCATGCTCCACCACCTGCGTATGCCCCGGCAACTCTGAGAAAAGGTTACAGTTCTGCAGTTCTCAACACTGTTGCTTCTGGGCCAGCGATAGAGTCTCCGCAATCGTGACATCTTCCACTTTGGCTTTGGAACAGGCTTCCAGGCAAGGAGCTTCCAGCCATTCCGCAATCCCATCACGGATTGAGCAAATTCACATGATATACTTGGTGAGACTTCCTTCATCCTGGCTGGTGTATCGTAATTAACCTCGCCCAGTTTTTCCACCACCTTGTATCCACTTGGCCAGGAACTTGTTCTTGGGTGTGGGGATAAGTACCAGTACGCAGTCCCCTGGCTGGAACTGCCTCAGCCTCACTGATCTGTTACACAGCCTTGCCTGTGCCTCCTGTGACTGGAGGAGATGAGCTTTCATGATAGGCATCACTTTTGACATTCTTTTCTGCATCTGGGCAACATGCTCTATGATATTTCAGTGGGGCGTGACCTCAGCTTCCAGGTTTCCTTGGCAATATTCAGGAGCCCTCACGTATGTTGATCATAGAGGACATTGAACGGAGAGAAACCAGTGGAGACTTGAGGAACTTCCCTGACACAGAAGAGCAGAAACGGAAGCAGATATTCCCAGTCTCGACCATCCTTTTCAATGAGCTTCTTGAGCATTGCCTTTAAGGTCTTATTGAAGCACTCCACTGGGCTGTCCATCTGCAGATGGTATACTGAAGTATGCAGCTAGGCAATCTGGGGGACCTTACACTGCTCTTTCATTATTTTGCTCAGGAAGGGTGTCCCTTGGTCTGTCAAGATCTCCTTTAACAGGCTGGTCCTAGAAAAAATATGACCAAGCTCTCAGGCTATACAGTTGGTGGATGAGTTACTTAGTGGTACAGCCTCTGGGTAACAGATTGCATGCGCTGCAGTCTATAATTACAAGGATGTACTGATGCCCCGTGCAGACTTAACTAGGGGACCTACTAGGTCCATCGCAATTCTTTCATATGGGACCTCTGTAACAGGTAGCAGGACTAGTGGCCTACGGAAGTGGGAAGAGAGAGCTGTTACCTGGCAGGTGGGGTAGGACCTACAATAATTTAGGATCTCCCGATAGCATCCAGACCAATAAAACCTGCATTATCCTCTCTTGAGTTTTTTCTATACCCAGATGTCCCCCCAAAATATGCAAATGGGTCATGTCTAAAACTCTTGGACTGGACCAGGGACTTAGAACCAAGAGCTGCTCCACAACTTCCCCTCCCTTCAGTTCAGTCACCTGATGCAACAAATCCCCAGGCTCTTGAGCAACTCCGTTACAGACAATAATACAGTCAAACACCCCCTTTAAGGTAAGGTCCCTAATTTAAGAAGTGCCAAAGTTCTCTCTGGCCTCTCTCAACTCAATGAGGTTTGTCTCATTGGTCACCATCTCGTCCTCGCCCCCAACAACAACACACAGAATGAACTTATCCAGCTTTGATTTTGATGGGGTTTCTTCTTAAGGGATATGGCTTTTGACTGAGACACTTGATATTGTCATAATTCTCAAAATAAGGAAAAATCACGCCCCAATGTGAGTGGGCCCCATGAAGTCCTTGTCTATCCCGACCTCATGGGATGATCCCATCACTGTAAGGCCTTAAGAACCCCTCCAACTTAATAAGGGTCTGATTGGATGATGCTATCGCCGTCATGTTTCATTGTTATGTAAAGATAACATCGCAAAAAGAAACATGATGACAATATTTACCACCTAGTACTCCAAGGGGTGAAGATATCCTGAAAGCTAGGGATCTCATGGAATTCTGAAGGACCTAGCACATCCGAAAACCAGCCCCCATGTGAGTTCATCAAGAAGGGGGTATGTCAGCATAGCATAGAATAAGAATGTCTGTTTTTGTTCATCTTGGAAGACACAGTCCGCTGTGTGTTCCATTTTCCAAATCGGAGTGCTTCATCCATAAAGATAAGAGCCATTCCTGCAACATCAGGTTTAGTAATTTCTTTTATTTTATGCAATTGCACATATCGTATTGCTTTGTTCCCATTTTGTAACATCTTTTTATATTTTTGTAAACGTAGCCTACCTTTCCGGATTAAATATATAAAATGTAATAGCTCTGTTCCTCTTGCTCTGTAAACCGCACCCCGGAAGCCAAGTGCTACCTGTAACAGGTGTCCGGGACACACTATACCTGTCACCTAGAAACAGTCCACAGGGACAGTTAACACCTTAACGACCACTGATACGCCTTTTAACGGAGGCAGTTAAGGGACCTTATCCCTCAGTGTCGCTTTTTAATGACACTGAGAAATAAAGATCGTGCCCCCCAGCATCGGAAAATCTCCAGAGTTTAGGCTCATCAGGGGTTTTCCAAACGCGACATGACATCCGCTCTCGATTACAGCCAATTTTGCGATCAAAAAGTCAAACAGTGCTCCTTGCCTTCTGAGCCATACCGTGCACACAAACAGTAGTTTCCCCCCATATGGGGGGTACTCAGGAGAAATCGTACAACAAATTTTGTGGTCCATTTTCTCTTGTTAACCTTGTGAAAATAAAAAAGTGTGGGTCTAAAGTAAATTTTTTGTGAAAAAGTTATTTTTTTTTCCTTTCACATTGCTTCAGTTCTCGTGAAGCAACTAAAGGATTAATAAACTTTTTGAATGTGGTTTTGAACACTTTGGGGGTGCAGTTTTTAGAATGATGTCACTTTCCGGTACTTTCTGTCATATAGGTCCCTTAAAGTCACTTCAAATGTGATGTGGTCTCTAAAAAATGGTTTTGTAAATTTTGTTGGAAAATTTAGAAATCGCTGGACAACTTTTAACCCTTCTAATATCCTGACAAAAAAATTATGTTTCCAAAAGTGTGCTGATGTAAAGTAGACATGTGGGAAATATTATTTATTATCTATTTTGTGTGACATAGCTCTCTGATTTAAGGGCACAAAAATAAAAAGTTTGAAAATGGCAAAATTTTCTAAATTTTTGCTAAATTTCTGTTTGTTTTTATTTATAAATAAACACGAGTCATATCAAAGAAATTTTACCACTATCATGAAGTACAATGTGCCAAGAAAAAACAATCTCAGATTCACTGGGATCCGTTGAAACATTCCAAGTTTATTTTTTCTCATGAATGTATACTCTGCACTCTGGGAGTCCTTCATGTGTTTTTTTTTCGCAAACTCTATGTGGGCTTTCATATGTCTGGCACTGAGGAGAGGCTTCCATCGGGCGACTCTGCCATAAAGGCCTGACTGGTGGAGGGCTGCAGTGATAGTTGACTTTGTGGAACTTTCTCCCATCTCCCTACTGCATCTGTGGAGCTCAGCCACAGTGATCTTGGGTTCTTCTTTACCTCTCTAACCAAGGCTCTTCTTCCACGATTGCTCAGTTTGGCTGGATGGCCAGGTCTAGGAAGACTTCTGGTGGTCCCAAACTTCTTCCATTTAAGGATTATGGAGGCCACTGTGCTCTTAGGAACCTTGAGCACTGTAGAAATTCTTTTGTAACCTTGGCCAGATTGGTGCCATGCCACAATTCTGTCTCTGAGCTCCTTGGCCAGTTCTTTTGACCTCATGATTCTCATTTGGTCTGACATGCACTGTGAGCTGTGAGATCTTATATAGACAGTTGTGTGCCTTTACAAATCAAGTCCTATCAGTTTAATTAAACACAGCTGGACTCCAATGAAGGAGTAGAACCATCTCAAGGAGGATCACAAGGAAATGGACAGCATGTGACTTAAATATGAGTGTCTGAGCAAAGGGTCTGAATACTTATGACCATGTGATATGTTTTTCTTTTTTAATAAATTTGCAAAAATCTCTACATTTCTGTTTTTTTTTCAGTCAATATTGGGTTGCAGAGTGTACATTAATGAGAAAAAAATTATCGTTTTTTAATTTACCAAATGGCTGCAATGAAACAAAGAGTGAAAAATTTAAAGGGGTCTGAATACTTTCCGTACCCACTGCACATTCAGGTGTGCGATGTCCCCCGGAGGTATTCCATGTTCTACGTCATTTTTTAAAAAAAATTATTTTAATATTTTTTTCAATAAACTTGTGAAGCTTTTTCTATATCACATAGCTCTTTTTTATGGGATACAGTTTATCACAGATTTAATCGGTTCACACTGTAACGGGTGTCCAATCGTCTCGTATAAACAATTAGAGGAGGCAGATAGTAGTGTTTCTTTTGTTTTGTTATTGTGGAGTTGGCAGTGACCATATGGGGGTATATATACCTCCCAACTTTTGAAGAAAGATGGGCAAATTTTGAAAACGCCACTGGCCACACCCCAATCCACGCCCAATTACCATTTCTTTCCCCCCTGGCAGGAGATGTCAGAAGGGCAGTGACAGTGAAAGAAATTCAGCAGACGCCCAAGACTGCAGGGCGTAGACCCAAATCCGGGACTGTCCGCTGTATCTGGGAGGGATAGGACTAGAGATGAGAGAATCGATTCACAGGACTCCTGTCCAGGTCAGTGCTGCCTGGTGACTGGATGGGAGGCCGCAAATTTCTTACATTCCGGCGTTCTCCGAACGTCTTTTAATTAGCCAGGGCTGGTGCAACGTCATCTGTGCTTCCTGCTCATCTCTAGTCACTATATGACATCCGGTGTCTTGTGTCTGTAAGGTCTTGTTCACACGTTGTATAAATACTGTGCTTTTTGTTTTCTGCAGGTGTGTGCACCAAATTACTCAATAACAAACCTTTCTGGTTGTTGCATTTTTGCTACATTTTTTAGGCCTTTTCCACTTTTCTGGTGCAGATGTGAAGTTAAGTCTCTAAAATGTTTATTATAGTATAAAAGAGTTTTGGTTCTTCTTCACTTAAAAAAGTAACTGCAGTTTTTACATGCGTTTTTTTTTAAGCTCCAAAGAGAAGACAAGAGAGGAAAAAAACCTCACAGTTCAGCAGCCTCTTTAATCACACAGGGGAGTCAGTTTTCATGAAATCACATTCACTTTACTTGAACAGTTAAACACAGCAGAATTTCTGTGCAAAAAAAAGCAGTAGAATAATATATACAGCATTTACTATACATGTGAACAAAGTCTAAATGTCTAAGCAAAGTGGATGTGATTTCCATGAAATCTCTGCCCTCGGTGCGTCTAAAGACGCTGCTGAACTCTGCAGTTTTGCTGCATTATTTTCTCTATAGGTCTTTTCTAAAAAAAAAAAAAAAAAAATGCATGGAAAAGAACAACCCATTTTTGCATTTTTAAGCTCAGAATCAAATCTTTTCTGTACAATAAAAAAAGTCTGCTTCATATCTGCACTAAAATTGTTTCGGTAATGCTCTTTTAGTGAGTCCACGACAGCACCCACCGGAGAGAGGGATCCGCCCCAATAGGAACAGGAAACCTACAGAAAATAAAAGGAGGGCTGTCCGCCTCTCCTCCTCAGTTGGATTTCAGAGTACCAGGAGGACCACCAAGCATTAGTCCAATAGTATTATTTTCTTATTCAACTTATTTACTTCTAGAAAAGCACCCTATCAAATACGTGCTATATTAATGTCAGGGATGGAAGTGAGTGGGTGCTGTCATGGACTCACTAAAAGAGCATTACCGGTAAGTAATCCAGCTTTTTACCCTTCGCCACGACAGCACCCACCGGAGAGATTTCCAGAGACCATCACCTGTGGGCGACCACCGTGCTGAGGACCGTCCTACCAAAGTTCAAGTCAGAAGCCGATGAGAGGTCAAGTCTATAGTGATTATATAAGGAGCTGACCACGTTGCCACCTTACATATGGCTTCAATTGGAACGTCTCCCCTTTCGGCCCAGGAAGATGCCATAGCTCTAGTAGAATGTGCTCTAATGCCCTTCGGAGGATTTTCATTTTTCACAGAGTAAGCCAGCTGGATAGCGTCCCTGATCCACCGGGATAGGGTGCCCTTCATGATTCCATACCCCTTCTTGTGGCCCTGGAAGGATATAAAGAGAGCCTACACTTCCTCCAACTCCTCGTCCTTTCAATATATTCTAATACTATTCACCTGACATCCAGGGTTTAAAATTTGTGTTCCTCAGAAGTGGAGGGGTCACTAAAGAAGGTGGGAAGAAGTATTTCTTGTGACATATGAAATTTTCCTGTAACCTTGGGAAGGTACGAGGGATCTGGTTTTAGAATCAATCTATCCTGGAATGTTAATAAAAAGGGTGGATCTATTGACAGAGCTTGAATGTCACTGACTCTTCTAGGCGATGTTAGTGCTACCAGGAGGGCCGTTTTCAGTGATAGGTACTTTAGGTATACTGTATCTACTGGCTCAAAGGGTGGTTCTGTTAGAGCGTCCAGGACTAGGTTCAGATCCCAGGGAGGAACCCTGGGTATGTGAACCGGACTGATCCATTCACAAGCCGTGATGAATCGGGATACCCATTTATTCCCCGCAAAGTTATGTCCATAGAGGGCCCCTAATGCAGACACTTGGACTTTTAATGTGTTTACAGATAGACCCAGATCTTTTCCCTTTTGTAGAAATTCTAAGATGAGCCCTATCGGAACTTCCGTGGAATCAGAGGTTGTATGAAATTGTAAGAATTTTCTCCAGACTTTAATGTAAATTTTAGTAGTAGACTGTTTCCTGCTCTGCAGGAGTGTGCCAACTAATCCTTCCGAGAATCCCCTTGATCTTAGAATCTGCCTTTCAAGTTCCAGGCTGTCAAGTGGAGGTTGTCCACTTGAGGGTGGAAGAAAGGTCCCTGAGAGAGTGGGTTCGGGATTGAGGGGAGGACCCAAGGGTCTGAGATTGACATAATTTGTAGCCATGAGAACCATTGTCTCTTGGGCCAAAATGGTGCTATTAAATTTATCCTCGCCTTCTGCTCCCTGATTTTCCGAATATCCTGGGGTAGTAGAATTATTGGAGGGAAGGCATATGCCAATCTGAATTGCCAAGGAACTTGAAGAGCGTCTGATATGTCCGGTTGATCTACCAAAGATAGGGAGGCAAATTTCTGAACTTGTTTCTTCCTTCTCGTGGCAAATATTCGGTGATTTAGACACCATTTACCTTGTCGCAATGTATTCCGGCTGAGGAAGCCTGCTTCTTGGTTGTTTTCCCCCTAGATGTGCAGGGCATAAAGGGACAACAGATGTTTCTCGGCTAGGTTGAGAATTTTTCCTGCGGAAGACATCAGACTTTCTGATAGAGTACCTCCCTGTCTGTTTAGATATGCCACTGTTGTAGTGTTGTCCGATAAGATCCTGACATGTTTCCCTCGGAGCTGTGGAAGAAAATGACGTAACGCATAATATACTGCATTAAGTTCTTTTAAGTTAGTTGAATGCTGGAACTCTTCCCTATTCCAGATCCCTTGGCAGAAGCTATCCCCCATGTGGGCACCCCATCCGCTGGGGCTAGCATTGGTGATTAAGATATGGGAAGGAGTTATTACCCATGGGACACCACCCGCCAACTGGTTACTATCTATCCACCATGTTAGAGAATTTAGGACTTCCTGAGATAAGGTCATTTTCTTTCCCAGATGACCGTGTAGCCGTGTTTCTTCTTGAAGAATCTGATGCTGTAATATCCGGGTATGGTATTGTGCCCACTGAACCGCTGGGATACAAGAGGTAAGGGAACCCAACAAAGACATTGCGTCTCTCAGAGACATGCGAGGATTGTCCATTGCTGCTGCAACTTTGTTTCTAATGAGCGATATTTTTACCTGCGGAGGTAGACACTTTTGGTTTGTGGAGTCTAGATGGAACCCTAAAAACGTCTGGAGGGAATGTGGGATAAGTCTGGACTTCTCAAAGTTGATGATCCAGCCTAGATCCTGCAAAGATGATACTGTATCAGCTAAACGTTCTGTACACTGGGCAGCCAAATTCGCGACTGTTAGAACCCTCTTGTTAGATTTTGTTTCTGTTTGCTGGTCACATGACCTTTTTTCCCTATTTAGTCTGGCTCCGCCCTTCTGGCTTTGCTGGACTTCATTGTATTATCTACTCTTAAGCTAGCCGGGTGCTTAGGTGCCTTACTCTGTCAGTTTTGCTTAATCTTAGGATCTCATAGTAATTTGTTTTCTGTTTAATTTTCCCTGCTACAATTTCTGTTAGGAGGTGTCCACCTTTTCTCCCAGTCCCTAGATCTTGTAGGGATTCCTTCCTCGCAACTATAGGTCTTCGTTCAGACTAGCTGAGGACTTTAGCGGGTCTGGTCGCAGGATCAGGTTCCCTGTTACATCGTAGGGATCAAGCTCAGTTTTATTGTAGGGACAGAGTTCCCATCTTTCCTTAGTGCTTGTAGCAGTTCATAACACCGACAATTTAAAAGGTCATCAAGGTAGGGCACAATTAAGGTGTCTTTTTGACGAACGTGAGCCATCACCTCCAACATCACTTTGGTGAAGATTCTTGGTGTTGTGGAGAAGCCAAAGGGCATGGCCGTGTACTGGAAATGCCGGATATCGCCTTCGAATGTTACTGCGACCCTGAGGTACCTTTGGAATCTGTCATGGATAGGAAGATGGTAATATGCACCTTTTAGATCAATGCCTGCCATCATGCAATTTGGAAAAAGGAGCTTAATGGTCGATCTGATTGATTCCATCTTAAATTTACATTTTCAAATAAATGTGTTGTCTTTTCAAATTTATAATGGTTCTGAAGGAACCATCAGTCTTGGGAACTGGGAATAAAGGAGAGTAGAATCCTCTACCTTCCTGCCCCTCCGGCACCTTAACTAAGACTTTTCTGGTTAATAGGTTCCGAATTTCCATCTCAAGGGCCTTTTGTTGTGTTGGCGAATTGAGGGGTGTTACAATAAATGAGTCGTAGGGAATTTGAAGGAAATCAAATTTTATTCCTTCCTTGATTATACCTAAAATCCACGGACTCGAAGTTATTCTTTCCCACTGTGGGAAAAATGATTTCAGCCTACCCTCTACTGAGGGGACTGATTGTTCAGCACTTATTTTCCTTCCGGAAGCCAGATCCCTTAAACATAGTACCCTTTTGTTTCTCTTCCTTCTGGATGGTCTCTCCGCTTGTCTCCTTTTGCTAAATGGCCTTCTCTTAAAGGCTCTCCTATAGAAAGGGATAGAAGAATCAGGGAAAGCTTTCTTCCTCTCTTTTGCTTTGGTGAGTATGTCATCTAGAGTTTTCCCAAAGAGAAACTCACCCTCACAAGGGATAGCGCAGATATTTGATTTTGATTGCGTGTCCCCCTTCCAACTTTTCATCCACAAAGCTCATCTGGCATTATTTACTAAGCCTGCTGACCGCCAAAGCATCAGCTTTAAAGGCTGCTGCCTCTCTAATTAAGGGAATAGCTGACCGCAGTTTTTCTCTGGAGACGTTTTGATCAATCTGCTGGTCAACCAATTGAGCATTGATCTGGCGGTGCATGTGCTGGCCACTGCTGGTTTAAATATGCCCGTAGATGCCTCCCATAACCTTTTTAATGATGACTCTGCTTTGCGGTCAAGAGGATCAGAAAGTAGGCCCGCATCTTCCATAGGGAGCGTGGTCTGTTTGGAGGTAGAAGCAACAGCAGCGTCCACCTTAGGGACTTTAGTCCATGTCAGCAGCTCCTCGTCACTAAAAGGGTATTTTCTTTTTGAGGCTGATGGTAGGAAGCTTCTTTGATCCTGCTTCTCCCATTCCCTCTTAATCAAGGCCTTAACAGCTGGTATTACTGGGAAGGCTCTCCTCTTCCTCTCTGCCAAACCCGCAAACATAATGTCTTGCTTAGTTTGAATGCCTTTTGTCTCTTCACACCCCATATTGTTTCTTACTGATTTTACTAAATTATCAACACTATCCAGGGGGAAGTAAGATCGCCCCTCAATCTCTGATGATGATGATGATGAAGAAGACATAAGAGAGGAATCCGAAGCTACCACCCGGCCATCGTCAGAATCCGAGCTGGAAGCTTATTGTTTCCTGCTTTTACTCTCTCGGGGTGTTTTAGCTTGGGCCATGGCTTGTAGCTCTTCTCTTATAATAGTACGGATATCTTTTGACAAATCGCTGCCCCTTGCATAGTCTCACTGATGCATTCCTCGCATAGCTTTTTAGGGTAGGAATCGGGGAGAGGCTGACTACATAAGGCGCGCTGCTTATGTTTTGATTTTTGTTTCTTCTTGGCCTGAAGGGGGAGACATGGCGAGAGAAAAGAGGGAAGGGGGGGGGTCAGCTTAATAGGCAGAGTCCTGTACACTTATCCAGTGAAGCTGTGGGTACCGGATCAGGAGGCTGTGGTGTAGTCCTGGACCAGGAGTCTGCTGCGTCACTTTTGCGACTGGCATCTGTAGACCCTCTGCTGGATCGGTCACTGGCCACCCCTGCTGAGTCTCCTGCTGGAGGATTCATGCCCCCTGGGGATGACATTTCTGCCTCTCTGACTGCCAGCGCTATCCCCCTTTTTATATGGTATTACATGTACTAACTTTTTTTTTGTTACCCGGAAGTCCCCTCTAGTTCCGGGTCAGCTAACGCGGTGTACTGCGCAAGTGCGCTCCCTCACCATTCACCTGGCCTGTGCGCCCCGGAAGTTCAATCTTCAACTTCCAGGGCAGGAGCAGCTGAGTCCATCGGCGCATGCGCGGACCCGGCTTCATGCACCGGGCCGCGTCCTCAATGCCGGGCTTACCCCGTCGTATCGCGCGTGCAGATCCCCCGCCATTGCGGCCCGGCTCCACCATCACTGATGCCGCTGCACTGCTCCAAGCACCCGACGATGCTGCAGCATGAGATTGGCGGCCCTTACCAGACCCGGCCATCACAACATCCACCAGACGAGGAGGGAGCCGTCAAGCGGATCTCCCCTGACGCTGCCTCTTGACCGCAGCCCCTGCCGTTCTCCCAGGATACTGCAAAGGCAGCATGCGTTGGCCCAGGTATGTTCGTCCTGTAGGAGATTCCGTGCATTTCCCATAGGAACAGGAAACCAACTGAGGAGAGGCGGACCGCCCCCCATTTTTTTTTTTCTGTATGTTTCCTGTTCCTACTGGGGCGGATCCCTCTCTCCAGTGGGTGCTGTCGTGGCAAAGGGTAAAATATCAATTATGCTATTTTTACATCATTTACAAATCTCCATAAATAATCTAATCTCTGTGTTGTGCGGGTTGTTACGATTACAGGAGCACCAAATATGTCCATGCTATTTTCTCATTTGTGATTGTGATGAACCTGCACCTCGCCACCCCACCTGATGTCACTATTACGTCAGAGAGATCATGCGGTACGGTCTCCGCACTTGCACCAACGTGACGTTCCCCACCCCGTAGGGACATGTAAGGTCAGCTTGGCACAGTTTTACACAGACACCTGCTGTCCACATAGGCCCAATAGGCATGAGGAGTGAGAGAAGGTGGCCCCCACAATTGCTGATGTGGTACCACAGTCGCTCACAACCATGACATGCTGAGAGGCCCCTAGCACCAGTGAAACAAAGTTCTGCCAGCCCGGGAGGACTGCCACCAGTTCCTCATTAGATATAAGCCCGATCCGTTAACGAGATTATATTGGGCCAGAAACCAGCCCTGGTAGCATGGAAAGTTAAAACCGAGAACATGGACATGTGGGTTCATGGATCGAGACAAAAGAGCAGCTCAATGTTAAATTATATATTTAATCGCCTTAAGGTTATGTGCCCACTTTGCGTTTTTTAAGCATTTTTGCCGCATTTTTATGCGGCGGAATTGCTTATAAAATCACTAACAAAACACGTCCCATGCAATCCTATGGGATTCCGCAATTGCTGTGCCCATGCTGCGTATTCTTCCGGAGCATAATCGCATAGCGGTAAAATACGCAGCATGTTCATTATTTTAGGGTAATCGCAGCGATTACGCCGCCATAGGATTGCATTGAAGCGCTCACTTTATGCATTTGGCTATGCATCACCATGCATAAAGTAAGCGCTTCATGTGCGGTTGGTACCCAGGGCCTGGAGGAGAGGGGACTCTCCTCCAGGCCCTGGGTACCATATTCCTGTAAAAAATAGAATTAAAATAAAAAATAGGGATATACTTACCCTCTGTCGGCCCCTGGAGTCCTCCCGCTCCTCAGCGGCGCTGTCGGCAAGTTCCGTTCCCAGGCGTGCTTAACGAGAATGACCTTTGTGACATCGCGGTTGAGTGACTGCAACGTCGCAAAGGTCATTCTCGCTAAGCAAGCCTGGGAACGGAACTTCCTGGCAGCGCCGCTGAGGAACGGGATCGCCGCTGAGGAGATCGAGGGCCGCCAGGAGGTGAGTATATTCATATTTTTTAATATTTTTAACATTCATCAGTAGTAGAAAGTTGGTCACACTTGTGAAGAACTATGCTTGACAAGTGTGACCAACCTGTCAATCACTTTTCCAAGCAATGATTCAAATCGCTTGGAAAAGCGCGAGCATTCTGCAAGCTAAAAACACTTGCAAAACGCTTGTGTTTTGCGGGAAAACGCATGCGAATTACGCATGCGTTATACCCACGGCGGGGAGTTGCGCAAATGCTCCGGACAATTCCGGAGCATTTCTGCAACGTGGGCACATAGCCTAAGGGAACACTACACAATACACTCTATACACAATGGTTTAACGTACATAATGGTCAGATATGCAAATACAGGTGATAGTACAAAAATGTAAGCAGGTGATACAAAAGTCAGTTGCCGGCTTGATGTTCGGCCTTGGATGCTGGCAATCATATGGAAGGTGTGGGAGCCAGCTATTTTCAGTTTCTTCCAACATGTTGCACGGTGTTACTTCCCTTGGCAGTGAATGAAGGCCCTCATTTGTCACATGTGCACTTAATCCCTTAGTCAGTCACTCCTGTTATGTTTCGGTAGCTGAGGAGTGCAGGCAAAAAAGGCAATACACCAGAGCAGTTGGAATCTATGAGATTGCAGTACCCTGACTAACCACAACAACTAGAGGCAGCCGTGGAGCGTTCCTACGTTGGTCCTAGACGCCTCGTCACAGCCTGAGAAACTAACTACACCTAAAGATAGAAATAGGAAAGCTATCTGCCCCGGAGCAGAACCCCAAAGATAATAGAAAGCCCCCAAACATGTAATGGCGGTTAGACAAGAAGAAATACAGACACAGACAGAAAATAGTATTAGCAAACGTTGGGGCCCAAACTAACTAAATAGAAAAGGATAGGAAGGGTACTTACTGCAATCCCAGAAAACCCTGAAAAGCACCAACTCTACTAATTTCAAAAACACCTGAGATCACACGACCTCTACCACCTAAATTAGTTCTCTGGTGTAACAAAATCAAAACAGCAGCCACTGAAAAAACTGGAAAAAGCAAAGGTACAAACATCAGTGGCTGAACTAAACTGAGAGGGCAAAAGCCCCCGGAGGGGACCCTGAAGGCCCCCACAGAAGTGCAGGACAAAATGCAAAAATCAAGCACAAAAACAAAAAGAAGAAAATGTCTTATCTGTTAGCAGGAGATGCAGACACGACACAGCAGGCTACAAAGGAAACAGGAATCAAGGATTCAGACCAGAACAATTGATCACCGGCAACCCTGATGGGAAGGTGACTCCCTTATATAAGACCAGTCAGTAACACCTGAATCCCAATCCTCACAATCTTCACTGGACAGACCAGCACCGCCTGTAACCACCAGAGGGAGCCTCTGCTCAGAACTCATCCCAAGCCCACTCACAACAGTACCCCCCCCTTGAGGAGGGGTCACCGAACCCTCATTTGAGCAACCAGGTCGGTCAGGATGAGTTCTATGGTACGCACGGATGAGTCTCCTAGCATGGATGTCCGAAGCAAACACCCAAGAATTGTCTTCCTGACCATAACCTCTCCACTTAACCAAATACTGGAGTTTCCGTCTAGAAAAACGAGAATCTAATATTTTCTCAACCACATACTCCAGATTGCCCTCAACCAAAACAGGGTCAGGAGGCACAGCAGCAGGAACCACTGGCTCAACAAACCTCTTCAACAAGGACTTGTGGAACACGTTATGGATCTTAAATGTCCCTGGAAGAAGCAAACGAAAAGAAACAGGATTAAGAATCTCTATGATCTTATAAGGTCCAATGAACCTAGGCTTAAATTTAGGAGATGCTACTCTCATAGGAATATTTTTTGAGGACAACCAGACCAAGTCCCCCACTTTAAACCGAGGACCATCAGTCCTATGCCGGTTAGCAAACCGCTGGGCCCTCTCCTGAGAGAGGGACAACCTCTCCACTACCTGGTCCCAAATCTGTTGCATACGCTCCACAACAGAGTCAACACCTGGACAGACAGAAGCCTCCGTCTGTCCTGAAGAAAATCGAGGGTGAAACCCAGAATTACAGAAAAACGGAGACATCAAAGTGGCAGAGCTAGCCCTATTATTAAGAGCAAACTCAGCCAAAGGCAAAAAAGAGACCCAGTCATCCTGATCAGCAGACACAAAGCATCTTAGATAAGTCTCCAATGTCTGGTTTGTTCTCTCAGTTTGACCATTGGTCTGAGGATGAAATGCCGAGGAGAAAGACAATTGAACACCCAGTTTAGAACAAAAAGTCCTCCAAAATCTGGAAACAAACTGGACTCCTCTGTCAGACACTATGTTCTCAGGAATGCCGTGTAAACGAACCATGTGCTGAAGGAACAACGGCACCAATTCAGAGGAGGAAGGCAACTTAGGTAATGGCACAAGATGTATCATCTTAGAAAACCTATCACAAATCACCCAGATGGCGGTCATTCTCTGAGAAACAGGAAGGTCGGAAATGAAATCCATAGAGATATGGGTCCATGGTCTCTTGGGCACAGGCAATGGCATCAACAAACCACTAGAGCGAGAGCAAGGCTTGGAGCGAGAGCAAGTCCGCAGGACTGCACAAATTCCCTGACATCACGAGACAAGGTAGGCCACCAAAAGGACCGACTAACCAAGTCTCTGGTACCAAAAATTCCGGGATGCCCAGCCAACGCGGAACAATGAATCTCAGACATCACACTCTTTTTCCACTGGTCCGGGACAAACAATTTTCCAACAGGGCAGCGCTCGGGCCTATCCTCCTGACACCCCTCCAGAGCAAGTCTCAAATTAGGTGAGATGGCGGAAAGAACTACACCCTCTTTCAAAATAACAGAAGGATCAGATAACTCAGGAGAGTCCGCAAGGAAGCTCCTCGAGAGGGCATCCGCCTTAACATTCTTAGTGCCAGGAAGAAAGGAAACCACAAAATTAAAACGTGTGAAAAACAAGGCCCACCTGGCCTGTCTAGGATTGAGTCGCTTGGCAGATTCCAGATAAACCAGATTCTTATGGTCAGTAAGGACCACCACCTGATGTTTGGCTCCCTCCAGCCAATGTCTCCACTCTTCAAAAGCCCACTTCATGGCCAATAACTCCCGATTACCCACGTCATAATTACGTTCAGTAGGTGAAAATTTTCGAGAGAAAAAGGCACAAGGGTTACTTTTAGAGGTCTCTGGATCTTTTTGGGACAAAACGGCACCTGTCCCAATTTCAGAGGCATCAACCTCCACGTGAAATGGCAGAGAAACATCAGGCTGCCGTAGAACAGGAGCAGAAGTGAATCTCTGCTTAAGTTCCTGAAATGCAGAGACTGCCTCAGGAGGCCAATTCACCACATCAGAACCCTTTTTGGTCAAATCAGTTAATGGTTTAACAATAACCGAGAAATTACCAATAAATTTACGATAAAAATTAGCAAAACCCAAAAATCTTTGAAGAGCCTTTAATGAAGTAGGTTGGACCCAATCACAGATGGCCTGAACCTTGACCGGGTCCATTTCAATAACAGATGGGGACAAAATGAATCCCAGAAATGAGATCCTCTGTACACCAAAAAGACACTTTGATCCCTTCACATACAGAGCATTCTCTCTCAAAATCTGGAATACAGTTCGAACATGTTTCACATGAGAGTCCCAGTCATTGGAAAAAATCAAGATATCATCCAAATAAACAATCAGAAATTTATCCACAAAATCCCTGAAAATGTCATTCATGAAGGACTGGAAGACAGAAGGAGCATTAGTGAGCCCAAAGGGCATCACAAGGTACTCAAAATACCCCTCCGGGGTATTGAATGCTTTCTTCCATTCATCCCCGTGCTTAATGCGAATAAGGTCATATGCCCCCCTGAGGTCAAGCTTGGTAAACCAAGTAGCGTTTTTCACCTTGGAAAACAGGTCAGAAATCAAGGGTAACGGGTATTGATATTTCACAGTAATATTGTTCAAAAGACGATAATCAATACACGGCCTTAATGAACCATCCTTTTTGGCCACAAAGAAAAAACCGGCACCTAAGGGTGAAGAGGATGGTCTGATATGACCCTTCTCCAATGATTCCTTGATATAAGACCGCATAGCGTCATGTTCAGGTACAGACAAGTTAAAAAGGCGACCTTTAGGGAATTTACTACCAGGCACTAATTCAATAGCGCAGTCATAGCTCCTATGGGGAGGTAAGGATGCAGATTTACTTTCGCTAAATACATCAGAAAAATCAATCAAAAAGTCAGGAACATCCTGAGCCTGGGGGGAGGCAGAAAAAACAGGAGTGTTGGTATTAACACATTGGCAGCCCCAACTGGTTACAGACACAGATTTCCAATCCAAAACAGGATTATGAGACTGTAACCAAGGGAAACCCAGTACGATAATATCATGCAGATTATACAGAACCAAAAATTTGCAGCACTCTTGATGATCAGGTTCAACCCTCATTATCACCTGAGTAGAGAACTGAGGTTTATTCTCAGCCAAAGGGGTAGAATCGATCCCCAGTAGGGGAATAGACTTCTGTAGGGGTATCAAGGGAAACCCACAACGTTTAGCAAAATCATAATCCATCAGGCTAATAGCTGCTCCAGAATCAACGAAAGCCTGAGCAGAAAATGAGGACAGAGAGCATATCAGAGTGACAGTTAATAAAAACTTAGTCTGAACACTACCCAAGACAACTGAGCGTGCAAAACGTCTTCCCCGCTTAGGGCAGACTGAAATAGCATGAGAGGCATCACCACAGTAGAAACATAACCCATTGCGCTTTCGAAACTCATGACGCTGTGCCCCAGACACCACTCTATCACACTGCATGGATTCAGAAGCAGGTTCACAAGGCAACAATATTCCACGCATACTTCTCCGCTCACGCAAACGTCTGTCAATTTGAATCGCTAATGACATAGAATCATTGAGACCAGAGGGGACAGGGAATCCCACCATAACATCCTTTACATTATCTGACAGACCCTTCCGAAAAAGGGCCGCCAAAGCGTCGTCATTCCATTTGGTCAGGACTGCCCACCTACGGAATCTCTGACAGTATAACTCAGCGTCCTCAAGCCCCTGATTTAATGCCAACAAGGCTTTTTCAGCTTGATCAGTGACATTAGGCTCATCGTACAATAACCCCAAAGCCTGAAAAAATGCATCAACATCACTCAAAACAGGATCCCCAGGTGTCAGGGAAAAAGCCCAATCCTGAGGATCGCCGCGCAGGAGAGAGATGACAATTTGAACCTGCTGCGCTGCGTTCTCTGAGGACTTAGATTTTAAGGCAAAAAACAATTTACAATTATTTTTGAAATTCTGAAAGTTAGCTCGATCCCCTAAAAACAAATCTGGCATGGGAATCCTAGGTTCCACAACAGGCAACCTAGCAAGATATGCAGCAATACTCTGAACCTCAGTGGCAAGCTGATCCACACGGCCAGACAACTGTGCAAACTCCATTGAGAGAAAAAATCCTCCCCAGCACCCAGAGATACAGAGGGAAAAAAAAAAAAAAAAAAATGCAACACACAGAAAAATATCTCTGACAACTCTGACAACCGTTTTTTCTTTCACAATTTTTTTCCCTTCTGTGAGTACCATACAATTTTAAATTTTAGGCCGGTGATACTGTTATGTTTCGGTAGCTGAGGAGTGCAGGCAAAAAAGGCAATACACCAGAGCAGTTGGAATCTATGAGATTGCAGTACCCTGACTAACCACAACAACTAGAGGCAGCCGTGGAGCGTTCCTACGTTGGTCCTAGACGCCTCGTCACAGCCTGAGAAACTAACTACACCTAAAGATAGAAATAGGAAAGCTATCTGCCCCGGAGCAGAACCCCAAAGATAATAGAAAGCCCCCAAACATGTAATGGCGGTTAGACAAGAAGAAATACAGACACAGACAGAAAATAGTATGAGCAAACGTTGGGGCCCAAACTAACTAAATAGAAAAGGATAGGAAGGGTACTTACTGCAATCCCAGAAAACCCTGAAAAGCACCAACTCTACTAATTTCAAAAACACCTGAGATCACACGACCTCTACCACCTAAATTAGTTCTCTGGTGTAACAAAATCAAAACAGCAGCCACTGAAAAAACTGGAAAAAGCAAAGGTACAAACATCAGTGGCTGAACTAAACTGAGAGGGCAAAAGCCCCCGGAGGGGACCCTGAAGGCCCCACAGAAGTGCAGGACAAAATGCAAAAATCAAGCACAAAAACAAAAAGAAGAAAATGTCTTATCTGTTAGCAGGAGATGCAGACACGACACAGCAGGCTACAAAGGAAACAGGAATCAAGGATTCAGACCAGAACAATTGATCACCGGCAACCCTGATGGGAAGGTGACTCCCTTATATAAGACCAGTCAGTAACACCTGATTCCCAATCCTCACAATCTTCACTGGACAGACCAGCACCGCCTGTAACCACCAGAGGGAGCCTCTGCTCAGAACTCATCCCAAGCCCACTCACAACACACTCCCTTCCCCACCCCCCGGGATGGTCCTAGTCTGCCTCTCACTTGCTTTGGCAACTGAAACTCCAAAACCTATGATGATATGTGAACTTTTGACGTGGGTCATTTTTATGTTTTGGGTTGTCATTATGATTTAAAAAGAGAACACAGTAGTTTGACAATAAATGGCTTCATCCAACCACTAAACATGAACATTCATATTCTCTGAAAAAAGACCAAGAAAGCAAAAATTCTGCCGGGGTATATAAACTTTTGAGCACAGCCTCAGCGCCATCTGGTCCAGCCAGGCCCGTTACACTTGGAGACTAAACACGGCTTCGCTACCTGGCTTCTACTAGCTGTTTTACATATCTTCCTAACCTTGGGTCCTAGAACAAGTCGAGACCGTGGTGGGTGTTCGACCCATTCCTGATATCTCAAAAATGGAAACGGTATTCAGCTAGGACGTATGATAAGTCCATAACTTCCTATGAAATTACGGCTCCCGGCCGGCTGGGGGAATTTTTTCATCAGTTAATTAGCTTTACACTCTCAATAGGGATCCATCCAGCTAGAAATAGCTTGGTCCCAGATATTTGCTAGAGGTGTGAATTTAGTTCGGCCACCGACTGAGAATGGTTTCCTGTCTCAGCTTCACACTTTGTAAGAAGACTATAACCTTGAACCTGATATGATAGTTGATTGGCAGGAAATTATAGCCCACATATTCTTCACACCTCCCACTTCAGAGGGCGCAAGGGGGCAGCACTTTCCGGTTATAACCCGTGCGCCCGTCCACAACCCTCCTCGTCGGGATAACTGGTTGACGTTACCCTTCTTGTGAATGGTGAAGTGGTACTGCTGGAGCGCAAGGCTCCTGCGTAGCAATCTCCCATTCATTCCAGATACTGTGTATAACCACAGTGAATTGGCGTCCAAACAAGTAGGGCTGCAGACGTTGTAGGGCCCACACAATTGCCATGGATTCCTTTCCCGTTGTGGAGTAGGTCACCTCCCTCATCAGGAGCTTCTGGATCAGGTACAAAATGGGGTGTTCTTGTCCCGTAGAGTCGATCTGGCTGAGCACAATACCGAAGCCAAAATCACTGGCTTCTGTCTGTCCTACAAATGGCTGTGTTAAGTCGGCTGTTTGTAGTACCGGGAAGCTGGAAAGGTCGGTTTTCAGCACCAGGAAGGCCATCTCACAGCGTTTGTCCAATCGACTGCGAAAGACAGCTTCTTCTTGGTAAGGTTTGTCAGGGGCTTCACCAGGCTATTATAGTGGGAGATGAACCTCGTATAGTACCTGGAGGTGCCCAAGAAGGACATCACCTGTTTCTTGGTCCTAGGGGTGGGCCAGGATGTGTTGGCATCCACCTTCCCAGGCTCTGACTTCAGATCCCATCCTACCTACCTGGTGTCCCAGGTAGTGCACCTCACTCATGCCCAGCTTGCACTTTTCCGGCTTAATGGTCAAACCTGCCGGTACATCCGCCTGAGCACCTGCGCCAAATCCTCTAGGTGATCCTCCCAGGTGGGAATGAAGATGTCAATGTCATCTAGGTACGCAGCCGTGTACCCTTCAAGTCCATTGAGCAGTGTGTTGACCATCTGAAAAGTGGCATTGGCATTCTTCATGCCATCACTGTGATCACTGTGGACTCGTACAGTCTGAATAGGGTGAAAGAGGCAGAGCATTTCCATTCCTCTCAGGTCAGTGGAATCTGCCAATATCCCCGGCTCAGATCCAAGATGGTCAGGTACTAGGCCCTGGCCAACTGATCGAGCAAGTCATCGATGCGCGGCATGGGGTACGCATTAGTGACCGTGACAGTATTGAGCTCCCTGTAGTCCACACAGAACTGGGTTGACCGGTCCTTCTTTCAGACGAGGACTATAGGTGAGGGCCAAGCGCTGCTCGATGTTTGGGTGACACCCTGCTTCGGCATCTCATCAATCTCCTGAAGCATGTGCTGCTGCACTTCCAGGGAGACCCGATATGCTTAACGCTGGATTGGGGGGTGATCCACGGTGTCCACGTGATGGATGGCCGACTCTGTTTTTCCACTTGTTGCAGAGCAAATCCCGGAAGGGGTGTACGGTTTCCTACAGCTGGGACAATTGGTATGACAAGAGCTTGTTGCAAACCTCAACAATCCCACCCGCTCTAACCTGGGTGAGCATATGGGGAGGGTGCAGGCCTCTTGCTCATGATGTGCCTTCATCATGTTCACATGGAAGGCCTGCTGCCTTCCCCAGACGTGGTCCAGGATGACCAGATACGTTACGGCGTTGAGCGGCTGGTGCAGGAGGTACAAGCCTTCCCAGACTGCCTGAAGCTTGTCATCCTGGGGTATAGGGACCAGTTGTCATGGGTGCATCGCCATGAAGATCGTCGCGATTGCACATTCTGACTTCTCACAGCTGAGCTGCTGTTTCTTTGTTTTTTGGTAATGAGAGAGTTAATTTTTCCTAGCTCTTTGCTAAGGCTAGGTGCAGCCTCGCCCGGCTGCTTTTGATTATGTTCTAATTAGTTTCCTTTATATTTCTGCCAGTCTGGGTGTTAGACGCCGGTGAAAGCATTCATGTAGTTTAGCAGATTGGATCGGTTCTGAGAATATTTAAGCTAAGAGCTCCTTAGTTGTTTTTACTCTTACAGCTTATAGTTTTTCTCTGAGACCTTAGGTGTTCCTACTGTGTGTGAGTGTTGTATGTAAGACTTTATTTACTTTATTTCTTGTCTTTGTTGTTTGTCTTTCTGTTCATTAACCGTTACCTGTTCATTCCCTTTGGTGGTATTCAGGGTCCTTCTTAGGACTAGAATACAGTTGGCAGGGATTGATAGGAGACAGGGTTTACGCTGGTGGCCTGGACCTCTGTACCTTTAACAGTACCTCCAGGTTGAGGGATTAGTTAGGACCCCAGTTTAGGGTCAGCTTAGAACCCGGTCACCCTCTAGCCGGAGACAGCGTATAACGGATTCCGTTTTGACCCTCTGGACATTCTGTCAGGTAAATCTATGTTATCATATATCTATGCGCATGTTATATAGTATGTTGCCCTTTTGATATAGATTACTGACATCACATATATATATCTGCTATACAGCGTGACACCAGTTCCCACACCATTTGACCCACCTGGTAGGTCCTCTCACAAGCATAATGATTGTACCATTGCCTCTGGCCTGGACTCATGTCATATTCGGGCACCAGCTGCACCAAGGCCTGCATCTTGTCTCGGAACATACTTGATGACACTCCAGAGGTGGCTAATTCTCCTACCCAGGCTTGGGGCCCCCGCCTACATCTCTTGTACAGGAGCTCAAAGGGGAAAACCCCGTTGAGGCCTGCGAAACCTCACGGTAGACAAATTGCAGGTGTGGGAGGTACTGCTCCCAGTCGCGCCCGTGGGAGTCGACCAACATCTTAACCCCTGAGTGACCGGGCCAATTTTTTTAAATCTGACATCTGTGTCAATTTATGTAGTAATAACTCTGGAATGCTTCAACATATCCCATTGATTTGGAGACTGTTTTTTTTGTGACACATTATACTTTATGATAATGGTAAATTTAAGTTGATATGTTTTACGTTTTCTTATAAAGATATCAAAAATTTTACCAAAATTTTAAAAAATTATCAATTTTCAAACTTTGAATGATTATCCCTTTAATCCAGACAGTCATACCACACAAAAACATTAATAAATAACATTTCCCTCATGTTTGCTTTACATCGCCACCATTTTTCAAATGTTTTATTTTGTTAGCATTTTAGAAGGTTTAATAATGTAGCGGTCGTTTTTAATTTTTTCAAGGAAATTTACAAAACTTATTTTTTTAGGGACCTGTTCAGTTTTGAAGTGACTTTGGGAATGTTATATATTGGAAACCCCAAAAGTGATACTATTTTAAAAACCACACCCTTCAATGAACTCAAAATATATTTCAGGTAGTTTATTGACCCTTCAGGTGCTTTTCAGGAATTAATGCAAAGTGGCATAACAGGAATTAAAAAGTTGATTTTTACCACCTAAATGTCTCTTTCTAAACAGGCCAATATAGCCGGCAGACTCTAAAGCCATTATTTGGCCATGAACTGCCATGACAAACATCAGGACCAGATAATCAAGATCTCAGGGTGCCAATGGGGTCCAAGATGGAGCCCCTACACTCTGTTAACAATTTAGATGCTGTAGTCACTATTGACAGCACCATCTAAAGGTTTAAATGGCCATGGTCAGAGCCAACACTGATCGTGTCTGATGCAGCAAGTTGTCAGCTACAGTGTACAGCTGACAGCTGCTAGATTGTCACCTGTTGGAGAATGCTATTCTCTTATATCGTAGGTCAGTAAAAAGATGTATTGGTGGTCACTAAGGGGTTAAGCATCTGCTTCAGGGTGCCACTGAACCGTTCTCACAATGCCGTTAGTCTGTGGGTGTTACGGGTTGGTCACCAGATGTTGCACCTGTATCTGCTTACAGAGGGAATTCATCAGTTGCGACATGAAGAGGGTCCCCCGGTCGGTGAGCATTTCCTGGGAAAACCCACTTTGGAGAAAGTCTCCAGTAAGACGGCGACCACCTTGTTGGCCCAAATGGATGAGAAGGATACTGCTTCTGGGTACTGGCTGACATAGTCTACTACAGTCAGTACGAAGTTGTAACGGGTCTGGGAGGCGGAACCTCTGAGCTTTATTATACAAGGAGGCTTTCCTTGTAAAGGACGCGGTGGCGCCCGGGAGACGGACAGGAAATCACTGCAAGTGACGGGGGCAGTCTCTGGACAGACAGGCGGGAGGTCACGGCAAGTGACCGGGGCAGTCTCTGGATAGACAGGCGGGTAGTCACGGCAAGTGACCGGGGCAGTCTCTGGATAGACAGGCAGGTAGACACGGCAAGTGACCGGGGCAGTCTCTGGATAAACAGGCAGGTAGTCACGGCAAGTGACCGGGGCAGTCTCTGGATAGACAGGCGGGTAGTCACGGCAAGTGACCGGGGCAGTCTCTGGATAGACAGGCGGAGTAGTCACGGCAAGTGACCGGGGCAGTCTCTGGATAGACAGGCGAGTAGTCACGGCAAGTGACCGGGGCAGTCTCTGAATGGACAGGCGAGTAGTCACGGCAAGTGACCGGGGCAGTCTCTGAATGGACAGGTATATACGACCTGAGATGGTGGAGCCTCCCGGTAGGCTTGCAGGCAGATGGCAGATGAGCGCCCCCAAGTGAGCAGCGAGAGTCTCTGGAATTGCCGATGGTCACCGCATGTGACGGCCGAACCTCCAGGTAGGTTTGCAGGCAGATGGCAGATGAGCGCCCCCAAGTGAGCAGGCGAGATTCTCTGGAATAGCCGATGGTCACCGCATGTGACGGCCGAACCTCCAGGCAGGCTTGCGGACAGGTAGCAGACAGCAAACTGGCAGGAAACAGGCAGGTAACTGGTAATGGACCCTGAGGGCTAAAGCAGAGTAGTGAACAGTGCAATAACAACATTGCTCGGGCACCTCCATTAAGGAGGAAGTACTTTATATAGGGTGGAGTCCTCCGGCATTGGCCAGGGACCTTTTTGAAAGATGCGCGCGGCCCCTTTAAGAGCGGAGGAGCGCGCGGGCGCGCGCCCTAAGTCCAGTAGCAGGGAAGGAGCGCGCGGCCCCAGCAGGGCGGAAGGAGGACGCTGAGCGCGGGTAAGGGGGGCGACGTCCCTGCCTGGCAGAGGACGCTGTCGCAGGGGAACAGCGTCCCTGCCTGACAGAGGGCAGGGACGCCGGCGCTACAGAAGTGTTTCCTGGAGCTGCTGAGCGTGACCATCGGTCCAACCAGATCCACAGGCACCCTTCTGAAAGGCTGTTCAACAACGGTCAGAGTTACCACTGGGCTTTGGGGCGCTGCACCGCCTTCCCTGCCCTCTGACAGGTGTCGTATGAACGGCAATAGGCAGCCACATCGGCCCCCATCCTTGGCCAGTAGAAATGTTGGGCTTGCCTTTGTCTTAGTGATCCCTAGGTGTACGGCCATCGGAATCTTGTGTGTAATCCGCTACAGCACCGCGCTGAACAGATAGAGTACCACTAATTGGGTGCAGGAGAAAGAGGTATGGGAGCTTGACACGTGATCCAAACATACAACCAAATGAGGCTGGGTCCAATCAAGGAAAACACAGGTGGGTGCCAGATTTCGCTGGTGAGCACAGCAATTAGCAGAAGGAAACAGGAATAGAAGTGTCACTCCAACCCAGTAAAAAAAATAGAAAAAAAACTTTATTTAAGGCATGTTAGCCATGTTTAAAAACAGAATAAACATCTGACACGTTTCTGGCGCGTACACAGCGCCCTTAGTCATAGCCCTATGACTAAGGGAGCTGTGTACAGGCCAGAAACACGTCAGGTGTTTATTCTGTTTTTAAACATGGCTAACATGCCTTAAATAAAGTTTTTTCTATTGAGAGACGGTGGCCATGTTATTTGCTCAGTTGTAATTGTGATGATCCCACACCTGGTGTCACTATTATGTCGGAGGGATCACGCGGTACCGTCTCCGCACTTGCACCAACGTGATGTTCCGCACCCCCTAGGGACACATAAGGTTAACTTGGCAGAGTTTTACACAGACATACCCTGTCCACACAGGCCCAGTAGGCACGGGGAGTGAGAGAAGGTGGCCCCACAGCCGCTGCACCATATTCGTTCAGAACCTTGACAGGCTGAGAGGCCCCTTTCACTAGAACCAGTGAAACAGAGCTCTGCCAGTCCAGTAGTACTGTCACCAGTTCCTCGTTAGATATAAGCCCAGTTCGTTAATGGGATTATACTGAGCTAGAAACCAGCCCTGGTAGCATGGCAAGTTAAAACCGAGAATATGGACATGTGGATCCATGGATCGAGACAAAAGAGCAGCTCAAGGTTAAATTATACATTTAATCGCCTTAAGGAAACACTACACAATACACTATATACACAATGGTTATACATATTGTTAGACAGCGCTTACGGCATGTGTTGGGGACACTCGCTTGGCAACGGGATTAAAGCACACATACACGTTTTTCTCACAAAACAGTCTTATTTTGGTTTATTTGACCATCATAAACCGCATCACGTGTAGTCCATTACACTTCACAGTTCACGGCTTAAATCACAGTCACTAAGCACGACGAACTTCGCACTCCGTCCAGTTACCGTGGGTGACTGCACGCCGAAAAGTTCATTAACGTCCAAGGAACATAACAAACACCAACAGTCCGTTCCAATGGCAGATACCAGTCTGCCGTTATTAAACCCCCTTTATCTGGAGTTACCTTCTGGGAGCTCCTGCTCCATATGCTGACTCCTTGTCAGTCCTAGGTTCCCGAGGAAGCTGCCTAACTTGGTTCACCGTCCCGGGCAATGCCTTGCTCACCAGGCCACCTGACAGTTCCAAACCCTCAGTAGGTCGGTAGCTTCCCCAATGCAGTGCCATCACAGACTCTGCTCAGACATGGCCTCTCCGTCTGCTATTCAGGACGTCCGTCCCCTCATACGACCGCCCAACACACAGACCTCCAGGTCCATGGCCTCTCCCCGTGCTTTCCAGGAATCCGGTTCACACACACACAGGACCTTCCCACACCGAGACCTTCAGGACCTTACACTCTCAGACCATGTAACCAGACCTGTCACATTATAACACTGTAGCCACCCCCATAGGTGGGAGGAGTGTGTGGTTAGTCAGTCCCGCCCAGATCTCTGACTAACCCTGTAATCCCCCTTATAAAATAAACAAAGCTTATGGAACTAAAAGTCCCAGCACAACAACATTTCGGGTTTACAGCGCAGAGGACATCCTCTGTCTCTGCGACACATACATGCCATTCACAATCATGCAGATCACTGTCTCACCATCATAATCACAGATACGCCTGCGACTGCATGCAGTCCCATGACCTCAATACGCTTCCATGCGTATGCTGAAAACATACAGCGCCCCCTAGCTGTAACAGGGGTCACTTCCTCACATAATACAAAGATCAGATATGCAAATACAGGTGGTAGTACAAAAGTATAAGCAGATGATACAAAAGTCAGTTACAGAGTTGATGTTCAGCCGTTGGATGCTGGCAGCCACATGAGAGGTGTGGGGGCTACCTTTTTCCGTTTTTTCCAATATGATGCACGGCGTGATCGCCATAGAGCGAAGGCCCACATCATCGCACGTGCACTTAACCCCTTGGTCACACCCTTCCCCACCTCCCGGGAGTGTCCTAGTCTCCTTCCCACTTGCTCTGGCAACTGAAACTCCAAAACCTTTGATGGATCATACATTTTTTATAGAAAGTCATAGGGCTGCAGTTTTGGCGACATTGGATCCGGCCGGGTCCCCGTTACACTTGAAGACCAAACACGGCTTCGCTACCTGGGTTTTATGCATGTTCTTACCCCTGGGTGATAGAATGGGTCAAGACCCCTGCGAGTGTTTGGCCAGTTTCCAAGATTTCGAAAATAGAAATGGTATACAGCTAGGATGTAAGATACGTCCAAACTCCTTATAAAATTACGGAAAACGTCCGGCTGGGGGAATTTTTTCATCAGTTAATTATCTTTACACTCTCAATAGGGATAAATACTGCTAAGAAGAGCTTGGTCCCATCTTCTGGAGGTGTGAATTTAGTTTGGCCACCTACTGGGAATGGGTTCCTCTCTCAGCTTCACACTTTGTAAGACGACTATAATCTAAAACTGGCTATGACAGATGATTGGCAACAAAATATAGCCTCCATATTCTTCACAGTGATCTTTATTATTTAAAAAAAAACAGTACAATCTGCCTGTGCAGTCAGAGCCTACAATACAGATCAAGTACACAATATTAGTGACACCACCAGAGCCTGCCTGTGACTCAGAAGCTTTACCTCCTGTCTGTTATTTTGAAGGGTGTGGGTTCAAATACTCAGAAAAATGAAAAAAAAAAATGACATTGTTGTAATGGCTTTTCATTATTTTTAGCAATTTTAAAACAAAAATCTTTTTCTTCATGTCAGTATACAGGGAACACTGTAATTGCATAATTATCCTGACAAACTGGAGACAGCGGTGGGATCTGTGTGATCTTCCTGGTGTTATCTGTCACACAGTGGTGACAGAGGTGGCATCTGCGTGATCTCCCCGGTGTTATATCACACAGTAGTGACAGTGGTGGGATCTGTGTGATCTCCCTGGTGTTATCTGTCACACAGTGGTGACAGAGGTGGTATCTTCATAATCCCCCCAATGTTATCTGTCACACAGTGGTGGCAGCGGTGGGATCTGTGTGACCTCCCTGGTGTTATCTGTCACACAGTGGTGACAGCGGTGGGATCTGTGTGATCTCCCTGGTGTTATCTGTCACACAGTGGTGACAGCGGTGGGATCTGTGTGATCTCCCTGGTGTTATCTGTCACACAGTGGTGACAGCGGTGGGATCTGTGTGATCTCCCTGGTGTTATATCACACAGTAGTGACAGTGGTGGGATCTGTGTGATCTCCCCAGTGTTATCTGTCACACAGTGGTGACAGTGGTGGGATCTGTGTGATCTCCCCAGTCTTATCTGTCACACAGTGGTGACAGCGGTGGGATCTATGTGATTTCCCTGGTGTTGACTGTCACACAGTAGTGACAGCGGTGGGATCTGTGTGATCTCCCTGGTGTTATCTGTCACACAGTGGTGACAGCGATGGGATCTGTGTGATCTCCCTGGTGTTATCAGTCACACAGTAGTGACAGCGGTGGGATCTGTGTGATCTCCCCAGTGTTATGTCACACAGTGGTGACAGTGGTGGGATCTGCGTGATCTCCCCGGTATTATCTGTCACACAGTGGTGACAGCGGTGGGATCTATGTGATCTCCCTGGTGTTGTCTGTCACACAGTAGTGACAGCGGTGGGATCTGTGTGATCTCCCTGGTGTTATCTGTCACACAGTGGTGACAGCGGTGGGATCTGTGTGATCTCCCTGGTGTTATCAGTCACACAGTAGTGACAGCGGTGGGATCTGTGTGATCTCCCTGGTGTTATCTGTCACACAGTGGTGACAGCAGTGGGATCTGTGTGATCTCCCCAGTGTTATCTGTCAGACAGTGGTGACAGCGGTGGGATCTGTGTGATCTCCCTGGTGTTATCAGTCACAGAGTAGTGACAGCGGTGGGATCTGTGTGATCTCCCTGGTGTTATCTGTCACACAGTGGTGACAGCGGTGGGATCTATGTGATTTCCCTGGTGTTGACTGTCACACAGTAGTGACAGCGGTGGGATCTGTGTGATCTCCCTGGTGTTATCTGTCACACAGTGGTGACAGCGATGGGATCTGTGTGATCTCCCTGGTGTTATCAGTCACACAGTAGTGACAGCGGTGGGATCTGTGTGATCTCCCCAGTGTTATGTCACACAGTGGTGACAGTGGTGGGATCTGCGTGATCTCCCCGGTATTATCTGTCACACAGTGGTGACAGCGGTGGGATCTATGTGATCTCCCTGGTGTTGTCTGTCACGACAGCGGTGGATTTGTTGTGATTCTCCACTGGTGAGGTTGTCTGCTGTCACACAGTGGTGACAGCGGTGGGATTGTGTGATCTCCCTGGTGTTGTCTGTCACACAGTGGTGACAGCGGTGGGATCTGTGTGATCTCCCTGGTGTTGTCTGTCACACAGTGGTGACAGGGTGGGATCTGCGTGATCTCCCGGTGTTGTCTGTCACTCAGTGGTGACAGCGGTGGGATCTGTGTGATCTCCCTGTTTTATCTGTCACACAGTGGTGACAGCGGTGGGATCTGTGTGATCTCCCTGGTGTTGTCTGTCACACAGTGGTGACAGCGGTGGGATCTGGTGATCTCCCTGGTGTTGTCTGTCACACAGTGGTGACAGCTGGTGGGATCTGTGTGATCTCCCTGGTTTATCTGTCACACAGTGGTGACAAGCGGTGGGATCTGTGTGATCTCCCTGGTGTTATCTGTCACACAGTGGTGACAGCGGTGGATCTGTGTGATCTCCCAGGTGTTTCTGTCACACAGTGGTGACAGCGGTGGGATCTGTGTGATCTCCCTGGTGTTTACTGTCACACAGTGGTGACAGCGGTGGGATCTGTGTGATCTCCCTGGTGTTATCTGTCACACAGTGGTGACAGCGGTGGGATCTGTGTGATTCCCTGGTGTATCTGTCACACAGTGGTGACAGCGGTGGTATCTGTTCACACAGTGGTGTACAGCGGTGGGATCTGTGTGATCTCCCTGTGTTGTACTGTCACACAGTGGTGACAGCGGTGGCTGGGTCACTGGGCTTGTGATCTCCCTGGTGTTATCTGTCACACAGTGGTGACAGCGGTGGGATCTGTGTCTCCTGGATATCTGTCACACAGTGGTGACAGCGTGGGTTGGTATCCTGGTCTACACAGTGGTGACAGCGGTGGGATCTGTGTGATCTCCCTGGTGTTATCTGTCACACAGTGGTGACACGGTGGATCTGTGTGATCTCCCTGGTGTTTCTGTCACACAGTGGTGACAGCGGTGGGATCTGTGTGATCTCCCTGTGTTTTCTGTCACACAGTGGTGACAGCGTGATTGATCCCGGTACAGTGACGTGATCTGTGTGATCTCCCTGGTGTTACTGTCACACAGTGGTGACAGCGGTGGGATCTGTGTGATCTCCCTGGTGTTATCTGTCACACAGTGGTGACAGCGGTGGGATCTGTGTGATCTCCCTGGTGTTATCTGTCACACAGTGGTGACAGCGGTGGGATCTGTGTGATCTCCCTGGTGTATTCTGTCACACAGTGGTGACAGCGGTGGGATCTGTGTGATCTCCCTGGTGTTGTCTGTCACACAGTGGTGACAGCGTGGGATCTGTGTGATCTCCCTGGTGTTATCTGTCACACAGTGGTGACAGCGGTGGGATCTGTGTGATCTCCCTGGTGTTATCTGTCACACAGTGGTGACAGCGGTGGGATCTGTGTGATCTCCCTGGGTTATCTGTCACACAGTGGTGACAGCGGTGGGATCTGTGTGATCTCCCTGGTGTTTATCTGTCACACAGTGGTGACAGCGGTGGGATCTGTGTGATCTCCCTGGTGTTGTCTGTCACACAGTGGTGACAGCGGTGGGATCTGTGTGATCTCCCTGGTGTTATCTGTCACACAGTGGTGACAGCGGGGGATCTGTGTGATCTCCCTGGTGTTATCTGTCACACAGTGGTGACAGCGGTGGGATCTGTGTGATCTCCCTGGTGTTTCTGTCACACAGTGGTGACAGCGGTGGGATCTGTGTGATCTCCCTGTGTTTACTGTCACACAGTGGTGACAGCGGTGGGATCTGTGTGATCTCCCTGGTGTTATCTGTCACACAGTGGTGACAGCGGTGGGATCTGTGTGATCTCCCTGGTGTTATCTGTCACACAGTGGTGACAGCGGGGATGATCTGTCACAGTGGTGACGCGTGGGATCTGGATCTCCCTGGTGTGTCTGTCACACAGTGGTGACAGCGGTGGGATCTGTGTGATCTCCCTGGTGTTATCTGTCACACAGTGGTGACAGCGTGGGATCTGTGTGATCTCCCTGGTGTTATCTGTCACACAGTGGTGACAGCGGTTGGGATTGTGTGATCTCCCTGGTGTTGCTTCACACAGTGGTGACAGCGGTGGGATTGTGTGATCTCCTGGTGTTGTCTGTCACACAGTGGTACAGCGGTGGGATCTGTGTATCTCCCTGGTTTGTCTGTCACACAGTGGTGACAGGGTGGGATCTGGTGACTCCCCGGTGTTGTCTGTCACACAGTGGTGACAGCGGTGGGATTGTGTGATCTCCCTGTATTTCTGTCACACAGTGGTGACAGCGGTGGGATTGTGTGATCTCCCTGGTTTTCTGTCCACAGTGGTGACAGCGGTGGGATCTGTGTGATCTCCCTGGTGTTTCTGTCACACAGTGGTGACAGGTGGATCTGTGATCTCCCGGTTTATCTGTCACACATGTGACAGCGTGGGATCTGTGTGATCTCCCTGTTTCTGTCACAAGTGGTGACAGCGGGATCTGTGTATCTCCCTGGTGTTGTCTGTCACCGTGGTTGACAGCGTGGGATCTGTGTGATCTCCCTGGTTTTCTGTCACACAGTGTGACAGCGTGGATTGGGTTCTCCTGGTTATCTGTCCACAGTGGTGACAGCGTGGATCTGATGAGGATCTATCCCCTGTGTTATTGTCACACAGTGGTGACGGTGTGATCTGGTATTCTGTATGTACACAGTGGTGACGGTGGGATCTGTGTGATCCGGTGATTTCTGTACACATGGTGACACAGTGTACAGGGGGGTTGGTCTGGTATCTCCCTGAGTGTCGTACACAGTGGTGACGGTGTCTGTGTGATCTCCTGTGTTGACACGTGGTCGGTGATCTGTTTTCTCCCGTGGTGAACGACGGGATCCTGGTGGTCTGCTCCGGTGTGTTGATTGGTGACCGGTGTTTGTTACCTGGTTGCTGCATCGTGTGACCGGTTGTCGTGTACCGTGTATGTTGTCCCCGTGTTTGACACGTGGGAAGTGATCTGGTGATCTCCAGTGTTACAACGTGGTGACAGTGGATCTGTGGTCTCCCGTTACGCAACGTGGTCGGTGATCTTGTGATTCCTGTATCTGTCACCAGTGGTGACAGGGGGTGTTCTGGATCTACACAGTGGTGCAGCGGTGGATCTGTGTGATCCCCTGGTTATCTGTCACACAGTGGTGACACGTGGATCTGTTGTCCCATGGTGACTGGGACGTGTGACTCCCTGGTTTTGTCTCCCAGTGTGACACATGGTGACCGGTGATCTTACCTGGTGATCGTGGACGTGTGACCCGTGTATCTGTACCATGGTACGTATCTGTCAGGTGGTCGTGATCAGGTGGGTCTGTACTCCTGGATCTGTAACGTGGTGACGGGTGGTTGGTGATCCGGGTCTGTATGATCCGGTGTTTTTGGTGACACGTGAGGATCTGTGGTACCGGTGATCTGTGACTCTGGTGTGATCTGTGTACTCAGGTGTTCTGTAACTGGTGACCTGGTTGTATCTCCCAGTGTGCACTACTGGTTGGGTCTGGACGTGTGATCTCGTGGTCTGTATCTGTAACGTGCAGGTGGACGTGTGATCTCTGTGTATCTGCCCGTGGTGACAGGTGAGGGTGATCTGGTTATCTGCCCGTGGTGACACGTGTGACTGGTGATTCCTGTTATCTCCAGTGTGACAGGGTGGGTGGGTCTACCTGGTAAATGACGTGGACCGTGGTGTTTGTCCCTGGTGACGTACAGTTACGTGGACTGTGTGTCGATGGTCAGTGTGCCGGTGATCTGTCCCATGGTGAACGTGGATTGGTATCTCCTGGTGGGTGTCTACACTGGTGAGCGTAACTGTGTGACCCCTGGTTTGTTCCGTGATGTGTCACAGGGTGACTTGGATCTCCCTGTGTTGTCTGCCCGTGTGTCACGGGTCCGGGTCTGGTGTTGTCTCCTGTGTGACGCGTGGGACTGTGGATCTGTTATCTCCAAGTGTGACACGTGGACTGTGACCTGGTGTGTCTGTCCACTGGTGCAGTGTCTGTGGTGATCTGGTCAGTGGACTGGGTCTGTTGTCCCCTGGTAGTATCTGGATCCCTGGTGGTTGACCGTGTGCCGGATGTACCTGTGTGGTTCCGTGCACGTGGTCGGTGTTTTCCACAAGGTGATGTGGATCTGTTATTCCAGTGTACGCGGGTCGTGTGATCCTGTGTTCTGTGAAGCGGTGGTGTGATCTCGTATTATGTTCACCAGTGGTGATCGTGGGTCCTGGTGTTCCCCGATGTGCACAGTGGGAATGGTGATCGTGGTGCTGCCACATGTGGTGGTCTGTGTCCCTGGATACTGTCTGTGTCACGTGGTTGTTGTCCCGGTGTGAAACAGTGGTGTGGATCTCTGTGTTCCAGTTGTCACAGTGGTGACGTGGGATCTGTGTGTCTCCCTGGTTTATCTGTCCCATGTGCACAGTGGATGTGGATTCGGTATTTTTCTACAGTGGTGACAGCGGTGGGATCTGGTGATCTCCCTGGTTTATTGTCACGTGTGACAGCGGTGGGATCTGGGTTGTGTCCCTGGTGTTACGTGATCGTGAGGTGTGATCTGGTCCCTGGTACTGTAATGGTGACGGTGTTGTTATCCCTGGTATGGATCAGTGTGACCGTGGTTTGTATCCCCGTGTACGTACACAGTGGTGGTGTCTGTGTGATCTCCCGGTGTTTCTGTCACCAGGGTGACAGGTGGGTCGTGTGCCCGTGTTGTCGCACAGTGGTGCAGCGGTGGGATCTGGTGATCTCCCTGGTGTTTCGTCCACGTGGTGAAGCGGTGGATTTGTGATTCCCTGGGTTGCTGTCACCGTGGTGAAGCGTGGTGGTACTCCCTGTTGTCGACAGTGGTCGTGGTTTATGTGTCACTGGGTGCTCAACAGTGGTGACGGGGTTGTCTCTGTTTATCTTCACAGTGGCAGCGGGGGATTGGATTCCCGGTTTTCGTGACACGTGGTGACAGGGTGGATTTTGATTCCCTGGTGTTGTCTGTCACACAGTGGTACAGCGGTGGATCTGTGTGATTCCCTGGTGTTGTCTGTCACACAGTGTGACGCGTGGGATTGTGTGATCTCCCTGGTGTTTTTCACAAGTGTGACAGCGGTGGGATTTGTGATCCCCTGGGTTGTTGTCACAGTGGTGACGCGGTGGGATCTGTGTGATCCCCTGGTGTTGTCGTGGTCACAGTGGTGAGCGGTGGATCGTTGACCTGGTGTTGCGTCACACGTGTGACCGTGGATTGTGTGTCTCCCTGGTTACTGTACAGTGTGACAGCGGTGGGATTGTGTGATTCCCTGGTTTATCTGTCACAGTGGTGACAGCGTGGGATGTGTGACTCTGGTTTTGTTCCGTGTGACAGCGGT
>JARQOD010000001.1:323064170-323179216 GCA_033576555.1 Oophaga sylvatica | reverse complement strand
CGATCATTTGTACAAACAATGGGTGTTCAACTAGTCGGAAAGAAGAATTGGTTGCAAATATGAATTTAGCAATTAATTCATCAAAATGTTCTTTCTGGCTCGTCGTAGTCTTTAAGAGGAATTTTTCTACACTTTGCACGCAAAGTTTTTTGTTGGGCTGCTTTGTTGAAGTTGTACCCAGATATTGATTGTCACGTGCAGCACAAGCCATATTTGACCCTGAAAGCACAGTAATTAAAAATATAATTCGACTGCGTATTTGAAGAAATATAACGAAAATATTTTGAAACAAACTTTTTGAACAATGTAATGGTCCTCGTCCTATAAGGGCTGTCTCAAAAGTTATGCTACTCAAGTTTCCGGTGAAGTTGCTGTAATACTAGTAATATCAGAGCAACTGAAAAAAATTATGTCACAAAAGTTTTAAAAATGTTTTTTTAAAAAAATGGTCAATTTGGCAGACTTCAAAAGTGAATTGTAGCCTACAATAAAAAAATAGGCGTATACACACTCTTTTATTTTTACTTAACGTTAATCTTCTGTGAAATATTGCCTTAACATAAATTTAAATTCTATACTCCAGAACTAGTGCTAGAAATTTTTCTTTTCATAGACTTTAACCATCCCAGTAAAACGTCTGTTAAAATAGGTTGTAATTGCCAGACTTACCACTAGTGCTAGGGTCCTGGTGCATAAGAAGCTGTGGGGGTTCATTGACATTAGTTGTATCACTATCAACATCTTCATTTCCCTTCTGGTTGCAGTTTTCATAATGTGATTTCAAACGGCAAACAAGTCCTTGGATATCCTTTTGACAGTATTTGCACTTTGCTCTCCCACCTTTCTTTCCAAGCTCTGCTGGCATCTCAACAAAATGAACCCAAATAGGGTCTCTCTTACGACCTGCCATGGCTCACGCAGATCACTTCTGAAGTTTGATTGTTACTACAGCCAAGTACTGCTGACTGACTATCCAACAAGTTTGGGCATGTCAACTGAATGGAAAAAGAAACTGAAACCAAGCTACAGAAAGTGAAACCAAGCTAGAAGTGTGGAGTTAATTGAACAATGATTGAAAGTTTTAGATTTTAATCGTGATTTATATTAAAAAAATCTTTTGATTTAAATCATGATTAAAATCACAATTTAAATCGATCTGATTTAAATGGAAAAAAATCATTTGATTTAAATCATGATTTAAATTGTTGATTTAAATCGGCGTGATTTAAATCAATCCACCCTGCTGGTCCTTTCCCAGCACACCCTTATTCCCCAAAGGAGCTTATGAAGCTGAGTGCAATGTCTTGGGGTGCTGAACCTTGCACCAAATATGTCTAAGGGTTCTCAGCAAATGGACCCTATGGCCTTTTACAAAACCGAATCCACCCTGCCCTCTCTCAATGGTAATCAATGGGGAAAAAAACCCTCTTGCGCATTAGGATATTGCAGCCAGCTTACCTCTGAATCGCGAGTGCTTATCGGTGCAAACTATGGACATGTTAGAATCTTTACCAGGGTGGGGATAACTCTGTGTTACCTGTGGCCTGAGAATGATAGAGGTGGCCTTCTTTCAGGGTGGATTGATTTAAATCACGCCGATTTAAATCAACGATTTAAATCAAATGATTTTTTTCTATTTAAATCAGATCGATTTAAATCGTGATTTTAATCATGATTTAAATCACTGATTTAAATCAAAAGATTTTTTTAATATAAATCACGATTAAAATCTAAAACTTTCAATCATTGTTCAATTAACTCCACACTTCTAGCTTGGTTTCACTTTCTGTAGCTTGGTTTCAGTTTCTTTTTCCATTCAGTTGACATGCCCAAACTTGTTGGATAGTCAGTCAGCAGTACTTGGCTGTAGTAACAATCAAACTTCAGAAGTGATCTGCGTGAGCCATGGCAGGTCGTAAGAGAGACCCTATTTGGGTTCATTTTGTTGAGATGCCAGCAGAGCTTGGAAAGAAAGGTGGGAGAGCAAAGTGCAAATACTGTCAAAATGATATCCAAGGACTTGTTTGCCGTTTGAAATCACATTATGAAAACTGCAACCAGAAGGGAAATGAAGATGTTGATAGTGATACAACTAATGTCAATGAACCCCCACAGCTTCTTATGCACCAGGACCCTAGCACTAGTGGTAAGTCTGGCAATTACAACCTATTTTAACAGACGTTTTACTGGGATGGTTAAAGTCTATGAAAAGAAAAATTTCTAGCACTAGTTCTGGAGTATAGAATTTAAATTTATGTTAAGGCAATATTTCACAGAAGATTAACGTTAAGTAAAAATAAAAGTGTGTATACGCCTATTTTTTTTTTTTTATTGTAGGCTACAATTCACTTTTGAAGTCTGCCAAATTGACCATTTTTTTAAAAAAACATTTTTAAAACTTTTGTGACATAATTTTTTTCAGTTGCTCTGATATTACTAGTATTACAGCAACTTCACCGGAAACTTGAGTAGCATAACTTTTGAGACAGCCCTTATAGGACGAGGACCATTACATTGTTCAAAAAGTTTGTTTCAAAATATTTTCGTTATATTTCTTCAAATACGCAGTCGAATTATATTTTTAATTACTGTGCTTTCAGGGTCAAATATGGCTTGTGCTGCACGTGACAATCAATATCTGGGTACAACTTCAACAAAGCAGCCCAACAAAAAACTTTGCGTGCAAAGTGTAGAAAAATTCCTCTTAAAGACTACGACGAGCCAGAAAGAACATTTTGATGAATTAATTGCTAAATTCATATTTGCAACCAATTCTTCTTTCCGACTAGTTGAACACCCATTGTTTGTACAAATGATCGAAGGAATAAGACCAGGCTACAAACCACCAAGTAGATTTGATATCTCAGGAAAACATCTTCAGGCTGTATACGACAAAGAAAGAGCGGCTTGTACAAAATATTTGAAAGACAAAGTTGTTAACATGAGCTTGGATGGTTGGAGCAACATCCACAACGACCCCATAATTTGCACTTGTGTCACAACAGAAGATGGTGAAACTTACCTTACAGACACAATCGACACATCTGGAAATTCACATACTGCTGAATATTTACTTGAAATTGCTAAGAACTCAATTCACCAATGCCAAGAACAGTTTGGATGTAAAGTAAGGAGCTTAGTTACTGATAACGCAAGCAATGTGTCAAAAATGCGAGCGGAACTGGCACATGAGGATGACACAAATGTCATTACATACGGTTGTTCTGCCCATTTGTTGCATCTTTTGGCAAAAGACCTGCATATTTCGGGTGTCAAGGAACATGTTGTAGAAATTGTTAAATATTTCCGCAATAATCATTTTGCACATGCAACCTACAAGGAAATGGGAGGACTGAAGTTGGTTCTACCACAAGATGTTAGATGGAATACCTTGGCTGAATGCTTGGAACTGTTTATTAACAACTGGTCAAAATTAGTGTCCATTTGCGAAACACATCGGGATAAAATTGATGCTAATATACGAAGCAAAGTATTAAATCTTGGTGTGAAGAGAAATGCCGAGGACCTTTTGGAAAGGTTAAAGCCAATATCTATTGTGTTGGATAAAATGCAGAAAGATACTGCAACCATAGCTGATGCCACAGAAGTTTGGAAAGATTTAGAAGGTTCGCTAGATCGCTTGAACCTCTCAAACAATGTAAAGGTTGCAATACACCACCGCAAGGACCAAGCATTAAAAGAAGAACACTATTTAGCCAATATCTTGCATCCCATCTACAGAGGGAAAAAACTATCTGAGGCGGAAATCAACTCTGCAATGGAGTGGCTCGCCAATACTAACCATGACATTGTGGCAACTGTGCTGAAATTGAAGTGTGAATCTGCACCATTTCAAAAATACATGTTTGCAGATAACGTCGTTAATGAACTAAAACCACTGGACTGGTGGAAGTCGCAATCAGTTGTTCTTCCAGCGAAGATAATAAATGTAGCTACTCAGCTACTGACTGCATCGGCTTCATCGGCAGGAGTAGAGAGATTGTTTTCTTCATTTGGTTTTGTGCACACAACACCAGTCCGAAACCGCTTAGGAACTGCTAAAGCAGGACAACTAGTTTTCCTATTAAAAGTCCTAAATAAACAGTAGACTTAAAGGACTGATGTATTCACTGAAGATGTTTGCTTACTTCAAACGTTAGAGATAGGCTATTGTTAAAAAGTACTTACTCTCTGTAGTTCAATTCTGATTGTTTAATAGTGCAAATAAAAATTATTAGGTTTCATAATCATCAACTGTTTTAATATTTTATTTGTGTAAAATAATTTGATTTGCAAAAAGACAAAGTTTTGCTTGTGTACAACTTGATTAAAAAAAAACGGATTACTTACCGGTAATGCTCTTTTATAGAGCCCACGACAGCACCCACTGAGAGAGGGGATCCGCCCCTAGGAACAGGAAACCTACAGAGAGATAAAAGGGGCGGCCCCCCCTCGCTCCTCAGTTGGTTTACAGAGAATGAGAGGAACCGCCACACAAGTTTCAGTTAATTTGCACCATAACATGTTTAACATATATATACATATTTATACTGCTGGACTATATATAGTCAATATAATCAATCCTTCACCATACAGAATGCACCGTGTATACTACAACTAGGGGAGGGAAGTGAGTGGGTGCTGTCGTGGGCTCTATAAAAGAGCATTACCGGTAAGTAATCCGGTTTTTTCTCTTCGCCACGACAGCACCCACTGAGAGATTTTCAGAGACAATTACTGGGAGGGATCACCGTGTCAAGGATTGATCCACCAAACACTAGGTCTGATGAGGAGGATAGATCTAATCTATAGTGATCATAGAAGGTGAAGCCCAGGTTGCGGCCTTACATATAAGGTCTATTGGGACATCTGCTCTTTCTGCCCAGGAGGAAGATATGGCTCGTGCGGAATGCGCCTTCACGCCTTGTGGTGGAACTTTTCTCTTTTGCCACATACGCCAGTGCTATTGTGTCTCTAATCCATCGAGATAGCGTGCTTTTCGTCACTCCTGTACCTTTGCGGCTGCCGTGGAAAGAGACAAAGAGAGCCCTGCTCTTCCTCCAGGGGCTAGTCCTATCTAGATATGCCAAAACTGTTCTTCTAACATCTAGAGTGTGGAATTTCTCTTCCTGTGGTGATGAGGGATTATCATAAAAGGAAGGAAGATAAATTTCTTGAGATCTATGAAATTTAGTAGGCACTTTAGGAAGATAAGACGGGTCAGTTTTTAACACTATCTTGTCAGGATATATAGACAAAAAAGGAGGATCTATTGACAAGGCGTGGAGATCACTCACTCTTCTCGCTGAGGTCAAGGCTACTAATAAAATGGTTTTTAATGAAGCATATTTTATTGGAACTGAATGAAAGGGCTCAAATGGACTTTCTGTTAAGGCGTCTAGGACTAGGTTTAAGTCCCAAGATGGCATTTGTGGTATATGGACTGGTTCTGCTCGATGGCATGCTGAGATAAACCGAGCTACCCATTTATTGCCTGCTATGTCACAACTATATAAGGCACCTAGAGCCGACACCTGGACCTTAAGTGTATTTACTGATAGGCCTAATTCATGCCCTTTTTGCAAAAACTCTAGAATAGCTGGGATAGGTACTTCACTAGATAGGTGAACTGAATGAAAAGTTAGAAATTTCCTCCAGACTCTGGCATATATATTAGTAGTGGTCTCCTTCCTGCTATGTAGAAGCGTATTAATCAGTCCGTTCGAAAATCCTCTTAGTTTTAATAGCTTCCTTTCAAATTCCAGGCCGTGAGGCGCAATCCTTTGACCTGAGGGTGATAGAAGGGCCCCTGTGAGAGAAGGTCCCGGTCCCAAGGGAGGATCCATGGATCCGAAATCGACATGGCTCTCAGCCACGAGAACCACGGCCTCTTGGGCCAGAACGGGGCTATTAGGATTACTCTCGCTTTTTCCTCTCTTATTTTCCGGATGACAATCGGTAACAGAATCATTGGAGGAAAGGCATAGGCCAAGTGGAATGTCCACGGGATCTGTAAGCCGTCGAGAATGTCCGGATTGTCCTGCCTGAATAAGGAGGCAAACTTTTTTACCTGCCTGTTGTTTTGTGTGGCAAACAGGTCTATATCTGGTGTACCCCATTTGAACGTTATCCTTTTGAAGATGTGATGATTGAGTATCCATTCCCCTTGGTGCAGGGTATGACGACTGAGAAAATATGCCTTGACATTGTCTATTCCTCTGACGTGCAGGGCCGACAGGGATAGGAGATGACTTTCTGCCAATGTTAAAATTTTTTCTGCAATAAACATGAGTGGCATTGATCGTGTACCTCCTTGGTGGTTTAGGTACGCTACTGAGGTGCTGTTGTCCGACAAGATCCTTGTATGAGTCCCTTGCAGCTGCGGAAGGAAATTACATATGGCATGATATATAGCTTTTAGCTCTCTCATGTTTGACGAATCCTCTGACTCTGACCTAGACCACTGTCCCTGCGCCACATTATCCTCCCAATGAGCCCCCCACCCTAAAGGGCTGGCATCTGTGATTACTATATTTGAGGGAACCACTATCCACGGAACACCTCCCGACAGATTATCTGAATCTAGCCACCAGATTAGGGAACTGATTACCTCCGGGGTCAGGGATATTTTATTTTCTAACTGTCCCTGTAACCTCTCTTCTTGCTGTAGGATTAATCTTTGCAATTTTCTGGTATGAAACTGGGCCCACCGAACTGCCAGGATACATGAGGTCAAAGAGCCCAGCAAAGACATGCCTTCTCTTAGAGATAGTATAGGATCATGTATTACCGTTTGTACCTTATTAATTATAGTTAATTTCTTTGCCTCCGGTAGCCTACATTTCTGACTTACTGAGTCCAGATGAAGGCCTAGGAACGTCTGACAGGTTACCGGCCGTAGCCTTGATTTTTCCCAGTTGATCAGCCAACCTAAGTTCTGTAGGGATGAAATTACGTCAGACAGCCTGTGCTCACATTGTTGGAATGAATTTCCTACTATTAGCAGATCATCCAGGTATGGAATTACCAGTGTGTCTCTTACTCGTAAATACGACATCACCTCCAGCATCAGTTTTGTGAAGACGCGTGGTGCCATAGATAGCCCGAATGGCATTGCCGCAAACTGCAGATGACGAATTTGGCCTTCTAATGTGACCGCCACTCGGAGAAAGCGTTGATGCGAGACATGTATTGGTAGATGATAATATGCATCTTTGAGATCCACGACCACCATGTAGCATCTGGGAAATAAGAGTTTTATCGCTGATCTTATAGACTCCATTTTGAAGGTTTGGGTTTTCAAAAAGGTATTCAGTTTTTTTAGATTAACTATGGTTCTAAATGAACCATCTGGCTTAGTTACCAGAAATAAAGGAGAGTAAAAGCCTTTCTCTTTTTGATTTACCGGAACCTCTATTAACACTTTCTTGGATAGTAGGCTTTTAATTTCTAATTCTAACGCTTCTTGTTGAGCCTGGGATTTTAGAGAAGTCAATAGAAAGGAGTCCGGAGGATTCCTGACAAATTCTAATGTTAGGCCTGATTTTACGATGTTAATGGCCCAGGGGTTAGTTGTAATTTGTTCCCACCGATAACCGAAGTGTAATAGTCTGCCACCCACCGGTAAGTTGGTACTAGCGGAACTTATCTCCCGATCTGAAGGGACGTCTACCGAATAGGTTTCCCTTTTGTTTGAAATCCTTGTTATTCCAAGAATTCTGGGACTTATAATCCTTCCTTCTGCTAAACGATGGCCTCCTGAATGCCCTCCTGTAGGATGGAACGTATGGATTAGGGAAGCCTTTATTCCTTTCTCCTGCTTTAGTTAAGATATCATCCAGTACTGCACCAAACAGGTACTCACCCTGACAGGGTATAGCGCAGAGTTTTGATTTAGCTTGCGTATCCCCCTTCCAACCTTTCAACCATAACGCCCTTCGGGCTGCATTGGTTAGTCTTGCTGTTCTTGCCGCCAGGCGGAGAGAGTCTACTGAGGGTCTGAAAGAAATGCTGCTGCACCTCTAATTAAAGGGATGGAAGACCGTAGCTTGTCTCTGGAGAGGCCCTTCTTTATATTTTCCTCCAACTGATCCAACCATACTAACATGGCCCTGCCTGTACAAGTGGCCGATATTGCGGGTTTAAATGCCCCTATACATGACTCCCAGGACCTTTTTAGAAGTGCATCTGCTTTCCGGTCTAGGGGTTCCGACAAAATTCCAGCATCCTCTACTGGCAATGATGATTTGCGGGAGGTTGACGCTACAGCAGCATCCACCTTGGGTGCTTTCTCCCAGGAGGCCAGGTCCTTGTCATCAAAGGGGTATCGTCGTTTTGACGCGGCTGGCATAAAACCTTTCTGCCCTTGTTTCTCCCACTCTTTCTTTACCAATTCCGTAATAGCCGGATCTATTGGGAACACTCGCCGTTTGCGCTGGGAGATACCTGCGAACATAATCTCCTGAGGAGTTTTAGGGTCTTTTGTATCAGATAATCCCATAGTGTTCCGAACTGACTTAATCAGATTATTAATACTATCTGTTGGAAAACAGGTATGCTCCTCCTCCTCTGATGAACCTGATTCACATGAAGCGTCTGAATTGAGTTCCCCGCTGTCTGAGGAGGATTCCACCTTAGGTGGGGTTCTCTCACTAAGGGATTTCCTTCCCGTAATACTACTGGCTCCCCCTAGGGCCTGTAACTCCTCTCTGATCATTAAGCGGATATCTTCTGCTCTCACAGAACTTTCCTCCTGTAGCGTATGGCTAATACAATCCTGACATAATCTTTTGGGATAAGTGTCCGGAAGAGGTTGGGAGCATAAAGCACATTCTTTATGTTTGGTCTTTTCCGTTTTTTTGGCCTAGGGACACACAAACAAGGGGGAAGGGAAAGGGCCATCAGCTTGACAGATGTGACTTATAACACTCACCCAGTGAAGCTTTTTGTCAAGATGGTACCGGTCTTAAGGATGGAGGGTCCGGCTGCGGTATGGAGCGACTTGATTTCCCTCCAGATCTGCTTGTGGAACCACTCTGCTTAGAGTGTCCACTTCCACTTTTTCTGCCGCTGCTGCTGCCGCTGTGATGTGGCACCACCAGTTCCTCAGGTGGGCGCAACGCAGGATCGCTTGGGGACGACATTGCTGCGCACCGCTATGCATATGATCGGTGCTTTTATGCAGCTTCCCCATTTTTTTTTTTTTTTTTTTTTTCATTTCAGCGCTGACCCGGAAGTGCTAGGTTCACTTCCGGGTTCTCTGCCTTCCTGCGCCTGCGCAGCCGCTCCTCTAGCAGCGCTCCATGATTTTTTAATAAGCAATTTGCCGGGACCTCTCCTGACCACGCGCTCGCGTTCCTGACCGCTGCGGTCCCGTCCCTACCCGGAAAGAGCGGCGATGGGACCTTTCCTCTTGACCTGCCGAGGCTCCCAGCGTTATCAGGTAGGGCAGCCTCGGCTCAGTATGTGACACCCGTATTATATGCGAGCCAGAGCAATCCTGCTCCTGGCCTCGCACCTGGGAATATTCTCCTGTGACGGTGGGCTGCGACCCCTGCCGTTGCCGTCCTCAGACCCGTTACCTCCAGGCATGTGCGGTGTCTTTCTCGTCCCAGCAGAGGAGGGATAAACCCCGACGCTGCTTCTGGTGCTGGAGCCCCTGCTGCTCCAAAAGAAACCGCACAGGCGGCTATCCAGCCCAGGAATCCTCTTCTCAAGTAGGTTCCTCTCCTAGGAACAGGAAACAACTGAGGAGCGAGGGGGGGCCGCCCCTTTTATCTCTCTGTAGGTTTCCTGTTCCTAGGGGCGGATCCCCTCTCTCAGTGGGTGCTGTCATGGCGAAGAGAAAATCCTATTTAAATCAAAAAAATCTGATTTTTTTTTTTTTTGATTTTTTTTTTAAAAAATCATGATTTTTATCCACCCTGCCTTCTTTACAAAAAGTCATTTGATTACCCAGCTTTTTGGTGATAAAAGCTGGTTGTCATTCTGCTTCTCAGAAACCCATCACATAAAGAAAAAAAAATAGCTGAATATTACACTTTAAATATTTTGTTTATAAAATTCTTACTCTAATTTCAGTATTAGAAAGTTATTTTATCGTTTTATTACAAAGGGGTTATTCACCCCCTATCGGGCGAAGCACTTGTTTTCTCACAGTTTGAGTCGAGTGTTAACTTTCTGTGAACTATTTTGTCTTACATGAGAGAATCACATCACAGGTGCAGAGTAGACAGAGATGTTAAGGGTATGTGCACACGTTGCGGATTCTGTTGCAGTTCTGCAGCAGATTTTGCCTTGCAGATCTGCAGCAGAACTGCAAGCGATGTACAGTGCCATTCTAGTCAATGGAAATCAAAAAATGCAGTGCACATGCTGCAGATTTTTCTGCGCAGATTTGGTGCGGATTTAAAACTGCAGCATGTCACTTCTTTTGTGCAGAACTGCAGCGGTTTTACACCTGCTCCATTAGGCTATGTGCACACGTTGCGGAATTGCCATGGAAATTTCCGCGGCAATTCCGCACCTCCCTGCCGCGGGAAATCCGCATATTATAGGTATGCGTATTCCCTAAAGGAAATCTGTCATTACATTTGACCTATCAGGTTAAAGTGCTGAAAACAGTCCTCCCTATGTGTCTCATATCAGCTGTGTTGTTGCTGAGAAATCATCTCATCACTTTATACACAGGTGCTTCTCACAAAATTAGAATATCATCAAATAGTTAATTTCAGTTCTTCAATACAAAAAGTGAATCTCATAAGTTATATAGTCGTTACAGAGTGATCTATTTCATGTGTTTATTTCTGTTAATGTTGATGATTATGGCTTACAGCCAATGAAAACCCAAAAGTCATTATCTCAGTAAATTAGAATACTTTATAACACCAGCTTGAAAAATGATTTTAAAATCCAAAATGTTATCCTACTGAAATGGGTGTTCAGTAAATGCACTCAATACTTGGTCAGGGCTCCTTTTCCATCAATTACTGCATCAATGCGACGTGGCATGGAGGCGATCAGCCCGTGGCACTGCTGAGGTGTTATGGAAGCCCAGGTTAGTTTGATAGCAGCCTTCAGCTCGTCTGCATTGTTGTGTCTGGTGTCTCTCATCTTCCTCTTGACAATACTCATAGATTCTTGATGGGATTAAGGTCAGGCGAGTTTGCTGGTGAATCAAGCACAGTGATACTGTTGTTTGTAAACCAGTCATTGGTACTTTTGGCAGTGTACAGTCATGGCCAAAAGTTTTGAGAATGACACAAATATTATATTTTCACATGATCTGCTGCCCTGTGGTTTTTATGTGTGTTTGACAGATGTTTTTATCACAGACAGAAATATAATAATTGCAAACATATGAGTAACAAAAGCTTATATTGACAGTTAGAATGAGTTAATGCAGCAAGTCAATATTTGCAGTGTTGACCCTTCTTCTTCAGGACCTCTGCAATTCTCCCTGGCATGCTCTCAATCAACTTCTGGACCAAATCCTGACTGATAGCAGTCCATTCTTGCACAATCAATGCTTTCATTTTGTCAGAATTTTTAGGTTTTTGTTTGTCCACCCGTCTCTTGATGATTGACCACAAGTTCTCAATGGGATTAAGATCTGGAGAGTTTCCAGGCCATGGACCCAAAATCTATATGTTTTGTTCCCTGAGCCATTTAGTTATCACCTGTGCTTTATGGCAAGGTGCTCCATCATGCTGGAAAAGGCATTGTTGATCGCCAAACTGCTCTTGGAGGGTTGGGAGAAGTTGCTCTTGGAGGACATTCTGGTACCATTCTTTATTCATGGCTGTGTTTTTAGGCAAGACTGTGAGAGAGCCGATTCCCTTGGCTGAGAAGCAACCCCACACATGAATGGTTTCAGGATGCTTAACAGTTGGCATGAGACAAGACTGGTGGTAGCGCTCACCTTGTCTTCTCCGAATGAGGCGTTTTCCTGATGTCCCAAACAATCGAAAAGGGGATTCATCAGAGAAAATAACTTTACCCCAGTCCTCAGCAGTCCACTGCCTGTACCTTTTGCAGAATATCAGCCTGTCCATGATGTTTTTTCTGGAGAGAAGTGGCTTCTTTGCTGCCCTTCTTGAGACCAGGCCTTGCTCCAAGAGTCTCCGCCTCACAGTGCGTGCAGATGCACTCACACCTGCCTGCTGCCATTCCTGAGCAAGCTCTGCACTGCTGGTAGCCCGATCCCGTAGCTGAAACATTTTTAAGGGACGGTCCTGGCGCTTGCTGGTCTTTCTTGGGCGCCCTGAAGCCTTTTTGGCAATAATGGAATCTCTCTCCTTGAAGTTCTTGATGATGCGATAGATTGTTGACTGAGGTGCAGTCTATCTAGCTGCGATACTCTTCCCTGTTAGGCCATTTTTGTGCATTGCAATGAAGACTGCACGTGTTTCTTTAGAGATAACCATGGTTAACAGAAGAGAAACAATGATGCCAAGCACCAGCCTCCTTTTAAAGTGTCCAGTGGTGTCATTCTTACTTAATCATGACAGATTGATCTCCAGCCATGTCCTCATCAACACCCACACCTGTGTTAATGGAGCAATCACTGAAAAGAGGTTAGCTGGTCCTTTTAAGGCAGGGCTGCAATGATGTTGAAATGTGTTTTGGGGGATAAAGTTCATTTTCTAGCCTAATATTGACTTTGCAAGTAATTGCTGTTAAGCTGATCACTCTTTATAACATTCTGGAGTATATGCAAATTGCCATTAGAAAAAGTGAAGCAGTAGACTTTGTAAAAATTAATATTTGTGTCATTCTCAAAACTTTTGGCCATGACTGTAGACAGGTGCCAAGTCCTGCTGGAGAATTAAATTTCCATCTCCAAAAAGCTCGTTGGCAGAGGGAAGCATGAAGTGATCTAAAATTTCCTGACTTTAGACACCAGACACAACAATGCAGACGAGCTGAAGGCTGCTATCATGCCACGCCGCATTGATGCAGCAATTGATGCAAAAGGAGTCCCGACCAGGTATTGAGTGCATTTACTGAACGTACTTTTCAGTAGGCCAACATTTTGGATTTTAACCCCTTTACCCCCGAGGGTGGTTTGCACGTTAATGACCAGGCCTATTTACAATTCTGACCACTGTCCCTTTATGAGGTTATAACTCTGGAACGCTTCAACGGATCTTGGCGATTCTGAGATTTTTTCGTGACTTACTGTACTTCACGTTAGTGGTAAAATTTCTTTGATATAACTTGGGTTTATTTGTGAAAAAAATGGAAATTTGGTGAAAATTTTGTAAATTTCACAATTTTCAAACTTTTTATTTTTATGCCATTAAATCAGAGAGTTAAATACACTGAAACGTCTTTAGAAAACCACTCTCTGGATGTATAGTGGACATCCACTATGCTGTAACATGTATGTAGCCTCAAACCCGCAGTGATTACTGATTGTGTGTACGTACCATTATGCTTGTGATGATCTACTTTTGTGAAGACTTTTCATTGTTTAGTGTGGTCCTTTGAAATAGATCTCGGTGTACTTGTGGAGCTTCTTTTCTTTCAATTTTTTTTTTTATTACTAAAAATGTATGAGAAAAAAGATGAAAGCTAATATCCCCATAGACACTGACAGACTGGATTGGGCAGTGTCAGACAATCGTGATGTACCCTGTGGACAAACAAAATGGAAATATCCTATCAATTTATAAATTTCCAGGATTAATAGCAGGAGTTCTAAGGAAAAAAAGTTCCAAAGTTATTGTTTTTAGGGTAAGTTTACACCATGAGAATTTGTGTGAACTGGTGTGCTGTATAAATGAGCAATTCGATTTGCGCTTGTCTGATCGGGCATCCAGTTCTCCATAGCAGTTGGTCTTCATTTCTTTTCTAGGCATCCTCATCTTGGGCACCTCGTGACAAGGCATCATGTGATGTCATGGGGCCTAGTAGATGACTAGAGGTGCCGAGGATTGGCACAGCATTGAAGATCAGCTACCATGAAGGATGGGACTGGATGCCAGACCAGGGCAGTGAGAATAGAAAGAACCCTAGTCTCTTCAATAAAACTGGTTTTCAGAGACTTGGCACAATAGTTGATGAGCGATAAAGTTGATTTATTAATGCAATCCAAAAAAAGATGTTTCAGTCCTTTGGCCCTTCATCAGTAGTGTATGGCACCTTTAATACACCCAGCGTGCCATACACTGATTCCTAAAACTGGTTTTCAGTCGCACAAATTTCTGCATCTAATCTGCCATGTGTGACTTAAGCTGTGTTCACACAATGTGCTCCTTACTTTTTTTTTTGTGATTTTCTAAAACGTATGAAGGAGTTTTTACTGCTTTTTGGAAAATTGTGGCAAAAAAGCGCATTGCAAATGCTTAATGTAAGCACAGCCTTAAGGTTTTCTTCGTGTTTTTGCATGCAGAAACACAGCTTTTTTGTGTGCCAAAAATCCACTACGTTTAACAAGTAAAGTGGGTATGATTTAATGAAAACTCATGGCCAGTGTGTTTACGGTTGGCTGCAGACGAGTGTATGAAAAATCGTCCATGTTTCATCCACAAAAAGTGGACGTTTTGTTTACACTTAACATCTGATTTTTATCCATGTCCATTTTTTACGTCTTGCTGCTATCCATTTTCATACAACTGCATTAAAAAATGTACAAGACCAAATGCAGTTTTCTAGGTTTATAATTAGAAATGTATCTGTAAAAATAAGAATCCACTTCTTTCTTTTTTTGGACTGTTGGTTGAGAAAAATTTGTCCATCTGAACAGCTCTATTTGATAACGTGAGTCAGCTCGTCAGCATGAGCCCCAAGGCAGATTTTTATTTTTTTTTTGTGGGAAAATCTACCTTAAGCGAAATGAATATAAGTTCATGAAAACTCATGCCCACAGTGTGTGTTAAGTTGCTGAGGAATTGTTTATTTTTTTTTGTTCAGTTTTTTCCCTGTAGACTGAAAGAATGCATGCAAATCCCAGCGTTTCTTCTCTAAAAAAATGCATTTAAAAACACACCAAGAACGCTCAAAAGGAAGGAAAAATAAATAAATAGTGCAGCAAAAGCAACAATCAAAGAGAAATTATGTTGTGCATTTTAGGCAGAGACCTAAAGGAAAAAAGATGGGAAGATATACAGTGTTGTGGAACAGCTTTTTTAGCTATAGTTTGCATTTGTTTATGGAAAGCATTTGTTTTTTTTTCACTTAACAAAAAACAGACTGTGGCCACAAAACCACAGTGGGAATTGCATATACTGTAATTTTGATTCCTTTTTTGTATTTGGTTGTTAAATCAATTTCCATTTCAATGGGAGTAAAACTGCAGTAAAAATACTGAAAGAATTAACTTGCTGATTTTTTTTTTAAAAATCTCAGCACCAGTCAAAAAACACAAGGGAAAATACACTCTGTGAATAAGATTTTTGGTATCGCATTCATTTTGCCATTATTGTAAACCTGTTTTTTCCAAACAAGAACTTGGGAAAAAGTCTAAAAAAAAAAAATACTGCATGTGAACAAGCCCTAATAAGGAGCCTGAAAGAAAATGCATGTAACATCACAGTTACATTTGTAAGTTCAGAATCCCAGTTTCTGAAACAAAAAAAGAATTTTAGAAGATGTACCAAATCTTTGTTTGACATGGTTTTGATGTATGAGGAGTTTGTTTCCTCCATTGATTCACTAGTTAGATTTGGTGGCTATTGTCAATCTAATGTGCCTCAAGAATGGCCATGTTCCTGCACCACAGATTTTTTTTTTTGCAGCATTGAAAAATCGGCTGTGTATAAAACCCATGTCAACAAGCCCTTACTGGGTATACAGTTATTTCCTAGACGTGACAGGTCTGCTTTTAGACAACCCTCTTGCAGCTTCACCTGGACGGTGTCTTCTAGCTTTGCTATTACTGTTCATAGATGAGATTGAAAACGCGTTGGAGGAGTTTGTAAATGAAATAATTTTGCAGAAAGGTTCGACTATACATTTACCATGTGATTGTATGAAGGGGAGGTTTCCATGACTTTAGAGATTTTTACCCCTGCTGTTTGCACATCTGGTGGCAGCTTCTTAGCACAGGCTGACATTCGTGGACCTGTTGGTATACAGTGATAACACTGAAGGATTCCATAATGGTGGGGTTGGAAGTAGTACTGGAAGTCTCCCAGAACTGGAGTACTGAAGGAAAGTATAGGCTGGAGAGCTCCCTTTAAACCCTTCCTGCGGATACTGATCACTGGATGCAAATATATGGTTTTTGTTCAGGAATTCAGTTCGTATAATGTTTTTGTTAGTTCTGCCTAAGTAAAATAATTAAGGAATAGATCATATCAAGAAAAGACCTGTTAAGCAGCTTGTGTCTCCTGAGAGTCACTATTGTGAGTGACTTTTGTCATATTTCTGAAGTTAGTGGGAAAATAAGTATTTTATAACACAACAATGTATTTTTCTAGTTTTGATTTTTAGCTTCTCTCTCTCACAGGTGAAGTGTACCTACAATAAATATTACTGTCCTCTCCATTATTTGTAGGTGGGAAAACTTGCAAAATTGTCCGTGTATCAAATACTTATTTTCCCCACTGTATATCTGAATCCTGTTTGCACAAACATTGAATTCCCTTGTCTGACATAGGTGTAGTTGATCAGCGGCTTGTACTGGCATATCTAATAGTGGTATCTGCTTCTGCCAGCTAAGTACCGTATATACTCATGTATAAGCCGACCCCCCCCCCCCTTTTACCACAAAAAACTGGGAAAACTTGTTGACTCGCTTATAAGCCTAGGGTGGAAAATGCAGCAGCTACTGGTAAATTACAAAAATAAAAATAGATGCCAATAAAAGTAAAATTAATTGAGACATCAGTAGGTTAAATGTTTTTGAATATCCATATTGAATTAGGAGCCCCATATAATGCTCCATACAGTTAATGATGGGCCCCATAAGATGCTCCATACAAAGTACTCCCCTTATAATGCTCCATAAAGGTTAATGGCCCCATAAGATGCTACATAGAATATGCTGCTCCATAAAAGTTATGCCCCCATAAGATGCTCCATATATTTTATGCCCCATATGATGCTCTATAGATTATGCCCCCATATGATGCTCCATAGATTATGTCCCCCTAAAATGCTCCATAGATTATGCCCCCCTAAGATGCTCCATATATTATGCCCCATAGATTATGCCCCCATATGATGCTTTATAGATTATGCCCCCATAAAATGCTCCATAGATTATTCCCCCATAAAATGCTCCATAGATTATGCCCCATATGCTCCATAGATTATGCCCCCACATGCTCCATAGTTTATGCCCCCACATGCTCCATAGTTTATGCCCCCATATGCTCCATAGATTATCCCCCCATATGCTCCATAGATTATCCCCCCATATGCTCCATAGATTATCCCCCCATATGCTCCATAGATTATCCCCCCATATGCTCCATAGATTATCCCCCCATATGCTCCATAGATTATCCCCCCATATGCTCCATAGATTATGCCCCATATGCTCCATAGATTATGCCCCCATATGCTCCATAGATTATGCGCCATATGTTCCACAGTATAGGTGTCAGGGACACCGCACTGCACTTGCTCACTGAGCCAGTGCGTGTGTCCTTAGTGAACAAACTATGCCCAAAGATACCTGTAGCAGAACCGCAGCAGAGATGACGTGTGTTTCTCAGTAACAGGACCTTCCACATGTGACTGCTAGTGGGCGGAGCCGGCCACACGTCTCTCAGAGTCAGCAGTAGCAGATAAAGAATGCTTCAGAGCAAAGGACCTGCAGGCACGTGACTGCTAGTGGGCGTGGCCTAAGCTCCAGAGAGCTATGAGGTGAAGGAAAACTCCTAGAAGGGTAACTACGGGACACAGTTACCAAGGGGCATATACCGAACGGATAATCAGAACGTAGCCAAGGGGTCATACACATAGAGGGCGACGAAGTACAAGAGGAGCAGGCAGAGCGAAGTCAGAACGTAGCCAAGGGTCATACACGTAGAGAGCGACGAAGTACAAGAGGAGCAGGCAGAGCGGAGTCAGAACGTAGCCAAGGGTCATACACGTAGAGGGTAGCAGAGTACAAAAGGGACAGGCAAAACTCAAAACAGGGACACAGCCAAATCAGAACCAGACAAACAGAACGTAGCACAGGCACAAAGCACTGGCACAAGCACAACAGGGTCACACACACTCGGCCAAGGGTCAGAGTATAAGCGACAGAGGATGGCCCCACAATGAGGCTATAAAAAGCCTCCCAGAATCCCAGAGTGAGGCCATCCCGGTTAACCCTAAAACCACCTAATCCCAGAAACTCAGCAGACCATGACAATAGGTCCCTTATGCTGCCGCTGCTGCTGTAACAAAAAAAAATGACATACTCCCCTCTCGTCGCTGGGGCCAGGTGCCGGTGTCCTGAGCAGGCGGGGACACCGGCGTGCTATTGGGGACAGGTGCCTGCGTCACCGCTCGCTCAGGGCCCCGGCACCTGAGATATTCACCTGTCCCCGGTCCACCGCTGCGCGTCGCTGTCTTCCGGGTCCTCTTGTCAGTGTGTGCTCAGACAGAGGGCGCGGCGCACACTAACTACGTCATCGCGCCCTCTGCCTGAACATCACAGCCAGAGGACGCGAGGACACAGCAGCAGTGGACCGGGGACAGGTGAATATCTCCTATACTTACCCACTCTGCAGCCCCTGCTCTTCTCCCGGCGTCTCCGGCGGCTCTTCCTTCCTATAGTGGTCACGTGGTACCGCTCATTAAAGTCATGAATATGTGCAGGGAGGAGCTTGAGATCGTGGGAGAAGCAGGGGGCCTGCAGAGATGCGCCGGCAGGGTGGTAAGTATGATCTGACTTCCCCTCCCCCGCCGACCCCCGTTATCTGACTCCTTCCCCTCCCCCGCCGACCCCCTTTATATGACTCGCGTATAAGCTGAGAGGGGGACTTTCAGCCTTAAAAAATGGGCTGAAAATCTCGGCTTATACACGAGCATATACGGTAAGTTGCCATTGAGTTCTACCCTTTTAGGGGTATGTGCCATTTACTCACATTTTGCTGTGGATTGCACTGAGGTCTGAAGCAAAATCCACAAGTTGTGTCAATAAATATTCTGTTTAACTTAACAACAAGCTTCTGCTTGCTGATTTCACCACTCCTAGCAGAATTTCCATGTCCTCCTTAGTACATCCTGTCCTTCCTTAGTGATGTTTTGTCGCATGTGATTGTTACTGGCACCCACTATGTTGGCACGCTGTAACAGCCAGGGACTTTTTCAAATGTCCGTGAAAAAAAAAAATCGATGAATCCATGACACTTTGAGGCTGGTGTTTCCTTTTCAGTGTGATTGTAATGACGATTACAGCTCTCAGTTCAATCCAGTGAGCATTATTAGTAGTTACTGTCCGCATGTATAACGTATAATCCTTATACAATGTATAAACTTTAATAACCACATATCCAGGTTCAAGGTAATGTAGTTGTGAACCCGGTTCACATGATAGCTACATGAATCTTGTGGTAAGACGACTCGCTCGGCTCTCCTGAAGGTAGACTCAGGACACATGTTCTCTGGGTTTTCTTTCTGCTGGTTTATTATCAGCCATAAACTCATGCAGGTTTCGCAGGAAAAGTAAACATGACCCTTCTGGGTTAAACGGGAGAACATAAAAAAACAAACAATAACTCAGTTCATAGATGAGTGGGTTCCGCCCGTCTCTCGGTAGCATAAACGGCACTGCCAAAGTCCTTGTGGAAAGCTCTGCAGCTTCCACTATCCTGTCTGGAGACTTGCCTCTCCAGACCACACTCTAGAGAACAAAAACAGGACTGAGCTTTTATCCATTGCTCAGCCATACCCTGAGGGGAGGTAAGGGGAATGCCTCCCGCCCTCTTTGACATTCCCATAAAACCGCACCTCCTTTAACAGAGAAAACCTACCATCATATAACATGCTGGCAGATAAATAAAGTAGGTTTTAGTTCACACATTAGAGCATCCTGTATGACACATACCTCCCCTCACATATAAAACCAGTGACCCTGTCACATATTCCCCCCCTCTGCCCAAAGCCAGGGGTTTGGGCACTTTCTGACACCAGACAGGGAATCCTAGAGAGGGCATCTGCATTCCCATGTAACTTCCCTGGCCTATGCTCCACGTGAAAGTTAAAATCTTGAAGCTCTAGGAACCATCTAGTTACCCTAGCATTTTTTCCCCTCTTTTCCCTCAACCATCTCAACGGGGCATGGTCTGATACTAATTTAAACTTCCGGCCTAGTAGGTAATATTTCAGTGTATCCACGGCCCATTTTATGGCTAAACACTCTTTCTCTACTATGGCGTAGTTCTTCTCGCAGGAGGACAGCTTTCAGCTTAGATAGAGAATGGGCTGTTCTTCCCCATTTATTTCTTGGGAGAGTACGGCCCCTAGACCAACCTCTGATGCGTCAGTCTGGACCACAAATTCTTTCTTAAAGTCTGGCGCGACCAGGACAGGCTGTTTGCACAGTGTTAGCTTCAGCTTTTGAAATGCGGTCTCCGTTTCTTCCGTCCATTTCACCATGGTTGATTTGGTGCCTTTTAGAAGATCTGTTAGTGGGGCGGCAATCGTGGCGAAATTCGGGATAAACCGCCGGTAGTATCCCACCATTCCCAGGAATGCTTTCACCTGCTTCTTTGAGAGCGGTTGCGGCCAGGTTTGAATAGCCTCCACTTTCTTGATTTGCGGCTTTATTTTGCCTCTCCCAACAACATAGCCCAGGTACTTGGCCTCCTCTTTTCCGATGGCACACTTTCTCGGATTTATGGTAAATCCTGCTTCCCTTAGCGCATCCAAAACGGCCTGTAGTTTCTGTAGGTGACTAGCCCAGTCTGGGCTAAAGACCACAATGTCGTCAAGGTAGGCATACTTCTTATGTGGGGCTAGGATCCGATCCATAGCCCTCTGGAAAGTGGCTGGGGCCCCCTGGAGTCCGAACGGCATCCGCACGTATTGAAAACAGCCATCAGGTGTTGAGAAAGCCGTCTTCTCTTTAGCCATCTGGGACATGGGGATCTGCCAGTAGCCCTTCGTCAGGTCAAGAGTGGTGATGTACCTCGCCGGTCCAAGCCTCTCGATGAGTTTGTTGACGCGGGGCATCGGGTACGCGTCACACTTGGATACCTCATTTAGCCGACGGTAGTCATTACAAAACCTCCACTCTCCATTGGGTTTCGGCACGAGGACGACTGGGCTCGACCACCCACTCTTTGACTCCTCTATTACCCCGAGGTCTAACATCCTCTTCACCTCAGCCGAGATCACCTCCCGGCGTGCTTCCGGAATCCGATACGGCTTCAAATTCACTCGTACATGCGGTTCTGTCAGCACGTCATGCTCTACCACTTGTGTATGCCCTGGCAACTCTGAGAACAGCTCCCGATTCTGCTGTAGTAATTCTCGACACTGTTGCTTCTGGGCCGGTGATAGTCTCTGCAATAGTGACCTCCTCCCAAGGTTCCTTGCCTTCTGGTGCGGCTCCCAGGCAAGGAGTTTCCACAGGTTCACGGTCCCGCCATGGCTTGAGCAAGTTTATATGATATACTTGATGTGCCTTCCTTCGGCCAGGCTGGTGAACTTTATAATTAACCTCGCTAACTTTCTCCACCACCTCGTATGGACCTTGCCATTTGGCGAGGAACTTGCTCTCGACGGTAGGGATCAGCACCAAAACACGGTCTCCGGGCTGGAACTGTCTTAGTATTGCTGACCGGTTATAGACCCTCGCCTGGGCTTCCTGTGCCTGGAGGAGATGTTCCTTTACGATGGGCATCACCTTTGACATTCTCTCCTGTAACTGGGCGACATGTTCGATGATACTCCGGTGTGGCGTGACTTCAGCCTCCCAAGTTTCCTTGGCGATGTCTAGGAGACCTCTTGGATGCCGCCCATATAGGAGCTCAAATGGAGAGAAGCCCGTGGAGGCTTGAGGAACTTCTCTGACCGAGAAAAGCAGAAATGGGAGCAGGTAGTCCCAGTCTCTCCCATCCTTTTCAACGACCTTCTTGAGCATCGCCTTTAAGGTCTTGTTGAAGCGTTCCACTAGGCCGTCCGTTTGTGGATGATAGACCGAGGTCCGCAGCTGAGTTATCTGAAGGACTCTGCATAGCTCCTTCATCACCTTGCTCATGAAGGGGGTTCCTTGGTCTGTTAGAATCTCTTTTGGTAGACCTGTCCGAGCAAAAATATGGACCAACTCTCGGGCTATACTCTTACTGGACATGTTCCTTAGGGGAACCGCTTCTGGATACCGAGTCGCATAGTCCATGACGACCAGGATATATTGGTGGCCCCGAGCTGATTTGACTATGGGGCCCACGAGGTCCATGGCAATCCTCTCAAAGGGAACCTCTATCACAGGTAGTGGAACTAAGGGGCTACGGAAGTGGGAGGAGGGAGCGGTAATTTGGCAGGTGGGGCAGGACCTACAAAAGTTTTGAATTTCTCGATAACACCCTGGCCAATAAAACCTCCTCAGTATTCTCTCCTGAGTTTTCTCGACCCCTAGCTGTCCCCCCAGAACATGTGAATGGGCCATATCTAGCACCCGCCGTCTGTATGGCCCCGGCACTAACAGCTGTTCCACTATCTCACCGCCCCTCAGTTTGGCCACCCGATATAGCAACTCCCCCTGTACTGCAAAGTGGGGGAATCTGGTGTCGGCCCCCGGCTCTTGGGCAACCCATTACATACAGTAACCTGGTCGAATGCCCCTTTTAATGTCAGGTCTCGAACTTGAGCAGTCCCAAAGTTCTCTCTGGACATATCTAACGCAGGTAGGTCAGTCTCCTCGGTCACCGTCTCACCCTCATCACCGACAAGGACGCACAGTGGGAACTCTGCCGGAGGTTCTTCTTCAAGGATCTCGCTTTTCCCCATGTTACTTAGTCCAGTTCCCCTTCTCCACAAGTCCCAGAATAAGTAAACACAACAGAAATGGATTACAGCACAGTGTAAAATAGTATATAGAAAAAATGAAAGAATATTAGATTAATTAAAATGAATTTACACAGAAATCTGAATCCCACTTCAAGGTGTGGATGGCAAACCCAGCCTAAATTATAAAATGGACACCCAAGTGCAAAGGAACAGGGGGACAGTCAAAAACTAACACCCAGGCAGTTTAAGGCAACAATGTAAATTTTATTACAGATAATACAAACATGTATAAATAGCACAAGCATCAATTACAAGATAAAAAGGAGCGTAAACACCTACCACTCAATATCCAATACCCCGGTATTTAACAAAATAGAAACAGGTAAATATACAAATAGTGCAATAAAAATTGTGATACTATATACTGGTCCTACAGTAGTGAAAACATATATAAATGTGCACCAAAAACAAAAATAAGTGTCATAAGAAGAAATTGTATCATCTATGACCAATAAGTGCGACAATTATATGAAAAATAATATGAACACTGACCAAAAATGTAAGCATATAATGCAATCAAAAGCACCTAATATGTAACCCTAAAAAAATCTAATCAAAAATTAACATGCACCTATTGCAAAAAATCAGAACCACATGGTGCCAATAATAACCCAAAAATATGTGCAAAAGAAAAATCCCAATGAACCACGTGATACCCAATTATGGTATATTACCTGAAAATACCTGAGGGAGGAAAAATGTGGCGGTGATAACGCTACCTAGAACGCGCCCCGACGCGCGTTTCGGAAAGTCTTCCTTCGTCAGGGGGATGTAATAACAGTGAGATTACGAACTATAAATAGGGAGCCACCATGTGGTTAATCAAGCGGCGCATGCGCATTAATTGCCGTCGCGCTCGAGAAGATGTCACTAAGAACGTCACACACCACGTGACCACGAAATCACATGACCGCAACACCAAATATTGGCGCATGCGCGAGAAACCTAGTACAGAACGCCGCACACCACGTGACCTCGGAATCACATGACCGCAACACCAAAAATTGGCGCATGCGCAAGGGACCTAGTGCAGAACGCCATGTAAATGAAATCAACTCTGGTCATATGACCTGATAGAAAAACAGCGTAAGTAGAAAATGTCAGGCAAATCGATTCAAAACAATTAGAAACAAGTGACCACATGAAAATACGAGTCGGACAGCATACAACACCAGTATTATGGCAGCATGCCCGACTCTACCAAATGAGCATATGTGTGACATAATATATCATACCTGGTGGCATCTACATACTAATAAATATAATGGCATAAATGATACTTTTACTGTGATGGCAATATTTGCCATGTATCAATGCATATCATAATAAAAAAATTATGAAACAAATGACGTCCAAACATTAATTTCTACTACCAACATTGCATGTATATCAAAATAAACATGCTGGCAATACATATGGCCACAGAGACATAATAAAACGAAATATAAAGTAACATAATAGTACAAAATAAAATATATTGTGATATACTCAAATGTGTATAGCGGCGCATGTGGAACTGCTCCGAGTGTATGTCACATGGCGAAAAAGCGTCAGAGGACACCCTCGCCATACTGACCATACCATCCGGCAGATCAACATGCGCATCACACATGGCAAAATAATAATGAACACAGAAGAAAATAAGTGCAGCATATATTGTGGCCATATGAATAAAAAATAAAATAAAATAAAAAATCTCTTCATAGATTCAATCCATGTTGATAATATGCATTAGAAAATTAGATATAATAAATGTCCAAGAGAAGAACTTGAATCTGGTATACATAAAGACGTCAATGTAAATAGCCATGGTAAGATGTCCGTAACCACTGAAACTGAAAAATAAAATATATAAAAGACATAAAATTAATAAAAAAGTTATAAAAATGATGCAAATGACAAATTCTCATTGAGGCCAGATGAAGAGACGGTATTAAGGGTCCAAATCCATCTGGCCTCCAATTGAGCCAACCTTTTGCTCAAATTCCTCCCCTCGCATTGGTGGTAAGCATATCAATGCCAGAAATTCGAAGACCAGAAGAATCGCAATTATGAAACAATTTAAAATGTCTCGGGATTGTTTTCAACGTGGAGATGTCTTCCACATCCTTAGCCGCTCTAATCCCCAATACATGTTCACGTACCCTCACTTTAAGCCGTCTCGTGGTGAGCCCAACATATATGAGGGTACATGGACATGTTGCGAAATATATCACACATGTAGAATTGCATGAGATATTATGTCTGATGTCAAATTCCTGAGTATTATTGGAATTGAAGAACTTCTGTGTCCTATGCACATTGGGGCAAGCTACACATGAACCACACGGTTTGCATCCAACATATACCGTATGTTTCTTATTTGGTTCATAGTGACTTCTTACCAATTTATCTCTTAAATTCATGGATCTTCTGAATGTGATTTTGGACTCATTCCCTATGAATTTAGATATAATGGGATCTGTTTGTAATATGCCCCAATGTTTATTCAAACATTTACGTAAATGTTCACTCTGGCCATTGAATTGAGTGATGAAACGTACTACGTTGGTAGATTTCTGTTCAGGTTTGGAATACAAGGCATTGTGTCGAGTCTGGTATTTAGCCCTGTTAAAGGCCCTCTTCACAGATCTTTTGCTGTAGCCTCGTTCAAAAAACGAGCCTTTAATAGCTCGGCCTGTTCAATAAAGTCTTCCTCCCGAGAACAAATACGTCTCAATCTAAGAAACTGACTTATAGGGATAGAATTGATTAAAGCTTTGGGATGAGACGAAGAAGCGTGAACTAAGGAGTTCACAGCAGTGGATTTCCTAAAAAGGGTAGTCTGCAAACAATCGGTACTATCTCGGAACACTTTTACATCAAGGAATTCAATGACTTCCTTCTGATGGCTAGATGTAAGATGCACATGAATCAAATTAGAATTAAGTTGGTGCATAAACTGCGATAGTGCCTCACTGGAGTCCTGCCAAATAAAAAATATATCATCTATGTAGCGTGTCCAAAAGGGGACACGCTCCATAGACCCAAATGATTCAGAAATAAAGAGGTCCCTCTCCCAAAATCCAAGGAACAGGTTGGCGTACGATGGAGCAAAAGAAGCTCCCATCGCTGTTCCTTGGACTTGAAGGAAGAAGGACCCCTTAAAAATAAAAAAATTATGAGTAAGTGCAAATTCAAGTAAATTAATGAAAAATACAATGAACGCCCGAGAAAATGAAGAAAACTGTAAAAAATATGAAACGGCAGTGATACCATCATTGTGACGTATATTCGTGTATAACGACTCTATGTCACAAGTGACTAACATACAGTCCTGACCAACGTGCATCCCATCAACCTTCCTAAGAAAGTCACTGGTGTCCCTTGTGTAGGAGGGAAGCACTGTTATTTTGCATGTGTTTTTTGCCATGTGTGATGCGCATGTTGATCTGCCGGATGGTATGGTCAGTATGGCGAGGGTGTCTCTTTTGACGCTTTTTCGCCATGTGACATACACTCGGAGCAGTTCCACATGCGCCGCTATACACATTTGAGTATATCACAATATATTTTATTTTGTACTATTATGTTACTTTATATTTCGTTTTATTATGTCTCTGTGGCCATATGTATTGCCAGCATGTTTATTTTGATATACATGCAATGTTGGTAGTAGAAATTAATGTTTGGACGTCATTTGTTTCATAATTTTTTTATTATGATATGCATTGATACATGGCAAATATTGCCATCACAGTAAACGTATCATTTATGCCATTATTTATTAGTATGTAGATGCCACCAGGTATGATATATTATGTCACACATATGCTCATTTGGTAGAGTCGGGCATGCTGCCATAATACTGGTGTTGTATGCTGTCCGACTCGTATTTTCATGTGGGCACTTGTTTCTAATTGTTTTGAATCGATTTGCCTGACATTTTCTACTTACGCTGTTTTTCTATCAGGTCATATGACCAGAGTTGATTTCATTTACATGGCGTTCTGCACTAGGTCCCTTGCGCATGCGCCAATTTTTGGTGTTGCGGTCATGTGATTCCGAGGTCACGTGGTGTGCGGCGTTCTGTACTAGGTTTCTCGCGCATGCGCCAATATTTGGTGTTGCGGTCATGTGATTTCGTGGTCACGTGGTGTGTGACGTTCTTAGTGACGTCTTCTCGAGCGCGACGGCAATTAATGCGCATGCGCCGCTTGATTAACCACATGGTGGCTCCCTATGTATAGTTCGTAATCTCACTGTTATTACATCCCCCTGACGAAGGAAGACTTTCCGAAACGCGCGTCGGGGCGCGTTCTAGGTAGCGTTATCACCGCCACATTTTTCCTCCCTCAGGTATTTTCAGGTAATATACAATAATTGGGTATCACGTGGTTCATTGGGATTTTTCTTTTGCACATATTTTTGGGTTATTATTGGCACCATGTGGTTCTGATTTTTTGCAATAGGTGCATGTTAATTTTTGATTAGATTTTTTTAGGGTTACATATTAGGTGCTTTTGATTGCATTATATGCTTACATTTTTGGTCAGTGTTCATATTATTTTTCATATAATTGTCGCACTTATTGGTCATAGATGATACAATTTCTTCTTATGACACTTATTTTTGTTTTTGGTGCACATTTATATATGTTTTCACTACTGTAGGACCAGTATATAGTATCACAATTTTTATTGCACTATTTGTATATTTACCTGTTTCTATTTTGTTAAATACCGGGGTATTGGATATTGAGTGGTAGGTGTTTACGCTCCTTTTTATCTTGTAATTGATGCTTGTGCTATTTATACATGTTTGTATTATCTGTAATAAAATTTACATTGTTGCCTTAAACTGCCTGGGTGTTAGTTTTTGACTGTCCCCCTGTTCCTTTGCACTTGGGTGTCCATTTTATAAGTCCCAGAATAAGGAAAAATCACGGCCCAATATGACGGGATGTATCAGGTCCTTTACCACCCTGACTTCATGGGACTGGGCACCACAGTCTGTCCCCACTGTTACTGTGGCCACGGGATAGTCCTTGGCGTCACCATGGATGCACCGAACACCCAGGGTTTTGGAAGGGATCAACTGGTGGGGAAGGGATGCTCTGATCAAGGTCACCAGACTCCCGGAGTCCAACAGCCCAAGCACTTTTATTCCATTAATGGATACTGCACACGCCTGCGGTCCTTCGCCAGGTCGACAGTCCACGCTACAGGCTGGCTAGGCATAATAGGAGACCCGTCTGCCTAGGCTGCAGTCCATGGGCTCAGGGGACATTTGACACTTGGCAGCTATATGTCCAGGGTTGTGACATCGCCAGCAAACTATATCTTTCGCAACTGTTCTAAAGGCCCCTTCAATAGGAGTGGGACGCCCCCCAGTGGTGGCTCTAGACCCCTTCCGTGGTGAACCCACCCCTTTTGGGTATCCAGTAGGGAGAAATGACTGCATCCGGTTTCCCAAGAGATCTCTCAACTACCTGGTACCTCTCTACCAGGCCGATAGTCATCTGCGTTCTGGGGATCACCCTGGGCAACCCAGGTCTGTACTGACTTGGGAAGGGAATGCATGAATCTGTCAATCACCACCCGCTCCACCATCTGGGCCGGAGTGGAGGACTCCAGTTGTATCCACTTCTGAACAAGATGCAATAAGTCAAACATCTGCGAACGAGGGGGTTTGTTGCTAGCATACGCCCAGTGATGAACTCGCTGGGCTCTTACTGCCATATTTACTCCCAGACGTGCTAAGATCTCTGTCTTTAGTTTGGGATACTCCTTAGCATCTTGCAGTGCCAAGTTAAAATACGCTTTTTGGGGTTCACCCGATAAATATGGCGCCAGAACCTCTGCCCACTGTGCTGGTGGAAGTCTCTCCCGATCAGCCACCCTCTCAAAAACAGTCAGAAAAGCTTCTACATCATCCCCAGGGGTCATCTTCTGCATGGCCCGCCTTACCGCCTTCCTGACGTGAGAATCATCAGTCGGCCCTGGGGCTGGGGTGGCCGCCCGGCTCTGGATGGCGTCCGCCAAAAGCTGTATCTGTTGTTGCGCCTCCTGCTGGTGCTGCTGCTGCGACTTTTGCTGCAACTGGATCTGCTGAAGCAACAGTTTGGTCGTCTCCCGGTGCTGCTGTTGCATGCTCTGCTGGGCCTGTGTATGCTCTGCTGGCTCTGCTGTATGCTCTGCTGGCTGTATAGGTTTTGCTGCTGCATGCTCTGCTGGGCCTGGACCAGGTGCTTAACGAGCTCCTCCATGCTGCCGGACTTCTTTAGCTGTCTGGCAGCCTTCACCCAGGACATCCACCTCTCGTTAGATATTTGTCTAGCACATTGTGTTTTACGGTGCATTTCTGCATACCATGTGTTTTTGTGTCTTTTTTATACACATCAATTACCTTTTTATGTTGTATGTCTTGTTGCCTTGTCTTGGCTAATAAAATCTTTTATATTTTTGCAATCAAAACTCCATTGTTTTTCTCCTGCTTCATATAATGTATAAACATTACCCCTTCCTCCATTGTTTACACCACTGGCTAAGCACCCTGGAAAGGACTGAAGTTTGTGCAGTGTGATCAACACTTCTTTTCTACACCAATACAGTGGTAGTGGTTCTCTGTATACAGCCTATTTTTGACCACCATCATGTACACGTTTTCTATAATGCCTCTGTCCAGTGTTTAAAAGCCAGAACCCAACTACTAAGAAGTGCAATTGCTTCTTCAACAGTATGAAGAGTGTGTAATGAAGTATCTGTGACCACCCTGGTAGACAACACTGCCTGAAATAGTATGGAGTCTATATTGCAGTAACCATTGCCCACTTGAAGAGGGCATTTCACCAGTTTGAGCAGGTTAAACTGGCCACACCATGGAATAGTGGCTGCAGAGCTGAGTAAACCGTCTATTTTTTAATTTATTTTCTCCGTTACGGAGAAATTAGCCTGTGAAATTTTTAGGTTATATTTTATGATAAACCTAACTGGGTGTTTCCAGAGATTAATTTCTGGGCACTTGTAATTTTTTCCCTCCTTGAAGTTCACCAATCATAATCGAGCGTTTTTATGGGGCAAAAAAAAGAACAAGTCCCCAGAAGGTTAGAAGAACATGCCTTATCTTGTGAAATGTAATGAAAGAGCCCTTGATATCTGTAGCTAATGTTTACAGTAAAGCAGAGATAACTACCTCCAGCTTTCATCTCGCTAATAGAAGATGAAAATTTGGGTGGTCTCCTGAGCTATTACCATGTCCTTATGGAGTTATTCACTACTGAGGGGATTCACCACTGTTCCAAATCTACCTGGGAAGAATGGATTTGATGGAGTCCTAGAATGGTTGAATGACTTTTTAACACTTTCTAGACTGATGTTTTCCCAACAGTCGGTAAGCCAAACCTCTGACTCTAACTCCGACTCCATGACTCCGACTCCCTCATACATGGCTCATGTTTAAGTGATAAATTTACTGTAGTAAAATGGTAACATCAGGCTTTTAATCATTATTATGATGCAATAATCAAGCCATATAGATAGAACATAAAATATATTATTGGAAAACAACTTTAGAACAAAAAAACTTTTGCATATTTACAGTTTATTACACTATGCAGTAAGTGGAAAAACCAGTTTTCAACAAAAACGTACTGAATAGCATTTGTGCAGTCTATGAATTTGTTCTGAGAAATAGTATCGCCTCCATCAGATCCTCCTTTATAGATGACCTCAAATCTGACCTAATTATTTTAAGGCTAGAGAACAACCTCTCTACACTAACTTGGGTTGGTGGTAAAGCAGTAACCACATGGGCAGCATCTCTAACAATTTCAAGGTATAAAGGAATTGCCTCGTGCACAGTCAGTTTTGATGAACGATTGAACTCTTCTACTTCTTTGAGAGCAAGTGAAAAATTTTGCTGAAATATGGTCAATCTGTTTTCTATGGGAGTGGAATTTTGCTTTGCCTGGTCCATTTCGTCCAAATATTTGTAGAAATCAAACTCCTCATCTGATGAGGATGAAGCAACGGCAGCAGCAGCACTGGCACGACCCGAGTCCTTTTGCTCTTGGCCGTCCTGTAGCCCACTCATCCTGACTGCTACCTCAATCAAAGCTTCTTTTCCTTTTAGTAAGCTGTTGATCATCCAGCAATATACGATGACTCGGGTCCACATAAACAGCTGCCAGAAGAATTTTATTTTCTAATAGCAGGGTCTCTCTCCGTTTCATTGAAGCAGCAATGCCATCTGCGATTAAACCTCCTCTTTGGGACAGGCAAAACAACAAGTTCTTCCACTCCTTTATAAAAATGCCAGGAGTTAAATCCTCAGCTTGTAATTTTTTAGTCACTGTAAATGGGTGATGAAGCAATTCCTTCAATTCCGCAACCTGTGTCCATTGACCTTCATGTAGTGTTACCTGAGGGTTGGCCATATCTACAAGGAAGGGTTTCAGCTCAAGCAATCACTGAATCATTAAATAGGTGCTGCCCCACTGAGTGGCTTAATCCACAATTGCCACTTTTCCAGCACGTCTCTTCAAGATGTAATCAACTTTAGGGGTTCTGGCAGCAATAGCCAATTTCTTCACTTTGCTAATCAGAGTTCCAGCATGTCCCTGTTACAGGGTATCTCTTACTGCCATCTGCAGCTTGTGCACAACACAGTGCATGTGATGAATAGGAAAGAGGTGTGAAGCAGCTTCAACAAGATCATCTAATAATTGTAAAGAATCATTTTGCTGTTCTTCTGTAGTAATATCTGTTTGTTCCTACATTATGGGAACAGGACTGACTGTGGCCTTCCATCTCCAACATACTGAATGTGAAATATTCTTCAAGCTGCTGTTCACCTTCATTCTTGTTCATCAGTTTAATTGTACTTATGTTTGAAGCATTATCAGTTACAATAGCAAGAACCTGTTCTTTTTTGAGTTCATAATCTTGCAGAACTTTTTCCACTAAGGTCTGGAGAAACTGGCTGCTGTGATGAGCTTTAGTATCTGTTACTGCCAGTGTCTTAACCCCTCTCTGCCATCCGACGTACTATTCCGTCCATGTGACCCTGGACCTCATTCCCATGGACGGAATAGTACGTCATATGCGATCAGCTGCGCTCCCTGGGGGAGCGCAGCTGATTGCGGCCGGGTGTCAGCTGTTTATCACAGCTGACACCCAGCACTATGTGTCAGGACACATTAACCCCTGGCACACCGCGATCAAACATGATCGCGGTGTACCGGGGGCACAGGGGAGGATCGCGCAGGGAGGGGGCTCCCTGAGCGCTCCCCTGAGACCCTCAGAACAGCGCGATGTGTCGCGCTGTTCCAAGGGTCCGTCCTCCCTCCAGGTCCCCGGATCCAAGATGGTGCCGGGGTCCTGCAGGGAGGCGGCTACCTCAGTGCCTGCTGAGAGCAGGCACTGAGAAGCCTGCAGCAATGCCAGAGCGATCGCTGGTGTGACAGAGTGCTGTGCACACTGTCACACCAGCGATCTGCTAAAATACTGTCATGTCCCACCGTGGGACAAAGTAAAAAAAAATAAAAAAAAAGTGGTAAAAAAAATCATTAAAAAAAAAAAAATATTCCCCAATAAATTCATTTCTTCCTGTAAATAAAAAAAACAAAACAATAAAAGTACACATATTTGGTATCGCCGCGTCCGTAACGACCCCCCCTATAAAACTGTCCCACTAGTTAACCCCTTTAGTGAACCCCTTAAAAAAAAAAAAACTAAGCAAAAAATCAATGCTTTATCATCATACCGCTGAACAAAAAGTGGAATAACACGCGATCAAAAAGACTGATATAAATAAACATGGTACCGCTGAAAACGTCATCTTGTCCCGCAAAAAACGAGCTGTCATACAGCATCATCAGCGAAAAAATAAAAAAGTTATAGCTCGCAGAATAAAGCGATGCAAAAATAATTATTTTTTATATAAAATTGTTTTTATTCTATAAAAGCGCCAAAACATAAAAAAATGATATAAATGAGGTATTGCTGTAATCGTCCTGACCCGAAGAATAAAACTGCATTATCAATTTTACCAGACGCGGAACGGTATAAACGCCTCCCCCAAAAGAAATTCATGAATTGCTGATTTTTGTTCATTCTAACCTCCCAAAAATCGAAATAAAAAGCGATCAGAAAATGTCACGTGGTCATAAATGGTACCAATAAAAACGTCACCTCATCCCGCAAAAAATAAGACCTCACATGACTCTGGGCCAAAATATGCAAAAATTATAGCTCTCAAAATGTGGTGATGCTAAAAACTATTTTTTGCAATAAAAAGCGTCTTTTAGCGTGTGACAGCTGCCAATCATAAAAACCCACTATAAATAGTAAATCAAACCCCCCTTTATCACCCCTTAGTTAGGGAAAAATAATCAAATTAAATGTATTTATTTCCATTTTCCTATTAGGGTTAGGGTTGCGGCTAAAGTTAGGGTTAGGGTTGGGATTAGGGTTAGGGGTGTGTTAGGGTTAGGTTTGTGGTTAGGGTTGGGACTAGGGTTAGGGGTGTGTTGGGTTAGGGTTGGAGTTAGAATTGGGGGGTTTCTGCTGTTTAGGCACATCAGGGGCTCTCCAAATGTGACATGGCGTCTGATCTCAATTCCAGCCAATTCTGCTTTGAAAAAGTCAAACGGTGCTCCTTCACTTCTGAGCTCTGCCATGCGCCCAAACAGTAGTTTACCCCCACATATGGGGTATCAGCGTAATCTGGACCACAAGAGTTATTGTGCAATTTGTCCTATTTCTTCTGTTACCCTTGGGAAAATAAAAAAACTGGGGGCGACAAAATCATTTTTGTAAAAAAAAAAAAAAAAAAAAAATGATTTTTTTGTTTTTTACGGCTGTATGTTATAAAACTTCTGTGAAGCACTTGGGGCTTCATAGCGCTCACCATACATCTAGATAAGTTACTTGTGGGGTCTATTTTCCAAAATGGGGTCACTTGTGGGGGGTTTCCACTGTTTAGGCGCATCAGGGGCTCTCCAAATGCGACATGACTCCCCCAGACCATTCCATCAAAGTCTGCAATCCAAAATGTCACTACTTCCCTTCCGAGCCCAGACGTGCACCCATACACATATTGGGTATCAGCGTACTCAGGACAAATTGGACAACAACTTTTGGGGTCCAATTTCTCCTCTTACCCTTGTGAAAATAAAATATTGGGGGCGAAAAAATCATTTTTGTAAAAAAAAAAAAAAGGATTTTTTATTTTACTGCTGTACGTTATAAACTTCTGTGAAGCACTTCGGGGTTCAAAGTGCTCACCACACATCTAGATAAGTTCCTTGAGGGGTCTAGTTTCCAAAATGGTGTCATTTGTGGGGGGTTTCCACTGTTTAGGCAGATCAGGAGATCTCCAAACACGACATGGCATCCAGCCAATTCTGCGTTGAAAAAGTCAAACGGCGCTCCTTCCCTTCCAAACTCTGCCATGCACCCAAACAGTGGTTTACCCCCACATATGGGGTATCAGCGTACTCAGGACAAATTGCACAATAACTTTTGGAGTCTTGTTACCCATGGGAAAATAAAAATTGGGGTGAAAAGATCAATTTTGTGGAAATAATATGATTTTTTAATTTTACGGCTCTACGTTATAAACTTGTGTGAAGCACTTGGGGGTTCAAATTGCTCACCAAAGATCTAGATAAGTTCCTTAGGGGGTCTAGTTTCCCAAATGGGGTCACTTGTGGGGGGTTTCCACTGTTTAGGCACATCAGGGGCTCTCAAAATGCAACATGGCGTCCAATCTCAATTCCAGCCAATTTTGGTTGGAAAAAGTCAAATTGTGCTCCTTCCATTCCGAGCTCTGCCATGCGCCCAAACAGTGGTTCCCACCCACATATGGGGTATCAGCGTACTCAGGACAAATTGGACAACAACTTTTGTGGTCCAATTTCTCCTGTTACCCTTGGGAAAATAAAAATTTAGTGACTAAAAGATAATTTTTGTGGGAAAAAAATAGAATTTTTTATTTTCATGCCTGGGCATTATAAACTTGTGTGAAGCACTTGGGGGTTCAAAGTGCTCACCAAAGATCTAGATAAGTTCCTTAGGGGTTCTAGCTTCCAAAATGGGGGGTTTCCACTGTTTAGGCTCATCTGGGGTACTACAAACGGAACATGACCCCCATCAATGTTTGCATTCCAAAACGTTACTGCTTCCTTTCCAAGCCCTGCCGTGCACCCAAACAGTTTCCCCCCCACATATGGGGTATCAGCGTACTCAGGACAAATTGGACAACAACTTTTGGGGTCAAATTTCCTTGGGAAAAATCAAAAATTTGGGACTAAAAATCATTTTTGTGGAAAATTGTTTTTTTTTTTTTTTCACACCCAGGCATTATAAACTTTTGTGAAACACTTTGGGGTTCAAAGTGCTCACAACAGATCTAGATAAGTTCCTTAGGGGGTCTAGTTTCCAAAATGGTGTCACTTGTGGGGGGTTTCCACTGTTTAGGCGCATCAGTGGCTCTCCAAACGCGACATGGCGTCCAATCTCAACTTCAGCCAATTTTAGTTTGAAAAAGTCAAACGGCGCTCTTTCCCTTACGAGCTCTGCCGTGTGCCCAAACAGTGGTTTTCCCCCACATATGGGGTATTGGCGTACTCAGGAGAAATTGCACAACAACTTTATCTGCCCATTTTCTCCTTTTACCCTTGTGAAAATAAAAAAAAGTTTGAAAAAGATCATTTTTGTGGCTATAAAGTTAAATATTCATTTTTTCCTTCCACGTTGCTTCAGCTCCTGTGAAGCACCTGAAGGGTTAATAAACTTCTTGAATGTGGTTTTGAGTACCTTGAGTGGTGCAGTTTTTAGAATGGTGTCACTTTTGGGTATTTTCTGCTATATAGACCCCTCAAAGTGACTTCAAATATGAGGTGGTCCCTAAAAAAAATGGCTTTGTAAATTTTGTTGTAAAAATGAGAAATCGCTGGTCAACTTTTAACCCTTATAATTTCCTAACAAAAAAAAATTTTGGTTCCAAAATTGTGCTGATGTAAAGTAGACATGTGGGAAATGTTATTTCTTAACTATTTTGTGTGACATATTTCTCTGTTTTAAGGGAAAAAAAATTCAAAGTTTGAAAATTGCAAAATTTTCAAAATTTTCGCCATATTTGCGGTTTTTTCAAAAATAAACGCAAGGTATATCGAAGAAATTTTACCACTAACGTGAAGTACAATATGTCACGAGAAAACAGTCTCAGAATCGCAAAGATCCGTTGAAGCGTTCCAGAGTTATAACCTCATAAAGAGACAGTGGTCAGAATTGTAAAAATTGGCCCAGTCATTAACGTGCAAACCACCCTTGGGGGTGAAGGGGTTAAGGTACTGTCACACTAAGCGATCGCACCAGCGATCATGACAACGACACGACCTGGCGAGATCGTTGGTGTGATCGCTATATGGTCGCTAGTAGCTTCCAAACAGGAAGATCTCATAAATGACACATCAGCGATCTGTATAACGACCTCGGCGGTAGTTGGGGCCTGTCAAACAGCATGTATTGTTAAAGATCCCGACCTTGATAGGCGTGATTGAGCACAACCGTTTCCACGCCCCTCAGCACAGAATGGTGGTGACTGTATGTCATGTCACAGCTCTCGCTTAGTGATTGGACGTCCGCGTCATAAAAGACGACTCAAGTGGTTCATACGAATTTCCAGCATCGTTCCAAACTGCATCCTGCTAGCCTTCTGCTTTGCAGCTACTGCAATCCAGTCTGTGCCGCTATTGCTTTTTCCCCGGATTCATTTTTTTTAGGATCCCAAAAATGTCTTGTATAAATGACAAAGATGAAGCGCTGTAGCGACTCTGACAGGATCGCAAAACTCCACAACACGATAGTATCCTCGCAATAACGTACAAAGGACTAGATGTTGTGGCCACCAATCGGAGCTGAGGGGCGTTAAAACCTAGTCCCGCCTGCGCCGCTGACATGAGTCGCCAACGAGGTCGCTCATCGTTCATAAACTGTGTCAAACGCAGCGATTCAGGCTCACCAGTGGGACGCCAACGATCAAAAAATGGTCCAGAACGTTCGTGCACGATCAGCGACATCGCAGCAGGGGCCACATCGCTGCTACATGTCATGTCGTTGATGATGTCACTGCTTCGTCAAAAAATCGCTGTTGCTTAAGCGATATCGCTAGCGATCTCGCCTAGTGTGACAGTACCTTTAATAACAATTTTTTTGTTGTCACAAACATATCGGAACGTTGATAGCAAAATAGTTCACACTGTGACATGTGCAGGCATCCATTTTAAGAAATACAAAGCGTCTGTTGAGAGTCTTTTTAAGATCTTCCTTTTGGTTAAGGGCTTCTTCAATCACTAATTTTCTAATACTTTCTCTTTCCAGAGAAACACCAAGTTTGCGAGCCATTTCTCCATTAAGAGCTGTAAAAGCTGGTTGTGCAAATAATGATAATGGTACACTGTCCTTCACACCAAGCTGGATGAGCTGTCTTTTAAACACATCTGCTGTCATTGTTAACTACTGATGTTTGATACTCTTCCCTCCTCCTGTGCTTGGCAGGAAGTGCTGGTCTCTGGTTTCTTGGTGCTGCTGTGATCTTTTTCAGTCACAGCTTTGTAAACTTCTGGGTGGCAGCGTTGTAAATGTCTTTTTAGATTGGAAGCTCTTGAAGGAGCATTTTTACCACTGCCTGAGTGGCATCACAGCATTTGTTTTCATCTGGGTCACTTATACACTGACACACAAAATGTTTATTATCTTGAGTCACTGTGAAATGCTCAAATACAGCTAACTTCATAAGATGCTTCTTAGACATTTTGTAATTACGTAAATTCGCTCTCAAAATAATTTTGTCCTGTAAAAAAAATAAAGTACGGTATATTGTAATTCTTGCAAGAATAGGAAATCATGCACTGTATTATTTGGGATAGAAATAAAACAATCTGTGCATAAATCATTAGGACAGATGATTAGTATAAAGTCTGTAAAATGTTGTTAGATAGCTTTACTATGAACATTCAATGTCAGACTTGTCTCGGTACAGCTCACTAAATGCTTCACATCATATTTCTTCACAGTCTATGAAGAGGGGAGGAGGGAGGGAGCATGTTTGTGCTGAAACACATTCCAGAACACACACACTCACAAATATATATCTCCTCATCGATCCAGCTACTGTATTTCCGAATTTGAGATGTTAGAAAACATTTTTTCAATAATATATAGAAGGTGTGGGGCACAAAGCCCCTGCCAACTCACCCAACTTTCACCGGAGCACGGAGCCACGAAGTCCTGACCAGGACATGGAATCGTAGAGAAAAAGGCAGTTGCAGTCCAGCTTCTTAGAAGTCAAATTTGTTAGAGCTCTGACAAAGACCCTTGGTGGTCGAAACGCGTCGCTGTTTTACTAGGTGTCACCTTTTCTGTTTGATGTACACTTTTGGAGGACACCGTCTGATGTTTTATCATATTGGAAATAAATAATTTGACTTCTAAGAAGCTGGACTGCAACTGCCTTTTTCTCTACGAAAACATTTTTTCCCCTTATATTCTATGTATAGTGTATATAAGTCATCAGAGCAGCTAATTTCTCCAAACATGAGCTAAGAGGAAAAACAAACTGAAGGGTATGCCACACTAAGCGAGATCGCAAACGAGATCGCAATTGCGTCACCATTTATGACGCAGTTAGCGATCTCGTTAGCGACTTAGCTGTGTGTGACATGTAGCGGCGATGTGGCCCCTGCTGAGATGTCGCTGATCGCTCATGAACGTTCTGAGCCGTTTTTTGATTGTTGGTGTCCCGCTGGTGAGCCTGAATCGCTGAGTGTGACACCCTTTATGTGCGACTTTACCAGCTTCGCAGGTGGGACTAGGTTTTCCCAACGACCGCAGAGGTCGTTATACAGATCGCTGATGAGATGTGTTTGGAATCTAACAGCTAAGTCGCTAACGAGATCGCTACTGCGTCATAAATGGGGATGCAATTGCGATCTCGTTAGCGATCTCGCTTAGTGTGGCATACCCTTAAAACATCAAACATACAGAGACAACATATACATGGACTATTGATTTAGGTGCATTTTATTCAAAGTTTAGATATGCTTTAAGAAGCACTTACCTTCTTTAACCCCTCTCTCTGCCATCAGACGTACTATTCCGTCCATGTGACCCTGGACCTAATTCCCATGGACGGAATAGTACGTCATGGGCGATCAGCTGCGCTCCCGGGGGAGCGCAGCTGATCGCCGCCGGGTGTCAGCTGATTATCACAGCTGACACCCGTGACTGTGTGTCAGGAGCGGTCACGGACCGCTCCCGGCACATTAACCCTTGGCACACCGCGATCAAACATGATCGCGGTGTACCCGGGGCACAGGGGAGGATCGCGCAGGAAGGGGGCTCCCTGCGCGCTCCCCTGAGACCCTCAGAGCAGCGCGATGTGTCGCGCTGTTCCGAGGGTCCGTCCTCCCTCCAGGTCCCCGGATCCAAGATGGCGCCGGGGTCCTGCAGGGAGGCGGCTTCCTCACTGCCTGCTGAGAGCAGGCGCTGGGGAAGCCTGCAGCGATGCCAGAGCGATCGCTGGTGTGACAGAGTGCTGTGCACACTGTCACACCAGCGATCTGATAAAATACTGTGATGTCCCACCCTGGGACAAAGTAAAAAAGTAAAAAAAAGTAAAAATAAAAAGTGTAAAAAAAAATCATAAAAAAAAAAAAAAATATTCCCCAATAAATTCATTTTTTCCTGGAAATAAAAAAAACAAAACAATAAAAGTACACATATTTGGTATTGCCGCGTCCGTAACGACCCCCCCTATAAAACTGACCCACTAGTTAACCCCTTTAGTGAACCCCTTAAAAAAAAAAAAAAAAAAAGAAGCAAAAAATCAATGCTTTATCATCATACCGCCGAACAAAAAGTGAAATAACACGCGATCAAAAAGACCGATATAAATAAACATGGTACCACTGAAAACGTCATCTTGTCCCGCAAAAAACGAGCCGTCACACAGCATCATGAGCGAAAAAATAAAGTTATAGCTCGCAGAATAAAGCGATGCAAAAATAATGATTTTTTTATATAAAATTGTTTTCATTCTATAAAAGCGCCAAAACCTAAAAAAATGATATAAATGAGGTATCGCAATAATCGTACTGACCCGAAGAATAAAACTGCTTTATCAATTTTACCACACGCGGAACGGTATAAACGCCTCCCCCAAAAGAAATTCATGAATTGCTGATTTTTGTTCATTCTAACCACCCAAAAATCAAAATAAAAAGCGATCAAAAAATGTCACGTGCTCAAAAATAGTACAAATAAAAACGTCCACTCGTCCCGCAAAAAATAAGACCTCACATGACTCTGTGGGCCAAAATATGCAAAAATTATAGCTCTCAAAATGTGGTGATGCAAAAAACTATTTTTTGCAATAAAAAGCGTCTTTTAGCGTGACAGCTGCCAATCACAAAAACCCGCTATAAATAGTAAATCAAACCCCCTTTATCACCCCCTTAGTTAGGGAAAAATAATAAAATTAAAAAAATGTATTTATTTCCATTTTCCCGTTAGGGTTAGGGTTGCGGCTAAAGTTAGGGTTAGGGTTGGCGCTAACGTTAGTATTAGGGTTAGGGTTGGCGCTAACGTTAGGATTAGGGTTGGGATTAGGGTTATGGGTGTGTTAGGGTTAGGTTTGTGGTTAGGGTTGGGACTAGGGTTATTGGTGTTTGGGGTTAGGGTTGGAGTTAGAATTGGGGGGTTTCTGCTGTTTAGGCACATCAGGAGCTCTCGAAATGTGACATGGCGTCTGATCTCAATTCCAGCCAATTCTGCGTTGAAAAAGTCAAATGGTGCTCCTTCACTTCTGAGCTCTGCCATGCGCCCAAACAGTAGTTTACCCCACATATGGGGTATCAGCATACTCTGGACCCCAAGAGTTATTGTGCAATTTGGCCTATTTCTCCTGTTACCCTTGGGAAAATAAAATATTGGGGGCGAAAAAAATCATTTTTGTAAAAAAAAAAAAGGATTTTTTATTTTTACGGCTGTACGTTATAAACTTCTGTGAAGCACTTCGGGGTTCAAAGTGCTCACCACACATCTAGATAAGTTCCTTGTGGGGTCTATTTTCCAAAATGGGGTCACTTGTGGGGGGTTTCCACTGTTTAGGCGCATCAGGGGCTCTCCAAATGCGACATGACTCCCCCAGACCATTCCATCAAAGTCTGCAATCCAAAACGTCACTACTTCCCTTCCGAGCCCCGACGTGCGCCCATACAGTAGTTTACTCCCACATATTGGGTATCAGCGTACTCAAGACAAATTGGACAACAACTTTTGGGGTCCAATTTCTCCTGTTACCCTTGTGAAAATAAAATATTGGGGGCGAAAAAATCATTTTTGTAAAAAAAAAAAGGATTTTTTATTTTTACGGCTGTACGTTATAAACTTCTGTGAAGCACTTCGGGTTCAAAGTGCTCACCACACATCTAGATAAGTTCCTTGTGGGGTCTATTTTCCAAAATGGGGTCACTTGTGGGGGGTTTCCACTGTTTAGGCGCATCAGGGGCTCTCCAAATGCGACATGACTCCCCCAGACCATTCCATCAAAGTCTGCAATCCAAAACGTCACTACTTCCCTTCCGAGCCCCGACGTGCGCCCATACAGTAGTTTACTCCCACATATTGGGTATCAGCATACTCAGGACAAATTGGACAACAACTTTTGGGGTCCAATTTCTCCTGCTACCCTTGTGAAAATAAAATATTGGGGCTAAAAAATCATTTTTGTAAAAAAAAAAAAGAATTTTTTTATTTTACGGCTGTATGTTATAAACTTCTGTGAAGCACTTTGGGGTTCAAAGTGCTCACCACACATCTAGATAAGTTCCTTGAGGGGTCTAGTTTCCAAAATGGTGTCATTTGTGGGGGGTTTCCACTGTTTAGGCAGATCAGGAGCTCTCCAAACACGACATGGCATCCAGCCAATTCTGCGTTGAAAAAGTCAAACGGCGCTCCTTCCCTTCCAAACTCTGCCATGCACCCAAACAGTGGTTTACCCCCACATATGGGGTATCAGCGCACTCAGGACAAATTGCACAATAACTTTTGGAGTCTTGTTTCCCTTGGGAAAATAAAAATTGGGGTGAAAAGATCAATTTTGTGGAAAAAATATAATTTTTTAATTTTACGGCTCTACGTTATAAACTTGTGTGAAGCACTTGGGGGTTCAAATTGCTCACCAAAGATCTAGATAAGTTCCTTAGGGGGTCTAGTTTCCCAAATGGGGTCACTTGTGGGGGGTTTCCACTGTTTAGGCACATCAGGGGCTCTCCAAATGCAACATGACGTCCAATCTCAATTCCAGCCAATTTTGGTTGGAAAAAGTCAAATAGTGCTCCTTCCATTCCGAGCTCTGCCATGCGCCCAAACAGTGGTTCCCCCCCACATATGGGGTATCAGCGTACTCAGGACAAATTGGACAACAAATTTTGTGGTCCAATTTCTCCTGTTACCTATGGGAAAATAAAAAATTAGTGACTAAGAGATAATTTTTGTGGGAAAAAAATAGGATTTTTTATTTTCATGCCCGGGCATTATAAACTTGTGTGAAGCACTTGGGGTTCAAAGTGCTCACCAAAGATCTAGATAAGTTCCTTAGGGGGTCTAGCTTCCAAAATGGGGTCACTTGTGGGGGATTTCCACTGTTTAGGCTCATCTGGGGCACTACAAACGGAACATGACCCCCATCAATGTTTGCATTCCAAAACGTTACTGCTTCTTTTCCAAGCCCTGCCGTGCGCCCAAACAGTTTCCCCCCCCCACATATGGGGTATCAGCGTACTCAGGACAAATTGGACAACAAGTTTTGGGGTCCAATTTCCTTGGGAAAAATCAAAAATTTGGGACTAAAAAATCATTTTTGTGGAAAATTGTTTTTTTTTTTTTTTCACACCCAGGCATTATAAACTTTTGTGAAACACTTTGGGTTCAAAGTGCTCACAACAGATCTAGATAAGTTCCTTAGGGGGTCTAGTTTCCAAAATGGTGTCACTTGTGGGGGGTTTCCACTGTTTAGGCGTATCAGGGGCTCTCCAAACACGACATGGCGTCCAATCTCAATTCCAGCCAATTTTAGTTTGAAAAAGTCAAACGGCGCTCCTTCCCTTACGAGCTCTGCCGTGTGCCCAAACAGTGGTTTTCCCCCACATATGGGGTATTGGCGTACTCAGGAGAAATTGCACAACAACTTTATCTGCCCATTTTCTCCTTTTACCCTTGTGAAAATAAAAAAAAGTTTGAAAAAGATCATTTTTGTGGCTATAAAGTTAAATATTCATTTTTTCCTTCCACGTTGCTTCAGCTCCTGTGAAGCACCTGAAGGGTTAATAAACTTCTTGAATGTAGTTTTGAGTACCTTGAGGGGTGCAGTTTTTAGAATGGTGTCACTTTTGGGTATTTTCTGCCATATAGACCCGTCAAAGTGACTTCAAATATGAGGTGGTCCCTAAAAAAATGGCTTTGTAAATTTTGTTGTAAAAATGAGAAATCACTGGTCAACTTTTAACCCTTCTAATTTCCTAACAAAGAAAAATTTTGGTTCCAAAATTGTGCTGATGTAAAGTAGACATGTGGGAAATGTTATTTCTTAACTATTTTGTGTGACATATTTCTCTGTTTTAAGGGAAAAAAAATTCAAAGTTTGAAAATTGCAAAATTTTTAAAATTTTCGCCATATTTGCGTTTTTTTCAAAAATAAACGCAAGTTATATCGAAGAAATTTTACCACTAACATGAAGTACAATATGTCACGAGAAAACAGTCTCAGAATCGCGAAGATCCGTTGAAGCGTTCCAGAGTTATAACCTCATAAAGAGACAGTGGTCAGAATTGTAAAAATTGGCTCGGTCATTAACGTGCAAACCACCCTTGGGGGTGAAGGGGTTAATCCCACTTTCCTGTTCACTCCAGAAATTCTGAGATGAGATGAATGTAGGCTTTTCTTCCCTGTGTTTGTTAATTTTTCCTCTTATCTGTAGAGGAGGAGCTTCACTACTTATCATGAACATAAACTGCAGCACATATTCATCTCCGCTACAAGTCTACACCTTAGATCAGGAATAGGACAGACATATATTCCCCACAAACTGCATTGAACTACTGTACCAAATTTATTATATATTTAGGAGTCTGAGTCGGTCCATCTTATACCGACTCCATCAAAATGGGCTCCGACTCCACAGCCCTGCCCAACAGTGTTTGTGTAGAAACTTGACCTATGAATAGTTCTAGAACAGTAAAATGGATACATTGTCGCCAACTATATAAATAGTATACTTTCATTGATGCCAGTGACCGGCATCTAAGTACAGACCACAGTTTACTATTTTAATTCCTGTACAAATTGTAAGAATAAAAAAAAATAAATAAAATGGAGGCCACATAAAAAATGTGATTTGTGAATGGGAAAAATATTGATCCTTAACCATATTTTTAATACTAACATAAATCCAGAATGCATGTTAATGGCATTCATTTATCAAGAATTAAGGATCTACGCTACTGTCTCTGCAATGTAAAAGCAATCGTAAACCTATACCAGGTTCACATTTATTGGAAGAGTCACCAGCAACAGGAGTCCAGTCTTTCATTGCCTATAACCAGAGCTGGTCACTCCTTGCGTTGTCACTATCTCCGTGAGCCTTGACAAGTCCTTCTACAATGGTGACACATGAAGTAACCAGTTTTAGCTATAAACAAAGGAGTGGACTCCTGTTGCTGTGACTCTTCCAATGAGTGTGAACCCTGACCTGTATGAAACCGGTATAAGTATATCATTGTGTTTTATAGAGAATGACCAACTCTGTAACGTAGGGTCTGATTGTGAGTGGCTTTTTGTTGTTGCATTCTTTACATTTTTCTATGTACTTAGCATCCAGTGCAAAAGAATGATTAAAAAAAATTTAACAGCCCTCTGATGTGCTAAGGCAGTGTTCCCAAACTCCGGTCCTCAGGGGTCCTCACCATTGTCAATGTTTTCAGGATTTCCTTAGTATTGCCAGGTGATAATTACATTCTGGACAGGCAAGAATTCCATCACCTGGGCAATACTAAGGAAATCCTGAAAACATGACCCGTTGGTGGCTCCTGAGGACCGCAGTTGGAGGAACACTGCACTAAGGAGTACATAGCCATTATACATATATGGATTTTGCACTTTATTATAGATATAACAGTTGGGTTGTCTTGTATATTCATAAAAAATTTAATTCCCACTATTGTGAGTTAATGCACTTTTACAACCATTTTCTGAAATTTTGTTGTACAGATATGTATGTATGTGTTATATAAGTTATATATATTTATTTATTTGTTATTTTGCCTCCACAGCGAGGAAATGTAGAAATTCAGGAGTCATTTAAATCAATGGTCATTGCTACAATGCATGGACTGAGAGAGCACGGTGATCTAATCCACTGTATCTTGCCCTCCGCGACTCTCTAGTTTGTCTGCAGAAATCCCAATCTCCTAAATTTCTACATTATTATTATTATTTACTTCTATAACACCATTGATTCCATGGTGCTTTACATGGCTGTTGACTATTAATAGTTGCAGTTTTGACAGTCCGACGTTGCAGTCTTAATGTTGCGCCTCATTCAGATGTCCGTACACTGACCAAGCTGCACAGACCAGCAAGCGGTCTCCTGACCAGGACTTAAAAGCCTCATACATTGCTATATGTGGTTATACGGACTACTGAATTTCTTCTTACATGGTCAATGTTACTATATAGACTGAACCTAAATCGTCACAGAAGCAAAAAGGACAAGGCAGTTTTTGGGTGTTTTGTTATGGGAACCTTTAGGCCCCCACAGTTGTGGAACCTGTAACTGTATAACCTTCAGCATATCCCCATGTTACACCTCCGCTGTTACTGTTCGGACACAGTGTTTTAGATGTTATAGCAGGTTCTTCCTACATGAGGGGTGACCCGGCGCTGGACCGGATCTGCTGCTCCCGATTTTCAGGTAATGGAAGGCTTTCCTCGCTCTTTCTTTTAGGCTCGTCCTGCTTTGGTTATACTGATCTTGGTAAATGAGAGATGTCGTTCTGCCTCTTGAATAGTCATACTTGCTGATTCCCGGATTGAACGCTCCTTACTTAGAATAAATGTGATATTGTGTTGTCTCAGAAGTATTTATAGATTTCGGCAGTTCAGTGAGCTCCATGACAACCCATATGCCTGATACATGTGCGTTCACTGAAGAGTAATGGCACCAATGGGGCTGTTTTTTCGCTCTCTCCTAGAGATCATTGTAAATTGTGCACACTAAATCATAAGGCTACATTCACAAGGATGCCTTACATTTTCATGCATTAAATCTGCTTTAACAGTCCTCGAAAATATCTGCATTCGTTAAATGCAGATTTACTGTGGATTTCACCCTGTGCATTGCAGAGTACAATTCCCAGTGAAAAGCTGCCGTACAAATGGTCATGCATCATGCAATCTGGTCTACAGGTCAATTTCTGCTGCAAAATCTTACCCACTTTGCTTTTATTAGAAAATGCGCAGGTTTTTGCTTAATGGATCAGCTTCAAATGGAAGATGACGGCTAATTAATGAATCCGTTGTCCATAGACTTCAGTGTTAAGTTTTTTTCTTTTTTTTATCAGCTGAGATCAGTTTTTTTTTAAATCGGACCAAAAAAAAAAAGCTGTGTCTGCGCAACTTTTTTGCCAACGGATTACTGCTGGGATCTGTTCTAACGAGTGATTAATGGACATGTGAACATAGCCTTAGTTATCCTAGTGATAACTGCTGACTGACGGGAACTGCCCCTTTAATAATAATAAATAATAATAATCTTTATTTTTATATGGTGCTAACAGATTCCGCAGCGCTTTACAGTTTGCACACATTATCGTCGCTGTCCCCAAAGGAGCTCACAATCTAGATTCCCTATCAGTATGTTTTTTGGAGTGTGGGAGGAAACCGGAGTACCCGGAGGAAACCCACGCAAACACGGGGAGAACATACAAACTCCTTGCAGATGTTGTGGGATTCGAACCCAGGACTCCAGCGCTGCAAGGCTGTAGTGCTATCCACTGAGCCACCGTGCTGCCCTTTCAAGGCGAGGCTTCAGACTACCAAATTTGTACCCAACACTCTTGGTTCTTAGGTAGAAATGTTTTGGAGTCACAACTTTTTTTTTAACTAAATGACAGCACATTTTATTAAATGTTATAAAAATAATTTAATTCCCTCTTTGTGGGTTAATAATGCACTTTTACAGCAATTTTCTGATATTTTTAGTATTTTCAGAACAAAAAAGGCTTCTTAGACTTCATTCATGTACTGTGTATGTATATATTAATTCTTTAAATATCTCTTGCATACCGTCAGTCTGCATAAGAAAAAACAAGATTTGTGGACCAAACCCGTCCTTTCAAGTGTATGGATGTGCAAAAAGACTTGTCCATGAGTTGCATCGTGTCCTATTTGTTTTTCACTGACTGGTTGATGGAAGTTAGGGTATTTTTTTTTCCATGCAAGAAAAATGGATGAAACATTGATGGTAAGTCAAGTCAGAGGTAATAGCGATGGTCGGTTGAATCTCAAGCCCCTAAAGAACATCAAGGGCTATTCCCTTAAAGCGGGAACCTGTTTCTTATGATTAGGTGTCTCCAGCTGAGGAAAGCGAGTTCTGGAGAACACTCTTACGGGGACCACGTCTTATCAAACGTAGTGCCTGACAAGTCGTCTTCTGAGACAGGATGACCTCTTTAAGAGCTCTTATTCATGATGAAATCCAAAATGACTGATTAAGCAGCAAAGTCAGAGTTCTTGGTATTAATTTTGTGTCAATATGGGGCCATCTAAATCAGAATAACTATATGTCCCTTGTACTAAAGGAGATCTTTCAGTAAGATGAGCAGCCTCTCCTTCCCAAACTACACACGGACCTGCAGCTTTTGGAAGGTATGAAGGCGTCAATTCATTCCCAAAAAATTGGTTTTAACTAGTTTGGGAATGAAGCATAAAGTGCTTCTGGGCTTAACAGAGCACTTAAGGAGCCACCTCCTCATTAGGTTGTTTTCCTGGCTAGCACCAGCCTCTTTAGCTTGATGATTTTCAGACTGATTTCCTTGCACTGATGTGACACAGTGAGCTATCTATCAAGCTGGAAAGACTAGTACCGTACCTCTTTATGATCACCAATTTCTCAGGATTGAAGCCGCTAATACATCATGGAAAGATGTCAGTGGATTTACTTTTCAAAGTCCTGCAGGCACGTATGTGCAGCTGGTGCGGGTGGGGATAGTAGGTTGATCTTAGTCACAGATTCCATTTTTAAGGAGCGTTTTAAATAAAGAATAATATCTGTTAAAGGTAAGGTATTAGGTTTTGCTGCCTCAGTAGTTCCACTAGGAGAGCCTTCTCTTGTTATTACACTCAGTACATAGTATAACCATATTCTGGACACTTTCAGTACTTGCCACACTGTGCACCGAAGTACGGATTCCCTGTGATGGGATTACTGATTTTTTTTTTTTTTATGCCATTAGCCCAGGAAGTGTAGAATCCTAAATAGACTCCTGTAGCAGCCCAATCCCAGTAATGGTGTATGGCCATATTACTGAATCAGAGCGAGGTGCAGCAGCTAGAGTGTAGAAGTTCTTTCTAAATAAAAATAAACAATTGGTTGTCTCCTCTCCGGGTTTCCCAAACTGACTTCTGATTTTGTCATGACAGTGGCATTCATTCCAGGGACATTGCTGGTTAGGTGCAGATTTACAATAATGACAGCTACACCCAGGCAGTAACAAAACATGTCTTCATATCAGCCTTTTGACTACATGTTTGGCTTCCTAGACATATTTTTGTTTCGCCAAAAGGGACCTGCCTGCTGAAATTGGAGGTCTAAATTGGCTATTTCAGACTCTCCATGATTATGGTTCACCTGCCTAATAGATCCGTAAAAACAGAATAGTCTAGTACCTTTTATGTCATCTTTATTTTAGCGTAATGGGATTTTTATGCAAAGCATCTCATGACCTTTTATTTTTAATCTGGAAGGGTCCTTCTTTGTGAATTGGTGCCTGGTCTGTTGCTGCAGATATCTCCTCACGTGAGATTTTTAAATAAGACAATTTAAAGGGAGCCTGTCAGCGGATTCCTGCTGGCCAAACCACAGCATTAACCCAGACTAGCACGTGCATGGCTCTGAAGTACTGCTGCTAGATTAACATATTAAAATATCTGTCAGTCTAGCCAAACAGGCAATAGAGACTGAAACAAATTTGCTCCCTGTATTTTGCTCTATCCATCTGCCCTGTCCCTGCCGAAAAACATGGTGTTCTTGGGGATGATGAGCTGTGTTGGTTTGGTGCCAGATATAGTGTTTACCCAAAAAGTAAATGTTGGTGTTACCTGGCTACAGCACCTTCTTCCATACATTTGGGAAGTCTCCCGCTTGTCTTTTGGCAAACTCAAACAACTTTACAATTTTTGTGCGTAAGTAAAGGCTTTTTTCTGCCACTTTTCTATAAAGGCCACCTCTATGTAATGTACGGCTTATTATGGTCGTATGGACAGATACTCCAGTTTTTGCATGGAAATTCTGCTGCTCCTTCAGGGTTACTTTTGGTCTCTGCTGCCTCTCTGATACCCTACTTGACCGGCCTGAGAGTTTTGGTGGGTGGCCCTCTCTTGGCAGGTTTGTTGTGGTACCATGTTTTTTCCATTTGTTGATAATAGATTTGATGGTGCTCTGGGGAACATCAGAGATTGGGATTTTTTTTTATAACCCAACTCTGACTTGTGCTTCTCAACAACTTTGTCCCTGACTTGTTTGGAGATCTCCTTGGTCTTGATGGAGTTTGGCTAGTGGTGCAATGAAGGTAATTGCTTGCCCCAGAAATGTTTAGGGGCTTCATAGCAAAAGGGGTGAACACATATGCACATGCCAATTTTTAGTTATTTAATCCTATAAATTTAATTTCTGCCTATATTTTTCTCCTTTCACTTCACCAACTTAGACTATTTAGGGCTGATACATCACGCGCAAATTGGATTACAAAAATACTAGCTTGGCCCGTGCGAAATTTTCGCACATTGGTCGTTGGGGGTGTAGGCAATTTCAGAAAAAACAAGCTGGTCAAATGTAAATGTATTTTATGAGATGATGAACACAGACAGGTATTTATATATGTAGATTGGTAATACAATAAATTGGTTTGATAAGTAGAGGCCAAAAATGTCTTCCAGGTTGAGGTGCCACCTGCAGGTCATTGTGTCTTTCTGTAGGTTTATGAAAATAAATGTTTAAACTGTATTTAGTGATAAAATCATGAATGTGTGGTTTGTTTGGCTCTTTTCTTGCTGAAGGGAGCAAGTTTACCTTTCAAATGGTGTATCATTTGTGTGTGTGGGGCGAAGTAATCCGCAAAAAAGCAGTGCATGTATACAAATGTGTTTACATATGTGACTCACCATTTGTGTGTGTGGGGCGAAGTAATCACCAAAAAAGCAGTGCATGTTTACAAATGTGTTTGCATGTGACTCACCTGCAGTGAAGTGCGCAATCCTCTAATTTGGCTGAAATAGGCTGGGCATGCTTGAAAGCCCCCAAGGCAAATGTTTGGGTTTGTTTGTGATGTCTGTAAGCAGCTTTGTGGTAGTGTGCTTTGGGGTATTGTGGTGCCACCTGCAGGTCATTTTTCCTTACAGCAGGTTTAAGAAAATTAATGTTTAAACTGTATTTTGTGATCAAATTGTGGATGTGTGGTTTGTTTGGCTATTTTCTTGCTGAAGGGGGCAAGTTTACCTTTCAAATGGTGTATCAGTTGTGTGTGTGGGTGCAGTATGAACGGAGATACAAAGTAATCACCGAAAAACAGTGTTTAGAAATAATAGAATAGATTTAAACACAGGTTGTAATGTAACAAGATGGGTAAAAAGTCAAGGGGGTGCATAGTTTCACAAGCCACTGTGTGTACATAGGGAGATAGGCCTGTCAATCACCTGGAGCAGTAGAGTGAGGGGCGGCTGGAGGCCACACTGGACTAGTCAAGATAGACTCTATAGTTTTTATTTATTTGTTTATTTTCTTCATACTATGTTGTCTCTGAAACATTAGAGCACCATGACTGGTTCACTTTCTAGTGTGTTCAGCTTTTTATTTTTTTTAGTGAAGAGACCCTCATGCGAACATATTTTTTATGGGCATAATTGACATTTTCATGTTTAAAGCTAAATATACAGCACATGTACGGGAAATGCTATATTGTCTGGCCCCAACCTTCCTCTTTTCTCTCAGTTTGCATGACTTATCTACTTATTTAATGCATAACCACTCCACCAGCTGCATTCAGCTGAGCATAAAGGGTTACTTATATTGATCCAATCAATCTAAATTATTTTGCCGAGACTTGAATCCATTTATAGCATTTTAATTATTCTGCAAAGAGGATCACCCTGCAGCCATTGTGTGAGATTTATATGGCCATTCACAAATATGTCACTATGCTGAGAAAATGAAACTGTCAGTATGGCAGACTGTTCGTCGGCTTTCATTATTGAGATTCCCAGATTACTTTTCCACGAGATTTTGAAGTATGTCCGTGGACTTTCCACTCCATTTCGGATTGTGGGAATTTGTGTCCATTCATCCTGAAGAGGATTAGTCTGGATTACAGTAGAAACTTCAGTTTATCCCAACGATGTTCAGTGTGGTTCCGATCATAGCTCAGTTCTGCAGCCATTATTCTCATCATGCCTTTTTGGACCTTTCTTGAGCCTTGAACAAACCTTTTTAAGCATACCATTGTTTAAAGGGGTTTTCCAAGAGCCAAGAAAAATATAAACCTCCAAAATGCCTCCATTATTCATAAGCACACAAACTACACTGACCAGGAATGTTTTCCTGCTCTCCGATAACTCTGCCCTCTGTAACTTCCCATCTGTCCTGTTAAGCATGGCAGGCTTCTATGTACAGGGTGGTCTTCTGCTGTTGAGTGCAGGATCAGGAGCTGGGATCTCGCTGCTCCAGCATTCATGTGCGATTCCCAATCTCTCTCCTACATAGTCGACTCGGTTGGTGATCTAGAAGTGCACATTTCCTGCTCTGTCCCTTGCATTCACAGCACCAGCTTGTTTTGAGCGTCCGGACACCACAGAGATCGCGCGTGCACAGTCCAAATGTTTCTACACTACTAATGCAGAGGAGAGGGAGCGGAGATCGCGATCCCAGAACTTCAACATTCCCCATATACTGCAGACACTGCGTAGCTGGACTGAACCGTTTGGAGCAAAAAGCATGTGGGTGGTATATGGAGTGTCACCTGATGTCATAGCTCCTGGGACTGGCACACAAGTCAGGGGCAGCATTTTAACTAAGTGTAATAAAAATCTGTGTAGCATACTGGGGGAAAATGATTGTCATTCCTCCTTCATGCACATATAGTTTGTGGGATGGAGGTGAAATCCTGCCAACAGATTCCCTTTAAAGTCACTGAGCTCTTCACTACCACTTACTCCTACAACTACCAAAATTTGTAAAAGGCTGTGTGCTTGATTTTTTTTTTTGCACCTCTTTGCAATGGATGTGGTTGAGATATGCGAAAACCTTAAAAGAATTACATTTGTCTACATACTTTTGGCCTTAAAGGGCAGGCTATAAGTGCGCTTTTTCACTTGCCCTATTGTTGCAGGTATTGAAGCCAAAACTAAGGTGATGAAAAAAATAGATTTCCTGTATAATTCCACTTCCTTGAAGGGAAAAAATGAGCCACACTTATCAGAAGCCTCCACCACGTTCTCTAGTAGGTTGGAAGTGATACTGTCCGGACCACCAGTCACATGACCCTGGCAGGGGCCTCGACTGTCCGATCACTGGTGGTTGGGACATAGTCACTTCTGGTCCGATGGAGCAGAGATGGGGAGGGGATTCTGGTGGTAAGTGTAGCTTGTTTTTCTTTTCCAAAGACTGCTTCTCGCTAGTAAGTTAATAGATTTTGATATTTTGTTTTTTTTTCTAAATGTCCTTAGATGTCCAGCCCATACAAAGTGTCTAAAAACATGAGCACTAGTAACTGGAGAATTTGTAGGCGCTGTATGAATGTGTGGTGTGGCAGGAGTCCTCCGCATTTGTGGTTGCTCAGTGTGTTCCAGGGGCAGGAAGCCCAGTCATTAGTGGAAGCAGATTTTATATACCGTATATGCGTAGTCCTGGACAGCCATTTCCATACCTTTCCAACCTTTGCCATAATGAGACAGATTGGGTGTACTAGGGGCACATTGTGTTGTCTAAAAAACCAACCTTCATTGAAACGAATAGTTTCAGAAGTGTATATGCTGTGTTGCTGCCCTCCTGTGGTATTCTTGGTTCTGTACATTAGAAGCTGCTTTACATTGCTGGGTCTGAAAATCTCCGAGTAGCATCTGTTGTGTATTGGAAATACCTTGGTAGCAGCCTCCCGACTGTAAGATGTATAGATAAGGTGAATAGTTCCAGACTCTGCCACTGAGGCTCTTCGCATGCTATTGATTTGCCATGTTGCCACATTTTTGAATCTATTTGTGTTTTATGTTTCAGGCGAAAGAAATTCTTACTAAAGAGTCAAATGTGCAGGATGTCCGCTGCCCAGTCACCGTGTGCGGAGATGTCCATGGCCAATTTCATGACCTCATGGAGCTCTTCAGAATTGGGGGCAAATCTCCAGACACTAACTACTTGTTCATGGGAGACTACGTAGATAGAGGCTATTACTCTGTGGAGACAGTTACTCTACTTGTAGCACTAAAGGTAATTATTCCGTTATTTTCTATTGTGTCACCACTTCATTCTCCTGTCAGCAGGTTTTGCCATGTAATTTTACAGCAGCATGATGTTGGGACCGATGGCCTAATTACAGTGATGTGTCACAAACTGGGCTGTATTTTGCTGTTTTAATACAATGAGTGTTATATCAGCAGGATATTATCACTACCAGACAATTGGCCTTGTGCCACCTAGTCCTACCCCACTACTAATTAGCAGCGGTGTGTCACTCTACACTGAAAACTGAGGTGTGGGTGGGTTACACACCGCTCAACAACTGAGGTCTATGAGATCTGCAGCAGAGAATACTGACTGTGTCTTTATCATAACTTCTGCACTCAGTAAACTAAGTTATACATCGCTGGAATTGTGGTCTCTGCCCCTACACCATGCTTCTATCATTTACATAGCAAAACCTGCTGACATAGTTCCTTTATTCAGCCAATTATTTGTACCAACACAACACATTCAAGTTCAAGATGGTCAATCTATCTGTATACCAGAAGACCCTCTCTAACCTTGAACCAAACAGACCGTTCAAGTGGATTGTTTACAGCAGCCGAAAACTTCATCAGGTCGCACTCGGGGAAGCTGGCTAGGCGAAAGACTGGTATAAAACCGAGAGGTCAGATGAATCATTTGTGCCACATACAGTGCAAATGGGTCAGAAATTGTCCGAAACCACATAATCTGTTGTGTCCCCCATCCCTGCATCTTTGGCTTGATGAGGGGCTTTTAGGCCTGAAATATTACCCTTGTATGACGCTGGAGCACAGTGCTAATAAACATTACTGGAGCATTGATGGTCAATAGTTGTTCTTATAGCATGAGATCTCAGTCCAGTAACAGAAGATTGGGACCATATTGCCACCAATAAATCTGGAGAAACGTTTGGATGCTGACCTTGCTAAGTGCGTTCTACAAATTCAGACAGTTTTGATAGTAGAGATCATCCTGACTTTTTATTATATTAGACAGGTGCTTATATCAGTGGCCAATGAAGTGCAGATTGGCGTCTTTAAATGATTTTCTCTTATAATATTTTCCTATGGCAAATAATAATAATGTGAGACATAAATGTGTGTGTGTATATACAGGCATTTAAATGTATGTTTTCCTTCCTAGGTTCGTTACCCAGAACGCATCACAATATTGAGAGGGAACCATGAATCTCGACAAATTACTCAAGTCTATGGTTTCTACGATGAGTGTCTACGGAAGTATGGGAATGCAAATGTATGGAAGTATTTCACAGATCTCTTCGACTACTTACCATTAACGGCTTTAGTTGATGGCCAGGTATGTGTATTCTGCTCCCCAAGATAGAAAATGTGCTATTTTTTTGTCTTTGAAGGAGAGAAAGACTGGACTGCTGCCGTTGTCTGGTGCTTGTTCTATATTGCTTACAAGATGGGACGTTTATACCATACAGTCGGCAGTGAGGAAAAAATAAACCTTCATTAGGAAAAATAATTACAAGCAGCTCAGGGTGAACTATAGCTTCATTTTCTCGCTGTAGTCGCTGTTCAACCTACACACTTTATTTACAGTGTAATTTTGCTTTCTAGTTCCCGTGAGGGAACATGATGAACCAGACTGATCCTGGCGCAATGCACTGCGTACTTCTGCATAATGCCGACAGCCATCCTATTAGGCCCTGGACAAAGCATCCATGGAGAATATTGTTAGACCTCTGTCTGCCATGACACTATATCCGTCCCATGCACACGTCGCCCCCACGATGTCCTCTCTGTTGTTTATGTATATTGTAAGCAGTGTATAAGGTTCTTTCTCTTGTATAGGATGTGCTCCAGTATTGCTTATCGTAGTAGCCAGAGTTAAGTCTGCTTTGTAGCATGGGATAGATGACAGGTATATTATTTCTTAAATTTATGGGTTGTCCACCACTAGGAAAGTGCACATGAAAATAAGAAACTTCATAACATGTCTTATCAAAGAAATCCACTTTTTTTTCCCACTGGACTGATCATTTATGCTCAAAATTCTCAATTCATTGAAGCCTGTATTGTGACGTCAGATTCTTCCATTACTGTGATGGGAGATGGCAGTTGGCGCAGATAAAGATTCTATGTAGAGGGAAGGGAGAGAAAGGATGGAGGAGCTAGAGGCAGAGCTCCTCCTTCCTGCTCACAGCTTCCATCTACATTAACCCCTTAAGGACGAAGCCATTATGTAGGTTAATGACCAGGCCTTAATTTTGAAATCGGACCACTGTCACTTCATGTGCTTATAACTCTAGAACGCTTCAACGGATCCTGCTGATTCTGAGATTTTTTTTCGTGACATATTGTATGATAGTGGTAAAATTTCTATGATGTGACTTGCGTTTATTTATGAAAAAAATGTAAATATGGCAAATTTTTAAAATTTTGCAATTTTCAAACTTACCATTTTTATGTCCTTAAATCAGAGAGAGATGTCACAAAAAATAGTTACTAAATAACATTTCCCACATGTCTACTTTACATCAGCACAATTTTGGAACCAAAATTTTTTTTTGTTAGGAAGTTATAAGGGTTTAAAGTTGACCAGCGATTTCTCATTTTTCCAACTAAATTTACAAAACCATTATTTTTAGGGACCACCTCACATTTTGAAGTCACTTTGAGGGGTCAATATGACAGAAAATATCCAAAAGTGACACCATTCGAAAAACTGCACCCCTCAAGGTGTTCAAAACCACATTCAAGAAGTTTATTAACCCTTTAGGTGCTTCACAGGAACTGAAGTAATGTGGAAGGAAAAAATGAACGTTTAACTTTTTTTCCCCAAAATTTTTCTTTTGACACATTTTTTTTTTTATTTTGTCAAGGGTATCAGGAGAAAATGAACCACATTATTTGTTGTGCAATTTCTCCTGAGTACACCGATACCCCATGTGTGGAGGAAGACCAATCTTTAGGTGCACGGCAGCGCTCAGAAGGGAAGGACCATCATTTGAGATTTTGAATGTCAAATTGGCTGGAATCAAGAGCGGATGCCATGTCGCATTTGGAGAGCCCCTGATGTGCCTAAACAGTGGAAACCCCCCATAAGTGACCCCATTTTGGAAACTAGACCCCCCAAGGCAAGGAACTTATCTAAATGTGTGGTGAGCACTTTGAACCCTCAAAGGCTTCACAGAAGGTTATAACGTAGAGCCGTAAAATTAATAAATCATATAATTTCCACAAAAATGATCTTTTCACGCCCAATTTTTATTTTCCCAAGTGTAACAGGACTCCAAAAGTTATTGTGCAATTTGTCCTGAGTACGCTGATACCCCATATGTGGGGGTAAACCACTATTTGGGCGCATGGCAGAGCTCGGAAGGGAACGGGCGCCATTTGACTTTTTTGGCTGGAATTGAGATCGGACGCCATGTCGCGTTTGGAGAGCCCCTGATGAGCCTAAACAGTGGAAACCTCCACAAGTGACACCATTTTGGAAACTAGACCCCCCCAGGAACTTATCTACAGTAGATGTGTGGTGAGCACTTTGAACCCCCAAGTGCTTCACAGAAGTTTATAAGATAGAGCCGTGAAAATAAAAAAAATCATTTTTTTTTCCAGAAAAATGATCTTTTTGCCCCCAAATTTTTATTTTCACAAAGGTAACAGGAGAAATTAGACCCCCAAATTTGTTGTGCAATTTGTCCTGAGTATGCCGATACCCCATATGTGGGGGCATATCACAGTGATCGTCTTACTGCGATCTTTGGGAGGCAGAATGAACAAATCCACAAAAGGTGAAGAATTGGTCTTATTTTTTACGCCGTTCCTCGTGCGTATTAGGGATTAGGCGACTTTATTCTTCGGGTCGGTGCGATTACAGCGATACCAGATTTATACCCTTTTTCATGTTTAGCTTCTGTCACACACTAAAAGACGCTTTTTTTGTAAGAAATTTTTGCATCGCCGTATTTTGAGAGCTATAATTTTTCCATATTTCGGCCGACAGAGTCATGTGTGGGCTTGTTTTTTGCTGGACGAGTTGACTTTTTTTATTGGTACCATTTTCGGGCACATAACATGCAGAATGAACGAAAACCAGCAATTCAGGAATTGTTTTTTTTTTTTTTCTCTGTTCTGCGTGTGGTGAAATTTGTAAGGCAGCTTTATTCTTCGGGTCACTACGATTACAGCGATACCTCATTTATATTTTTTTTTTATGTTTTGGCGTTTTTTACACAATAAAAACTTTTATAGAAAAATTATTTTTGCATCAGTTTATTCTGCGAGCTATAACTTTTATTTTTTCGCTGATGGCGCTGTATATCGGCTTGTTTTTTGCGGGACAAGATGACGTTTTCAGCGGTACCATGTTTATATCCGTCTTTTTGGTCGCGTGTTATTCCACTGTTTCCAAGCGGTATGATGATACCGCTTGGAAAAAGTTTAATTTGCCGCTTTTATCCTTTTTTTTACGTTCACTGAAGGGGTTAACTAGGGTGACGCTTTTATAGATGGGATTTTTACGGACGCGGCGATACCAAACGTGTTTTTTTTTTTTGTTTATTTTATTTTTTTTACATAAAAATGTGTATATGGGGAATTTTTTTTTTTTTACATATTTTTTTAACCTAGTCCCTTTATGGGACTTTCACTTTTTAACTTTTGATTGATGGTATAATACATTGCAATGCTCCAGCTGAAAGCTTCTGAGACCATACTGTGAGCATGATCTCGGAGGCTTTCCGTAGCTGGATGACCCGGGTGTTGTCATGACATCATGGCTGAGATCGGGCCCTGCGATTACATCGCGGGGACGCCGATCTGAGGCAGAGGGAGCCCTCGACCCTCTGCCTGCCCCCCTGAACGCTGCGATCGCGCCCGATCGCAGCAGTCAGGGGTTTAACAGCCAGGGGCGGTGCGGACGCCACCACTGGCTGTCAGTGCAGGAAGCTCGGCCACTGCAGCACTGAGCTCCTGCTCTTATCGGGCAGGAGATGCTGAAATTTCAGCATCTCCTGCCCGATCGCTGCTGTGTTTGGTCAGTCAGATTGACTGACCAATCACAGCGCTATGGGTGCGGGGACCGACGGCATCGGTCCCCGCACCTCTTGCTGTGCCTGTCAGCTGGCACTGAACTGTCACTGCGTGTTTACACGCAGTGACAGCTCTAATGCATGACGTGCACAGTCCGTCCTGGTACGGAAACGGACATCCTGCCATGCTGGACTGTGCACGTCAATGGACATTAAGGGGTTAATGACTGCTAGTACTGCTAAGATTCTATCTCCGTAATGGGAAAATCTGTCTTCATTGAATACACATTTCACCTGTGAATTGAAAATTTTGAAAATAATTTCTGACCTGGAGAAGAAAAAAAAGTTTTTTTTATTTCTGATAAGATGTGTGCATGTATATAATATGTCTATGTATATATACAGTGTGTGTGTGTTTCTTGATTTATGAAATAAAAATTAAAATCACAGTTACTGTTTAAAAAAAGAGAAGGGGGTCAATGGGATGAAAAACTAAATCTTTTTTTTCTCTTAGATCTTCTGTCTCCATGGAGGTCTTTCCCCATCAATCGATACGCTGGATCATATTCGTGCTCTGGATCGCTTACAAGAAGTCCCACATGAGGTATTAATTTAATTACCACAACGTTGCAGCAGTAGGAATCTTCATAGACACTTCTTAGGCTAAGTTCACATTTGCGTATATGTGCGCAGTGTATCATCTGCATGGAAAAATGCATGTTTACACAGCGTTTTTTATCTGCATCATCTTACACATGACACCAAAAAAAAGTGCATGTGTATGCATTTTTGCATACGTTTGCGTTGTTTATGCGCAGCATTCGATATTTCCAGGTGCTGTAATCACTTCCTGGACATGCGCAGTCTGAAGTCTGTATGCGCATCGAACGCTTCCGTACACATGTCCTTGCGTACCAATGTGTTTTCATAGACAATAATGCGTTTTTTTGACACTCATGCACATGACTTTGCATATTTGACTGTTTTTTGAAGCTTCAAAAAATGCAACATGTTGCTTTTGCCGGACACCGCCGCACATCGTGAAAAGACGCGAACGCATGTCCCTGCGTACACTGTTAAAGATATGTACGCATGATGCATGTGGATCTATCTATACAGACGCAAATGTGAATCCAGCCTTAGTCTAGTCTATACCGAGTGTATAGGCACATTGCTAGCATTACTCATGCTTTTCTGTGCATTGTGAATATTTATTGTAAGTAACAGTATATGGACTGCTGTGACATTAGTCTACTGGCTCTTAAAATCTAACAAGATAGATATGGAAACAAATCACACTAGTGGAAGGAGTCCTATGTCACAACGGTATGTAGAAAGTTTTGTCATGAAGGTTGCTAAGAATGTTCTGTAGATTCATTAGCGTTTCTTGCAGTTGAGGTTAATATACTTCTGCTATTCTAACTTGGCTTTTTTGTGTGGAAATATTAACCAGACAGGAAGCCAGCGCTGCCTATGGTTAGCACACAATTCATAAAGTGCATATGCAAATATTGATTTCTAACTGTACTTTAAACTGAGACATTTAGCAAACAATTGATCAATTCTTTGAGCCACCCCGCTACGTCACGGCATTCTCAGATGGGGCAGTCCTACTCTACGTTTTTTATATTCGCTGTGCCATAACTGCCTCCTAAATGTATTAAAAGCAAGACTGTATAAAATGCTAAAGTAGTTGAAGCGTTTCTGAATCACTCCCATGGCGCCAAAAGGGCAAACGCAGGTCTGGACAAAACATCCGGGCATTTCAGATCTGACCTCCACACTGCCAAACCAGCAACCATGGATGAAGGTTGAAACAGGCCCAGACACTGGTGCATAATCAAATAGAGCCTGGGGCAGGGTAGGGCTGCTGTATGTGTGTTCAACAGCCTAAATCAATCACGATAAAGACAGAAAGAATGGCGTGCATAACCCAGCGTGCACGGCAAAAAGTGGGGGTCAGCAACAAACCAATATCAAATAAAGTCATGAAGCCAGCGCTGCCTATGGTTAGCACCCAATACATAAAGTGCATATGCACATATTGATTTCTAACTGTACTTTAAACTGAGACATTTAGCAAATAATTGATCAATTCTTTGAGCCGCCTGGGCCACTAAGATGCTGCGCTCACAAAATAGTGCCACGAGACCAGAGTGGCCCTAAAAAATGGTGAAGATGCCGGAGGGTGAGCATATGACCGGGGAAAGTGGACTTTGAAGCACCACACCAGCGGTGTAAGAAAAACCCACTGGGGTGGTGCATTAATGGCTTTTTCCAGACAACAAGTGATGACAAAATGATTAACTGTAGGGGCAGCAGATTGTTGGTTGGGATATTCACTTCTGGGCCAGGAGACCTTTGGAGTGGCAGTGCTAGACATGGGAGCAGTTTTCTATGTTGGCTATAGCTTATAAAAAAAAACAACTGGAAACCGCCAAAATAAAAACTGATTGTAGAGTTGTAGCTAATCTACTCAAGGCATGACTCTTGCTGTATCTGTACTAGATGGATGAGGATTACAATATACATGTAAGAGACAGATATAACTGACAGTCACCAAAGGTGATGGTGATGTATAACCAATAGTGGGAGCATTTATTAGTGCTTTTGTTCCCAAAATTGCACAATTTGCAACAAATACTTGGCGTAAATGCCTACACCAAATGTATAAATGTTGTACACCATTTGTTATGCATAATAAAGTTGCAATTTTTGCAAGATTCTACGATAATGTGCGATATTTGATATATTGGGATTCAGTTTTTTTTTCTAACATTGTTTTAAAAGTCACAATTTGTGCAAATTTTCTGTATCAATGTGCAAAATTTGAATCTCGCCTGCCCTTATTGCACATTAAAGGTGTATTACAGTGCTTGAAAAATTGGCACCAAATGTACCATTAAGATGAGGCGTTTGGTGAATATGGAGTGGCGGAGTTGAAATGTGCACACAAAGGGCATGTTCATGCGTGGCGTTTTTGTTGCGTGTTTTATACAGCATATTTTGTGCTTAAAATACACAGAACTTTACAGTACCAGAATAATCAGAGATTTCTGAAGTTTCATGCAGTCTAAACTTTTTTTTTTTTCAGTGATCGTATTTTGAGCCCTGCTGTGGTTTTGCCAAAATGCAGCATGTCAATTCTTTCAGCGTTTTTCACCTATTACAATTAATGGGTCAAAAATGCTGCAAAAACTGCACGTATTTTATAAAAAAAAAATTCCTGCCACCATTCTGGTTTTTGATGCAGGAAAAAAAAAGCTTAGAGCAACTTGTGAACATACCATGACTATTTATCACAATTTACATCATCATTGATAAAGATGAGCAATTGTGTTTACTATTTGCTGTTTTTCTTTTCTGCTAAATTTGTATTGTTCTTCTAGGGGCCAATGTGTGACCTTTTGTGGTCGGATCCAGATGATCGTGGTGGCTGGGGCATTTCCCCTCGAGGTGCTGGCTATACTTTTGGACAGGATATTTCTGAAACTTTTAACCATGCCAATGGACTCACTTTGGTGTCACGTGCTCATCAACTTGTAATGGAGGTATGCCTGGAAGCAATACATCAAAATACCAGTATCATTTAGCATTACATATTGTATATTGCATTGTAATATACCATACTTCAGTTTTATAGCAGTATGACACAGTGGGAGTATTAGAGCGGCATTGATGGATTTAAATTCATTTTTAAGGTGAAAAAAAATTTGAAAAGTAGGACTATAATCCACTGGCAAATACATCAATGATTATAAAAAAACTGTTAAAGAGAAAATGTTTAACTCTTTCGCCGTCAAGATCATATGTAATACAATCATGACCTAAGACGTGGCTAAATGAAAAATAGTTTAGATCCTGGTGTCATGTTGATGCCCAGAGCTACAGGTTTCAGATGATGTTGGGTTGATTGTTCTAGGTACAGTTTTCTGGGCAGAATACTCATCAAGTTGGAGCAGCGTGAAAACTTTTGCTGGTTCTAGGGGCCAGAATGGGAGCGGGAACCTGGCAGAAAAGATTGGAAGAAAGATCAGAGCCTTTTAAAGGGAATCTGTCACCCTAAATTGGCGGGATATTTAAATGATGGCAGTCAGGTCAGATGGGCGGTGTTTTGGGTACTTGCCTTAACATGTTGTTCGCCGCTGTCTTCATTATTTCTGGGAATTGTAGTCGTTGCCCTCCATATAACGCGCCTGAGCATTGCAATCTTGAATTGCGCACACGCAGTATGCTTTGTCCGCAGATTGCAATGCGCAGGCGCGTTATATGGAGGGCAACGACTACAATTCCCAGAAATAATGGAGACCGCGGCGAACAACATGTTAAGGCAAGTACTCAAAACACCGCCCATCTGACCTTTCTGCCATTATTTAAATATCCCGCCAATTTAGGGTGACAGATTCCCTTTAATGGGAACATGTCATCTTTGATAAAACTATTAACCTATAGATATAGTGCTAATCTGCAGGTTAATACTGTTAGAAAGGTGTCCAGCCTCCTTACTGAAAATGTGTATCGTCAGACAAAGCAAACTTTATTCCTCCCGGGAGACATCGGCTTTTAGTCATACAGGCACGCCAACATGGCTATAGTCACTGCTCTCAGCACTGAGAGTGGTGGCTATAAGGATGTCCCGGTACTTTGACTGACTACACTGGAGATTGAGTTGCGTTTGGGTGTGCTGACAGCTAGCACTCTGTGCTGTGATGACTGTAGCCTCTACTCCGACTGAAAGCTGGCAGCTCCCAGTAGGAACAAAATTAATTTTCTCCCAGGAGCTGCACTTTGAGTACAGCGGCCTGGCACCTTTCTACCTATATTAATCTGCAAGTTAACCCTTGTATCTCAATAGTAGAAAAAAAGTGAACTGCAGCGGAGCCAAACAACAATCTCATGCCTTTTAACTAATGGTCCTCTATTTAACTGAATTCCTTCAGCACATGCAACAATATTATGGTGCTAAGCAATAAAGTAGACATGTCCTTGCAAATGCTTAGAAGAAAAAAAAATGCGGCACTCACCATGTTGCAGAAAGTATCAAAAAATCCTTTATTTCACATCTAGCGTGTAGGCATTTGAGTCTGGAAAGCGGGCTAGGGAGGAATGCGGGGAGTGCAGAAATGGCAGTCGTCCATTCCACATGTCTTTGGAGTGTGAGAGGAAACCTGAGAACCTGGAGGAAAACCACGCAAACATGGGGAGAACATACAAACTCCTTGCAGATGTTGTCCTTGCTGGGACTTGAACCCAGGACCCTAGTTCTGTAAGGCTGCAGTGCTAACCACTGAGCCACCATGCTGCCCTGTGTCTTGTAAACATGCACGTGACCCCCGGGCAAATTTCTAGGCATCGCGTTGATGCAGAGGAAGTTGGCACAAGACCGCTGAGCCGGTGAATAGTAGTGGTCACATGCTGTATTTTAGGTAGGGCCAGTTGCGGAGAGACACAATATAAATAGTCTACCTAAAAGAAAAAATGTACACACTTGGGAAGACATGTATTTTTGCCCTGATAAACTCCTAATTGGCTTCTTAACACTGCATATCACCAACCAAAATAATAGCTCTTCCAGACTTCAAGACAGGTCGAGTGAGGCGTAAAATGTTTTTAAAAGGAAAAAAAAAAATTCCAGCTCAACGATGAAGTGAAGATAAAAATTTTTTTTTTTTTTTCTTTATTCACTTGTCATTCCAAATACAGAGGAGTATCAGCATAGATTAGCAGCAGATGAATGCGTTATCAACGCGTTTCAGGTGACGCAGCACCCTTAAGGTACTGCCCACTACACAATCCCGCTAGCGATCTCGTTAGCGTCGCATACTAATGAGATCGCTAGCGGGATTGTTTCTATATCGCTAGTGGCTACCTATTTTAGCGATGTTGTTAGGACGCTATCGCGGTTAGCGATCTCCTTAACGACTTTAGCGGTACAAAAGTACCGCTAAATCGCTAAAAAAGGTGCCACACTTAGCGATATATACTTACCCAGCGGGGCGCCAGCGACGAAAATAGGGTCCGGAACGATTCCAGCGACGAGCGAGATCACAGCAGGAAGCTCGTCGCTGGCAGCTGCCGCACACAACAACATCGCTAACGGGATCGCTAAATAGTGACGTTTTTTAGCGATCCCGTTAGCGATGTTGTTTAGTGTGGCATACCCTTTAGTCATGATAACAAACACAGTGCAATACAATGCTTATATAGTGAAAAAAAGGAGTGAACACACCATTAAAATAATTAACATAATTAATTAGAGCAACAGGTGGTAGGTGAAAAGAAGCAAAGTTGAAAAAAAGGAAGAAAACATGACAAAAAGGCAAGAATTAAAAGAATGTGACACTGTGGGCTATTCAACTTTATTATTATCAATGAATATATAGCCCAGAGAACACTCAAACATGCAAAGAAAAATCTATCATTTATATTAGTAATTAATTTGTTCAGAGATATAAAGAATTATATGGGGCACAGCTTAGATGTAAAAGACATGTAATGGACACATAACAATTATGAAGAGTATTTTCAAATAACTGATTTATAACACTGGTGAACATAGTCAGAGAGGTAGCCGAGACCCCAGAGAACATGATCCGGGTCGGTATTCACCGATCCCGGTGTTGCGATCGCGTCTATGCAAGCATAAACGCGATCGCAAAAAAAAAAAAAAAAAAATTTCTCTCCCCTCTGATGTGATCGCACATCAGAGGGGAGAAAATGAGGGTCCCCCGATCGCCCCCCCCCCCCGTATACTTACCGTGTCCTCCATCATCCCGCAGGCCCCAGGATCCCGGCGTCTTCTTCCTGCAAAAAAAAATTGGCTTGGCGGCAGATTCAAACATTTTTTCATTCATTCTCCAGAAAGTGCATTTTGATCACTGTGATAAACTATCACAGTGATCAAAATAAAAAAAAACAGTACATAACCCCCCCATTTATCACCCCCTTAGTTAGGGACATATAATAAAAAATAGAAATTATATTTATTTTCATTTTTCTGTTAGGGTTAGGGTTATAATTAGGGTTAGGGTTATAATTAGGGTTAGGGTTAGCATTAGGGTTATAATTAGGGTTAGGGTTAGGCTGGGTTCATACTGCGTTATGGCAGTCCGTTAGACTGACTGCGTTACACCGTGATATAACGCGGTGTAACGCAGTCCGTTAGCGCTGCCATTCACCCCCATTTGAGGGCGCATCGCGACGCATGCCGTAAAGCGGCATGCGTTTGCGACGTGCCATCATTCAGTGACGGAGCCTCGGACGCGGGCTGCAGCGTTTGGGCTCCGTCACCGCTAGCGCAGATGAATCATCTGCTGATTCCTCTGCGCTAGCGGGTATAGCATAACGCGATTGCGTTATGCTATACCGTTACCAGCCCGTCAACGCTATGTGTTGAACGGGCTGGTAAAACGCAAAATGAACCTAGCCTTAAGGGTTAGAATTAGGGTTATGGTTACAATTAGGGTTAGGGTTAAAATTAGGGTTAGGGTTACAATTAGAGTTAGGGTTACAATTAAGGTTAGGGTTACAATTAGGGTTGGAATTAGGGTTGGGATTTAGGTTAGGATTAGGGTTGGGATTAGGGTTAGGGGTGTGTTGGGATTAGGGTTGGAGCTAAAATTGAGGGATTTCCACTATTTAGGCACATCAGGGGGTCTCCAAACACGACGTGGCGTTCAAAAAGTCAAATAGCGCTCCCTCCCTTCCGAGCCCTGCCGTGCGCCCAAACAGAGGTTTACCCCAACATATGGGGTATCAGCGTACTCAGGACAAATTGCACACCAATTTTGGGGTTCTAATTTCTCCTGTTACCCTTGGGAAAATAAAAAATAGCTGGCTAAAAAAATCATTTTTAAGAAAAAAAATGATTTTTTTATTTCACAGCTCTGCGTTTATAAATTTCTGTGAAACACTTGGGGGTTCAAAGTGCTCACCACATATCTAGATAAGTTCCTTAAGGGGTCTAGTTTCCAAAATGGGGTCACTTGTGTGGGGTTTCCACTGTTTAGACACATCAGGGGGTCTCCAAACACGACGTGGCTTTCAAAAAGTCAAATGTCGCTCCCTCCCTTCCGAGCCCTGCCGTGTGCCCAAACAGTGGTTTACCCCAACATATGGGGTATCAGTGTACTCAGGATAAATTGCACACCAATTTTGGGGTTCTAATTTCTCCTGTTACCCTTGGGAAAATAAAAAAATAGCTGGCTAAAAAAAACATTTTTGAGAAAAAAAATTATTTTTCATTTTCACGGCTCTGCGTTTATAAATTTCTGTGAAGCACTTGGGGGTTAAAAGTGCTCACCACACATCTAGATAAGCTCCTTGGGGGGTCTAGTTTCCAAAATGGTGTCACTTGCAGGGGGTTTCTACTGTTTAGGTACATCAAGGGCTCTGCAAACACAACATGACGCTCGCAGAACATTCCATCAAAGTCTGCATTACAAAATGGCGCTCCTTCCCTTCCAAGCACTCCCATGCGCCCAAACAGTGGTTTCACCCCACATATGGGGTATCAGCGTACTCAGGAAAAATTGCACAACAACTTTTTGGGTCCAATTTCTCCTGTTACCCTTGGGAAAATAAAAAAAATTAGCGGACTAAAGAATCATTTTTGAGGAAAAAAATGATTTTTTAATTTCACGGCTCTACGTTTATTAATTTCTGTGAAGCACTTGGGGTTCAAAGTGCTCACCACACATCTAGATAAGCTCCTTGGGGGGTCTAGTTTCCAAAATGGTGTCACTTGCAGGGGGTTTCTACTGTTTAGGTACATCAAGGGCTCTGCAAACACAACATGACGCTCGCAGAACATTCCATCAAAGTCTGCATTACAAAATGGCGCTCCTTCCCTTCCAAGCACTCCCATGCGCCCAAACAGTGGTTTCACCCCACATATGGGGTATCAGCGTACTCAGGAAAAATTGCACAACAACTTTTTGGGTCCAATTTCTCCTGTTACCCTTGGGAAAATAAAAAAAATAGCGGGCTAAAGAATCATTTTAGAGGAAAAAAATGATTTTTTTATTTTCAGCAGCAGAACGGAAGGAAAGGAGACACACTAGTCATAACTAGTGGGTAGGCGGAGCCCAGATGGGATAGACACCTCAGATTAAAAAAGAGTGTTGACCAGCCCCTCCAGCTCGGGCTCCTCCTACTCAGCTCTCCAGTTTTCAATTTGAGGTCTCAGAGGATAGTCGCTGCTGGAAGCAGCTCCTCAGAAGATTTTATTATTTTTTATCAGATAAGAGACTTGGATCACCAAATGTGGTCTAGAGGTCTCAGGGGTCTCAGCGCTGCTGGACCCCAACCTCTCCCTTGGCGGATCTGTATTACCCTATATGGTGGTCCCTGCAGAACCCTGCCGGCCCGGGGGGATGAGGATGGCTTCCCTGGCGGGGACGCAAACCGCGCTGCAGGGGTCACTGCGTTCCCCGCCCTGGGGGCGAAGCATGGGCAATCGCCAGAAACCCCTGGGGGTCCCTGTGGCGCTCGGCGGGGTGAGTACTCCACATTTTTATAATGTGTGTGAGTGATTCAGCGGCTGCTGCGGCAGCCGCTGTTACAATACATGTGGTGACTGTTGTATTATGTCCGCAGGTGGATGCCTGCAGGACGGGGATCGCGGGACCGGAGAATGGAGGAGTCCCGCGCTTTTTTTGAAGGCGGGGGCGTGGCTTCACGTTTCCCGGGCAGGAAGCGCTCACTGAGCGCGATTTTCCTCTGCTTTCTCTTCCGGCTGCCTCCTCAGTGCGGCGGCCATTGCAGCGCTCCGGGCTCCTCACTCTCCGTTCCTCCCGCACAAGAATAAAGAAGACAGCACCGCAAAGTTTCTGTGAGTCGCTTCTGCCTATCAGGGCAGAAGCTTAAAAACTTCTCTCCCCCGCAGCGCAGGGCACTGGTCTGCCACACTTAACGTCGCTAAGTTGAGGTTAGCGACGGTTTTTAAGTCGCATGAGTTTTTATGAGATACGCAAAATAGCGCAATATTTTAGCGATTTTTTTTTTTTCGTTTAGTGTGGCATTCCTTGAGGACTGTTCTGTCTGCACCTGCTACCTCATAAGAGGCACCTGGGGCTCGCACATCTGTCACATTAATACAGGTTGTGGAGAGCTTGTAACTTTAACCCCTTATTAGGCGGTTAACCCTTAATGGTGGGACAGCTGGGTAGCTCTCTCTTTAAGAGCTTAACCCTTCAGCGTTCGTTTTGTTTTTTCTCTTAGAAACCACACTGTTTCTAGTTACTGTCAGGTTTAACCTGCCATTGTACTGGGTAAAGACATGTCAGATCAGGGCCCAGGTGCGGACCATCTCCGGCTCCGCTACGAGATCAGTCTCGCATATCTGACACACAGACCTCGACCACGTCGAGTGCAGCGGCGGAGGTCCCAGTGATGTAAAATGGAGGCTCTCACTCGTTCGATTGATAGCCTGTCTAACCTTATAGGTTATTGGGTGTCAGCCAAACCTTCTCAGGGCAGGAAGCGACACAGGCCGGTGACTTCTTTCACATATAGCGACTCAGAGAGCTCTGATGTGAAGGGTTCCCTTTAAGTTCAGGGGGATATCCGATTCGGATAAAGAAGATCGGCAAAGGCACTCTGCCTCGTTTTCGGGCCGTGTAGAAGCTTTTATTGAAGCTATGAGGGAGGCGTTACAGGAGGAAGTAACTACTCGCCCTGGTAAGTCGGCCCGGATGTTTCAGGAGTCGCATAAGTCACTTTCGACTTTGCCATCCCTGATTGAGCTTAATCAAGCAGTGGAGAAGGAGCGTCTGTGTCCAGACAAACGTTTTCAGGGGACACGTCTATTTGAGTCACTGTATCTGTGTGCTACGGAATTGATTGATAATTGGATTCCTTCTCCTGAAGTGGATGTCCCTTTATCTCAGCTTAGCAAATCTTCTTTACTTCCTATTAAAGGACCCGCTGGACAGAAAAGCGGAGTCGGCGGCAAAATCCATTTACGAGGCCGCGGGTCATGGTTTCAGAGCAGTGCTAGGCTCCATGTGTGCTTATAAAGCTTCCCTGGTCTGGTTGGACCGTTTGCGGAGGAAGTGTGAACCTCAAGTACCTGAGGTGGACGAACTGTTCGAATTGTTAGAAAGTGCTTTTCAATATGGCCATGATGCAAGCCTGGATACTGTGTCACTGCTGTCCAGGACACAATCCTCGGCGGTCACAGTCAGGAGAGCACTGTGGCTTAGACAGTGGACCGGTGATGCGGTTTCCAAGCAAGGTTTACTATCTTTAGCTTACAAGGGCGGTCAGCTATTTGGATCTGACCTCACGGAGCTGATTGCCAAAGCAAAGGCAAAAGAAGCAGCTTTACCGCAGCGAAGAACTGTGGCTTCTACGCCTGGCAGACCTGGTACCAGTAGTGGTCGACGGTCCTTTCGGTCCAGGGGACGATTCGGTCAGCCCTCTTGGGGGTCGGGTCGTCCCTCTTTTTCGGGAAAAAAGACCACTCAGAAATCCCGCACTCCCTGGAAACAAAGTTTCCGTCAAGACAAGAGGGAATCTGACAAAAAGCCCGCTAAGGCGGATTGACGCCAGGGTCCCGCTCGAGGGCTCTCAGTGGGGGGTCGCCTGCTCCAATTCAAATTGACTTGGGTTTCCCGCGTCCCAGACACCTGGGTGACGCGGGTTGTGTCGGCAGGCTATTTCATAGAGTTTTCTTCCCGACCCCCGAACAGTTATTGCCAATCTCGCATCCCGTCAGAGCCCGAGCTATGTGCCGCTTTACTGCAAGAAGTCGAGTTTCTTCTGCAGAAGGGTGTGGTGGTACCGGTTCCACCAGAGGACAGGGGAAGAGGGTTTTATTCCAATATCTTTGTGGTCCCCAAAAAGGAGGACAAGTTTCGCCCCATCCTGGATCTCAAAAGATTGAATCGGCATGTCCACACCCGAAAGTTTCGCATGGAATCGCTTCGCTCCGTTGTGGCAGCCTTGTCGCAGAACGACTTTTTGGTGTCAATCGACATTCGCGACGCCTATTTACACGTTCCAATCGGAAGGGCTCACCAACGTTACCTTCGTTTTGCCATAGGACAGGACCATTACCAGTTTGTGGCCCTGCCATTCGGTTTGGCCTCAGCGCCCAGAGTTTTTACAAAAATTCTGGCGCCTCTCATGGCAATACTACGAAGACAGGGAGTCACGATCCTTCCCTATCTGGACGACCTTTTGATTGTGGCGTCCTCAAAGGAGGAGGCGGTGACGGCTCGCGACCTATCACTTCAGCTCCTGGAGGACTTCGGGTGGCTGGTCAATTGGGAGAAGTCGTCTCTGGAACCGTCACAATCAATCCTGTTTTTGGGGATGCATTTCGACACGGTACGAGCAGTGGTGTCCCTGCCTCCGGACAAGCAGGCATGTCTCCTTCGACATGCACGGGTGATGAAGTCTTCAACAACAATGTCCCTTCGAAGATGTATGCGCCTTCTGGGGTTGATGGTGGCTTCGATGGAGGCACTTCCGTTTGCCCAATTTCATTCCAGGGCTCTCCAAAAGTTCATTCTGAGCCGTTGGGATCGGTCGCAGGCTTCACTGGATTGCAGTGTTATCATCTCCCACAAAGTACGAGAGTCCCTAGGATGGTGGATACGTCCGAAAGAGTTATCCCTGGGGAAGTCCTTCCTCCCTCAGAAGTGGTCGGTCATAACCACCGATGCCAGCCTGACAGGCTGGGGGGGTGTCTGGAACAATCTCTGGATTCAGGGAGTATGGTCGTCGGAAGAGTCTGTCTTGCCGATCAACATTCTCGAATTGAGGGCAATTTTCCTTTGCCTCCAACACTGGACGGTCCCTTTAAGCGGGTTGCCTGTCCGAGTGCAGACAGACAATGCGACGGCGGTCGCATATATCAATCACCAAGGCGGGACGAGGAGTTCGACTCATGGTGGAGGTATCTCGGATCCTGATATGGGCAGAGACCAGAGTTCCAGCCATTTCTGCGATCCACATTCCAGGAGTTCAGAATATCACGGCGGACTTCCTAAGTCGCGAGAAGATGGATCCCGGAGAATGGAGTCTTCATCTGGAGATTTTTGCACTGCTGTGCTCCCGTTGGGAACTCCTCAAGTGGATCTGATGGCATCCAGGTTCAATGCCAAGTTACCGACATTCATGTCCAGATACAAGGATCCGAAGGCTGTAGCGGTGGATGCTCTAGTGCCCATATGTCAAAGTCAAGGCCCGCGGGCCAGATCCGGCCCGCGAATTAATTATCTATGGCCCCCTGGATGATATTTAATTACTATTAGATCCGGCCCGCAGGCCACAGCCGCCTGCTGGTGTTTTGCACGCACCAACCAGGGCCGGCGTCAGCACCCGGCACACCCGGGCAAGTGCCGGGGCCCTGAGCAGGCGGGGGGGCCCACTCGCAGTCTGGCACCCCCCCCCCCCCGCCCTTGCTCAGGGCCCCGGCATCAGCTGGCACAATACTTGCCTCTCCCGTGCCTCCGCTGCCGCAGCTCCTGGCTCCAGGGGGCGCCGGCGCTTCCTCTCACAGCAGGCCGCTGAATGACATCATCATTCAGCGGCCGGCTGTGGCACAGAGTGCGCGGTCGTCGGACAGGTAAGACGTGTGTGTGTGTAGTCTCTGTGTGTGTTGTGTGTATGTAGTGCGGTGCTTTGTGTGTGTGTGTGTATAAGTATGTGAGAGAGTGCTTGTGTGCTGTCTTGTGTGTGATGATGGGCAGGCATTGCTGATAAGGGGGAGGCATTGATGATGATGGGGAGAAGATGATAATGGGCAGGCATTGCTGATAATGGGGAGGCATTGGTGATGATGGGGAGAAGATGATAATGGGCAGGCATTGCTGATAATGGGGAGGCATTGATGATGATGATGGGGAGAAGATGATAATGGGCAGGCATTGCTGATAATGGGGAGGCATTGGTGATGATGGGGAGAAGATGATGATAATGGGCAGGCATTGATGATGGGGAGGAGATGATGATGATGGGCAGGCATTGATGATGATGGGGAGGAGATGATGATGATGGGCAGGCATTGATGATAATGGGGAGGCCATGATGATGATGGGGAGGCAATGATAATGGGGAGTCTTTCCACAGCGCCCTTTCCTGAGCTGTAACAGTGCAGAACGCAGTACAGCGCAGATGAGAGCTCCATATTTTGTATGGAGCATTATATAGGGACCAGTATCCTGTATGGAGCATTATATTGGGTCCAGTATTCTGTATGGAGCATTATATGGGGGGTGACATCCTGCATGGGGTATTATATGGGTGATGAGGGGGAGACTGTGGTGCCCATAATATTGTATGGAGGACTGTACTGTCCAGTCTGTACTGTGCGCTGTGAGGATTTGGCGGTTTTTGAGCTATTGTACAATTTACAATAGATATCACTCATGTAATGTAAGAAGGGAAGTATTTGGCATTGTACTGTACCCATATTTCTCTGCTGTATCTGTGCATCATGAATCGTGGTCTGTGTTAAAGGGGCCCACTGAGGCTCTTTCGCCCGGGGCCCATAAAAACCTGGAGCCGGCCCTGGCACCAACACTACATTTCCCACAATGCACCGGTAGCAGGGCCGGCGTCAGTCTGGCCCTCGGCTTGTAGCAAATTTGTTTTTTTGGCCCTCGGTGTGTTTGACTTTGACATCCCTGCTCTAGTGGCTCCGTTGGACCAATTCAAACTAATCTATGTGTTCCCACCGATTTCTTTGCTACCTCTGGTACTCCGTCGGATCAGACTAGAGAGAATCTCTGCTATATTGATAGCTCCAGATTGGCCAAGGAGAACGTGGTTCTCGACACTGGTGTCACTCCTGGTGGCACCGCCATTTCCACTCCCGCTTCGCCCGGACCTGTTATCCCAAGGGCCTGTTTGTCATCCAGACCTGAAGTCTCTGCGTTTGACGGCGTGGCTCTTGAGACCGAAATATTGACCCGTCAAGGTTTTTCAGCCAAAGTCATTGCCACTTTGCGAGCTGCCAGAGGTCCGGCTACTACGAGAATTTACCACAAGACTTGGGAAGCCTTCTTTTCGTGGTGTTCGGGTTCTTCTAGGAACCCGAGGATTTTTTCCATTCCCAATTTTTTGGCCTTCCTGCAATTCGGGCTGGACAAGGGTTTGGCAGTAAGCACCCTGAGGGGTCAGGTTTCTGCTCTGTCCTTGCTGTTCCGAAAGGCTATAGCCTCTCGTAGGGACGTGCGTTCCTTTTTTCGCGGAGTAACTCGCCAGTTTCCGCCGCGGAAGGCGCCTGTGTCTCCTTGGCGTCTCAACCTTGTTTTGGAGGCTCTTCAACATGGGCCTTTTGAGCCTATGGACTCTGTTAGCCTTTCTTTGCTCTCTTGGAAGGTTGCTTTCCTAGTGGCGGTCACCTCTTTGAGAAGGGTTTCTGAGTTGGCGGCTCTTTCTTGCTCGCCTCCCTTCCTGGAGTTTCACCCGGATCGTGTAGTGCTTCGCACACGGGGCGATTTCCTACCTAAGGTGGTGTCGCAATTTCATGTTAACCAGGATATTGTGTTGCCTTCTCTTTGCCCGAAGCCAAGGAATGCGAAGGAACAGGCCTTGCACACATTGGATTTGGTGCGGGCTTTGAAGTTCTATTTGACTGTTACTCAAGGTTTTCGAAAGTCGGACTCTCTGTTTGTGATTCCAGCAGGTCGTCGACGCGGTCAACGAGCTTCCAAGGATTCTATAGCTCGTTGGATTCGGTCGGCCATTTTGGAGGCTTACCGACTTAAGGGCGAACCTTGTCCGATTAAGGTTCGAGCTCACTCCACGAGATCTGTGGGTTCATCGTGGGCTTTTCATCAAGGGGCCTCGGCAGCTCAGCTCTGCCGGGTGGCGACCTGGCGCTCCGTCCACACTTTTACAAAATTTTATAAGGTGGACGTTAGTGCTTCCGCTGATGCAGCCTTGGGACGTAGGGTCCTGCAGGCGGCTGTGGTTTAAAGTTCTCGTTAACTTATGTTTTTAAGCGCTAGTTGCGCAGTTTATTAGGTTGATGGGTTCTGCCTTTTCTGTTTTTTTCCCACCCTTTATTTTTGGACTGCTTTGGGACGTCCCACTAGTTATGACTAGTGTGTCTCCTTCCGTTCTGCTGCTGAAAGACGGATTTTGGTAAGAACTTACCTGTAAAATCCTTTTCAGCGAAGGAAGGAAAGGAGACACAGCTCCCTCCCTTGGCAGAAGTGTGTTGTTGTATTTACAGATGCGGCGTGACCCTTCTCTGATAGCGATTATCTGGGCTGAGGTCGGCGCGCTACGGCTCTTTTCCAGCATCGCCAGCTCATCGCAGTGGTCAGGTCCAGTGAGTAGTACCTGGAACTGTGTGGTTTTTACCTAAATGCATGCATAACCTGTATTTTTGTGTTTTTGTCTCTGAAGTCCTTCAGAAGGGGTTATGTTGCTCCGCTGGTGATATTGCTCTTCCTTAAGCTTGTGTACAACTGGAGAGCTGAGTAGGAGGAGCCCGAGCTGGAGGGGCCGGTCAACACTCTTTTTTAATCTGAGGTGTCTATCCCATCTGGGCTCCGCCTACCCACTAGTTATGACTAGTGTGTCTCCTTTCCTTCCTTCGCTGAAAAGGATATTACAGGTAAGTTCTTACCAAAATCCGTCTTTCACGGCTCTACGTTTATTAATTTCTGTGAAGCACTTGGGGGTTCAAAGTGCTCACCACACATCTAGATAAGTTCCTTAAGGGGTCTAGTTTCCAAAATGGTGTGATTTGTGGGGGGTTTCCACTGTTTAGACACATCAGGGCCTCTACAGTCATGGCCAAAAGTTTTGAGAATGACACATATTAATTTTTACAAAGTCTACTGCTTCACTTTTTCTAATGGCAATTTGCATATACTCAAGAATGTTATAAAGAGTGATCAGCTTAACAGCAATTACTTGCAAAGTCAATATTTGGCTAGAAAATGAACTTTATCCCCCAAAACACATTTCAACATCATTGCAGCCCTGCCTTAAAAGGACCAGCTAACCTCTTTTCAGTGATTGCTCCATTAACACAGGTGTGGGTGTTGATGAGGACATGGCTGGAGATCAATCTGTCATGATTAAGTAAGAATGACACCACTGGACACTTTTAAAGGAGGCTGGTGCTTGGCATCATTGTTTCTCTTCTGTTAACCATGGTTATCTCTAAAGAAACACGTGCAGTCATCATTGCAATGCACAAAAATGGCCTAACAGGGAAGAGTATCGCAGCTCGAAAGATTGCACCTCAGTCAACAATGTATCGCATAATCAAGAACTTCAAGGAGAGAGGTTCCATTGTTGCCATAAAGGCTTCAGGGCGCCCAAGAAAGACCAGCAAGCGCCAGGATCGTCTCTTAAAAGTGTTTCAGCTGCGGATCGGGCTACCAGCAGTGCAGAGCTTGCTCAGGAATGGCAGCAGGCAGGTGTGAGTGCATCTGCACGCACTGTGAGGCGGAGACTCTTGGAGCAAGGCCTGGTCTCAAGGAGGGCAGCAAAGAAGCCACTTCTCTCCAGAAAAAAACATCATGGACAGACTGATATTCTGCAAAAGGTACAGGCAGTGGACTGCTGAGGACTGGGGTAAAGTTATTTTCTCTGATGAATCCCCTTTTCGATTGTTTGGGACATCAGGAAAACGCCTCATTCGGAGAAGACAAGGTGAGCGCTACCACCAGTCATGTCTCATGCCAACTGTTAAGCATCCTGAAACCATTCATGTGTGGGGTTGCTTCTCAGCCAAGGGAATCGGCTCTCTCACAGTCTTGCCTAAAAACACAGCCATGAATAAAGAATGGTACCAGAATGTCCTCCAAGAGCAACTTCTCCCAACCCTCCAAGAGCAGTTTGGCGATCAACAATGCATTTTCCAGCATGATGGAGCACCTTGCCATAAAGCAAAGGTGATAACTAAATGGCTCAGGGAACAAAACATAGAGATTTTGGGTCCATGGGCTGGAAACTCCCCAGATCTTAATACCATTGAGAACTTGTGGTCAATCATCAAGAGACGGGTGGACAAACAAAAACCTAAAAATTCTGACAAAATGAAAGCATTGATTGTGCAAGAATGGACTGCTATCAGTCAGAATTTGGTCCAGAAGTTGATTGAGAGCATGCCAGGGAGAATTGCAGAGGTCCTGAAGAAGAAGGGTCAACACTGCAAATATTGACTTGCTGCATTAACTCATTCTAACTGTCAATATAAGCTTTTGTTACTTATATGTTTGCAATTATTATATTTCTGTCTGTGATAAAAACATCTGTCAAAAGGTACTGCCACACTACACAATCCCGCTAGCGATCTCGTTAGCGTCGCATACTAATGAGATCGCTAGCGGGATTGTTTTTATATCGCTAGTAGCTACCTAACTTAGCGATGTCGTTAAGGACGCTATCGCGGTTAGCGATCTCCTTAACGACTTTAGCGGTACAAAAGTACCGCTAAATCGCTAAGAAAAGGTGCTACACTTAGCGATTATACTTACCCAGCGGGAGCGCCGACGTAAAATAGGGTCCGGAACGATTCCAGCGACGAGCGAGATCACAGCAGGAAGCTCGTCGCTGGCAGATGCCGCACAGAACAACATCGCTAACGGATCGCTAAATAGTGACGTTTTTTAGCGATCCCGTTAGCGATGTTGTTCAGTGTGGCATACCCTAAACACACATAAAAACCAGAGGGCAGCAGATCATGTGAAAATATAATATTTGTGTCATTCTCAAAACTTTTGGCCATGACTGTACAAACACGACATGACGTCCAGCCAATTCTGCGCTGAAAAAGTCAAACGGCGCTCCTTCCCTTCCAAGTTCTGCCTTGCACCCAAACAGTGGTTTACCCCCACATATGGGGTATCAACATGCTCAGGACAAATTGCACAAAAACTTTTGGGGTCTTGTTACCCTTGGGAAAATAAAAATTGGGGTGAAAAGATTGTTTTTGTGAAAAAAATATGATTTTTTATTTTCACTGTTCTATGTTATAAACTTCTGTGAAGCACTTGGAGGTTCAAAGTGCTCACCACACATCTAGATAAGTTCCTTAGGGGGTCTAGTTTCCAAAATGGGGTCACTTGTGATGGGTTTCCACTGTTTAGACACATCAGGGCCTCTACAAACGCGACATGGCGTCCAGCCAATTCTGCTTTGAAAAAGTCAAATGTCGCTCCTTCCCTTGCAACCTCTGCCGTGCGCCCAAAAAGTGGTTTACCCCCACATATGGGGTATCGGCTTAATCAGGAGAAATTGCACAACAAATTTTGTGGTTCATTTTTTCTTTTAACAGTTGTGAAAATAAAAAAAAATAGGTTCCGAAGTAAAGTTTTTGCAAAAAAAGTTAAATGTTAATTTTTTCCTTCCACATTGCTTCAGTTCCTGTGAAGCACGTAAAGGGTTAATAAACTTCTTGAATGTGGTTTTGAGCACCTTGAGGGGTGCAGTTTTTAGAATGGTGTCACTTTTGGCTATTTTCTATCATATAGACCCCTCAAAGTGACTTCAAATGTGATGTGGTCCCTAAAATAAAAATGGTAGTTGTAAAAATGAGAAATCGCTGGTCAACTTTTAACCCTTATAACTTCGTAACAAAAAAAAATTTTGGTCCCAAAATTGTGCTGATGTAAAGTAGACATGTGGGAAATGTTATTTATTAAGAATTTGTGTGTGACATATCTCTCTGATTTAAGGGCATAAAAATTTAAAGTTTGAAAATTGTTAAATTTTCAAAATTTTCGCCATATTTCTGTTTTTTTCATAAATAAACACAAGTCATATCAAAGAAATTTTACCACTAACGTGAAGTACAATATGTCACGAAAAAACAATCTCAGAATCAGCGGGATTCGTTAGCGTTCCAGAGTTATAACCTCATAAAGTGACAGTGGTCAGAATTGTAAAAATTGGCCCTGTCATTAAGCTGCAAAATGGCTCTGTCACTAAGGGGTTAAATGCAAGCGAAACCCAAAACTACACCACAATTTCGTAAAAAATCAGTGTCACCAGGACATGACAGGAGAAATAGATGAGGAACATCAGGGGCACAGCCAGAATGTAGGGAATTTTGTTTAGATTCTTTTTTTTTTTTTTTTTTTTTTTCCCATTGCTTGAATGTTGCTCGGCGGTCTTTTCTTTACTAATGCTACATCTGTCTCTTGTCTTACAGGGCTACAACTGGTGTCATGACAGGAATGTGGTTACCATTTTCAGTGCACCTAATTACTGTTACCGTTGTGGAAATCAGGCAGCTATAATGGAACTGGACGACACCCTAAAATACTCCTTGTAAGTGGCTTTATGTAATGTAAACCTGTCTATAATGGCAAAAATCACTGAATAGATCTCGTGGCCAGGTACCTCCAGGAAAAAGGCATTTGCTAAGGATTTTGTTTTAGCCTCAGCCAGTATATGCTCCAATGTCATGTTTTCTGCAGGATATCCTTTTAGCAGCATTGCAACTGAGATTTCTTAAAACCTCATTCTCCCACTGTGGAAGAAAATAATAATAATAATAATCTTTATTATAGCGCCAACATATTCCGCAGCGCTTTACAGTTTAACAGTTTCAAAACACAAGTCATAAGTAACAACGTTGACAATAATTAAAGCAAAATAAGCCGCCCCTGCTCGTGAGAGCTTACAATCTACAATGAGGTGGGGGAGTACAAAGTACAGGTGTGTATATACAATGGTGCATTTACAATGATGGTCCAGCCATATTGAGGGAGTGAGGGATGGATGGAGATAGTGAATGGGCTACACACACACACACTTACACATAGAGTGACTTTGATTAGTGAATGTGATAGGCCGCTCTGAACAAATGTGTTTTGAGGGAGCGCCTGAAACCATGCAAATTGTGGATAGTCCTAATTTCTTGGGTAGAGCATTCCAGAGGATTGGCGCAGCGCGGGAGAAGTCTTGGAGTCGGGAGTGGGAGGTACGGATTAGTGCTGAGGTTAGTCGAAAGTCGTTTGCAGAGCGCAGCAGTCGGTCAGGCCGATAGATAGAAATGAGGGAGGAGATGTAGGGGGGTGCTGCACTGTGGAGAGCTTTGTGGGTGAGAACCAGTACTTTGAATTGGATCCTATAATGAATGGGCAGCCAGTGTAAGGACTGGCGAAGAGCGAACGCGTCCAAGTACCGATTAGCCAGATGGATGACCCTTGCTGCTGCATTAAGGATGGACTGGAGAGGGGATAGTCGAGTAATGGGGAGGCCAAGTAATAGAGCATTGCAGTAGTCCAGGCAGGAGTGGATCAATGCTACAGTGAGGGTTTTTGTTGTTTCCATGGTGAGAAAAGGACGGATTCTAGAGATGATCTTTAGGTGTAGGCGGCAAGAGCGGGCAAGAGATTGTATATGGGAGGCGAAGGAGAGATTGGTGTCAAACATAACACCCAGACAGCGAGCCTGCTGCCGGGGTGTTATTATGGTGCCGCCCACGGAGAGGGAAATGTCAGATTTAGTGAGGTTAGTAGACGGCGGTAGCAGAAGAAGTTCAGTTTTGGAGAGGTTGAGTTTCAGATAGAGAGCGACATGATGTTGGAGACTGCGGACAGACAGTCGGTGGCGTTCTGTAGAACAGCGGGGGTAAGGTCGGGGGATGACGTGTATAGTTGTTTGTCATCAGCATAAAGATGGTACTTGAAAGCCAAATCTGCTGATGGTCTGTCCAATTGGGGCCGTGTAGAGAGAGAAGAGAAGGGGGCCAAGGACTGAGCCCTGGGGTACACCGACAGCGAGAGGAAGAGGAGATGATGTGGAGCCAGAGAACGAAACACTGAAGGAGCGGTCAGAAAGATAGGAGGAGAACCAGGAGAGAACAGTGTTCTTAATACCTAGTGACTGGAGCCTAGACAGTAGGAGACGGTGGTCAACAGTGTCGAAAGCTGCAGAAAGGTCGAGAAGAATGAATCTGTGTAAACTGGTATACACTGTGGAATTTGCAACCTGTCAGTGCTGATTTCGCCAGCAGTAGTCTGTAGTGGCTTTGGCCTGTTGAAAAATGCCCTTAAGGGTGTCATGTGATGGAGAACTGTGCAGCAAAAAATATGGCTTTACCATGGTTTACAGTTTTTTTTTTTTTGTTTTTGTTTTTTTTATTTCCTGATTGGCTTTTACAGGTGAAACTTACTGAAGACTGTAGTAATTTCTTTAGGCTTGTTAGACAGTCTCAAATGAATGATTGCATATCGTCTGTAGGCCGCCTTGATGATACTTCACTCTTTAATTAAATCCTAACTTTCTTTTTTTTCTTTTCCCTGCAGCCTCCAGTTTGATCCTGCTCCTCGGCGCGGAGAGCCGCATGTTACCCGACGCACTCCTGATTATTTCCTATAAGCGATCTCTACACATTGCCTTCATCTGTGCAATTATACTTGGCATTTAAACAACATACATGTGTCTGTATATAGACATGCAAACCAACAAATGAAAACCAAATTTATTTAAACATCCAGAATCTGCTGTTAAATCGCCCTGTCCTGACTGTCCCTGAAGTACACTTTTCATTTCCAACCAATTTATATTCCCAAACAAGCTAAAACACCACCATCACGGACCAAAATGTGCCATACTGTTGATGAAGCATTTAGCACAATTTGAGACTGCGGATAAGAGCATAAAACGCATAGTCCATTAGTCAGTTTGCCTGCCGTATTTGTATAACTTATGTTTCCTACTGAACTGTGTAAGCAGTTGGTACAGGGGAAAATGCAAGGCCTTTACCCCCCTACCCACTCCCACACCCTTTGCACCTACTTTGTAAATTTTAGTTGTAGTGATAAGCTGGCATGACAAATACTATTTGGAGTTATTTTTAAGAAGATGCACAAGCTAACCATCCACTCTTTATTTTTTTGTTTTTAAAAAGTACAGATATATTGGACAGATTTGACATGAGTGTTTGCCATAACATTACCGTATGTTTTTTCTGTATATTTGTCAAGAAAGTGCTTGCGGCTCCTTTGGTGTATTTGAACAAATAAACTTTCAATTGTAGACCTCCAGCATGTGTGGAGAGTGCTTTTTACTTAGAAAAAAGGTACAGGAAAGTGAGTGCAGGGAATTGGGGTGTCATAAAACTATAATAAACTAGAGCAGGGGTGGGCAATTAATTTTCCTGAGGGGCCACATGATAGACCGTGACTGTTGTGGAGGGCCAAACCAATAGGTTGAAATTAATTTGGATTAATATTAATATCAACATATTGATTATTATATTAATTGTATCACTTAATACTGAGCAGAATTAAGTATTCTGACATCACTCTATATCGTTTGAACCCGAATATAGCCCCTTCTAGATATCATACGAGCCCCACACAGCCTCCTCACGGCCAGCATATGAACCCCACACAGCCTCCCCACGTCCAGCATTTGAGCCCCACACAGCCTCCCCATGTCCAGCATATGAGCCCCACACAGCCTACCCACGCCCAGCATATGAGCCCCACACAGCCTCCCCATGTCCAGCATATGAGCCCCGCACAGCCTCCCCACGTCCAGCATATGAGCCCCACACAGCTTCCCCACGGCCAGCATATGAGCCCTACACAGCCTCCCCACGGCCAAAAGCTTCCCCACGGCCAGCATTTGAGCCCCACACAGCCTCCCCACGTCCAGCATATGAGCCTTACACAACCTCCCCACGTCCAGCATATGAGCCCCACACAGCTTCCCCACGGCCAGCATATGAGCCCCACACAGCTTCCCAACGGCCAAAAGCTTCCCCACGGCCAGCATATGAGCCCCACACAGCCTCCCCACGTCCAGCATATGAGCCTTACACAACCTCCCCATGTCCAGCATATGAGCCCCACACAGCTTCCCCACGGCCAGCATATGAGCCCCACACAGCTTCCCAACGGCCAAAAGCTTCCCCATGGCCAGCATATGAGCACCACACAGCTTCCCAACGGCCAAAAGCTTCCCCACATCCAGCATATGAGCCCCACACAGTCTCCCCACGGCCAGCATATGAGCCCCACACAGCCTCCCCACAGCCAGCATATGAGCCCCACACAGCTTCCCCACGTCCAGCATATGAGCCCCACACAGCCTCCCCACGTCCAGCATAGGAGCCCCACACAGCCTCCCTACGGCCAGTATAGGAGCCCCACACAGCCTTCTCCATGTCCAGCATAGGAGCCCCACACAGCCTCCTCCATGTCCTGCATAGGAGCCCCACACAGCCTCCTCCATGTCCAGCATAGGAGCCCCACACAGCCTCCTCCATGTCCAGCATAGGAGCCCCACACAGCCTCCCCACGGCCAGCATAGGAGCCCCACACAGCCTCCTCCATGTCCAGCATAGGAGCCCCACACAGCCTCCTCCATGTCCAGCATAGGAGCCCCACACAGCCTCCTCCATGTTCTGCATAGGAGCCCCACACAGCCTCCTCCATGTCCAGCATAGGAGCCCCACACAGCCTCCTCCATGTCCAGCATAGGAGCCCCACACAGCCTCCTCCATGTCCAGCATAGGAGCCCCACACAGCCTCCCCACGTCCAGCATATGAGCCCCACACCACCAACCCAAGTACAGCATATGAGCCCCACACAGCCTCCCCACGTCCAGCATATGAGCCCCACACAGCCTCCCCACGTCCAGCATATGAGCCCCACACAGCCTCCCCACGTCCAGCATATGAGCCCCACACAGCTTACCCACGTCCAGCATATGAGCCCCACAAGCCTCCCCACGTCCAGCATATGAGCCCCACACAGCTTCCCCACGTCCAGCATATGAGCCCCACACAGCTTCCCCACGTCCAGCATATGAGCCCCACACAGCCTCCCCACGGCCAGCATATGAGCCCCACACAGCTTCCCCACGGCCAGCATATGAGCCCCACACAGCTTCCCCACGTCCAGCATAGGAGCCCCACACAGCCTCCTCCATGTCCAGCATAGGAGCCCCACACAGCCTCCTCCATGTCCAGCATAGGAGCCCCACACAGCCTCCTCCATGTCCAGCATAGGAGCCCCACACAGCATCCTCCATGTACAGCATAGGAGCCTCACACAGCCTCCTCTATGTCCAGCATAGGAGCCCCACACAGCCTCCTCCATGTCAGCATAGGAGCCCACACAGCCTCCTCCATGTTCAGCATAGGAGCCCCACACGCCTCCTCCATGTCCAGCATAGGAGCCCCACACAGCCTCCTCCATGTCCAGCATAGGAGCCCCCACAGCCTCCTCCATGTCCAGCATAGGAGCCCCCACAGCATCCTCCATGTCCAGCATAGGAGCCCCACACAGCCTCCTCCATGTCCAGCATAGGAGCCCCACACAGTCCTCCTCCATGTCCAGCATAGGAGCCCCACACAGCTCCTTCATGTCCAGCATAGGAGCCCCACACAGCCTCCTTCATGTCCAGCATAGGAGCCCCACACAGCCTCCTTCATGTCCAGCATAGGAGCCCCACACAGCCTCCTTCATGTCCAGCATAGGAGCCCCACACAGCCTCCTCCATGTCCAGCATAGGAGCCCCACACAGCCTCCTCCATGTTCAGCATAGGAGCCCCACAGCCTCCTCCATGTCCAGCATAGGAGCCCCCACACAGCCTCCTCCATGTCCAGCATAGGAGCCCCCCACAGCATCCTCCATGTCCAGCATAGGAGCCCCACACAGCCTCCTCCATGTCCAGCATAGGAGCCCCACACAGCCTCCTCCATGTCCAGCATAGGAGCCCCACACAGCCTCCTCCATGTCCAGCATAGGAGCCCCACACAGTCTCCTCCATGTCCAGCATAGGAGCCCCACACAGCCTCCTTCATGTCCAGCATAGGAGCCCCACACAGCCTCCTCCATGTCCATGATGAGAGCCCCATAGCCTTCCCATATGCCAAATATCCCAAACACTCGCCTTGCTCCCGTTCCCACGGCGCTCTGCTTCTGACGTCATTGCGTCAGCTGTTTCACACGTTGATTGGTGGAGTAAAGTGCTGAAGGCCCTTCCTCCACCAATGCAGTTAGCGATGGAGAGTGACAGTGGAGACAGCAAGCGGGTGAGCATGGTGCGGCATGTGGCCACGGTTTTCAGCCCCTCGGCTGTCTTGGTCTGCGGGCCCGATTGGAACAGCTAGAGTGCCAGATGTGGCACGCGGGCTGCACTTTGCCCGGGTCTGAACTAGTGGGAACAACAAGAGGAATTCAAGATTTGATAATACAACCTATAGGGGACAATTGGAGGAATCTGGGATGTGCTCAAATTAAACTAGAAGGGACAGTTATAGGACTCCACGATGTGAGAACACTATAAACTATAGGGGTCAATTTGGAGGTGTCCGTAATGTGATAACACTATAAAATAGAGGGGACAATTGATGTAATCTAGTATATAACATTATAAACTATAGGGGACAGTTGGAAGAATCCAGGATGTGATCAAACTATAAACTAGAAGGAACAATTATGACTCCGGGATGTAAGAACACTATGAACTGGAGAGGACAATTGGAGGAATTTGGTATATAACACTCTAAACTATAGGAGACAATTGAAGGAATCCGGGATGTAATCAAGCTATAAACTACAGTGGACAATTGGAGGTAGCCGGGATGTGATAATACTATAAACTAGTGGGGACAATTGGAGATTTCTGGGATGTGAGAAAACTATAAACTAGAGGGGACAATTGGAGATTTCTGGGATGTGAGAACACTATAAACTAGAGGGGACAATTGGAGATTTCTGGGATGTGAGAACACTATAAAAAAGGCGACAATTGATGTAATCTGGTATATACAGTAGTGTTCAAAATAACAGCAGTGTGTTCAAAACATGAGTTAATCACAAAATCTTTATACTAGTTTTTATTTCCATGCATTGTGAACATTGTACACTGTTTTCTAATTCAAAAAACGAAGAGAAATGTACCGTATATAATTTAACTACAGAAAATAAAAAATTAACATTGGGCTGCTTTAAAAATAGCAGTGTCTGCATTTGTCTTTACAAACTCACGATGTACAAAACAAAATAATATTGTGGTACTGTGTTAGCCAGAAAAAATCGATGTAAATACTTATGTCCCAAAAAAATGAGAAAGGTATTCAAGGAGTGATACCTTTATTGGCTAACCAGAAAAATTATATTTGCAAGCTTTCAGGGCTCAGGCGGCCCCTTCATCAGGCTGTATTACAAACTCATAATATGTACTATTTTTCTTGAGGATTTGGCATTTCTGTGAATCACTAACCTAATATTTAGTTGTATGCCCACAGTTTTTTTAGAACTGTTTCACATCTATGTTGCATAGAGCCAACCAACTTCTGTCTCCTGTCACCTGTTATTCCAGCTCAGGATGCTTTGACTACATCCCACAATTTTGTGGCATTTGTTGTTGTCTTTGCCTCAGAAACTGAATTTTTTTATATCATCCCACAAGTGTTTTATCTGATTAAAGTCTGGGTATTGGGATGGCCACTCCATAACCTCAATTTTTTTGGACTGGAACCAAGATTTTGCTTGTTTACTGGTGTGTTTAGGATCATTGTCTTGTTGAAATACCCATTTCAAGGGCATATCTTCAGCGTAAGGCAACGTGACCTCAAGTATTTTAATATATGCAAACTTTACGGAATCCCTGGTATGCGGTAAATAGGTCCGGCACCATAGTAAGAGAAACATGCCCATATGTTGCTTGCACCACCATGCTTCACTGTCTTCAGAGTGTACTGTGGCTTGAATGCAGAGTTTGGGGGGGTCGTCTGATGAATTGTCTGCGGCACTTAAACCCAAAAAGAACAATTTCTCCTTCGCCTCATTGGGGGACACACAGACCGTGGGTGTTATGCTGCTGCCACTAGGAGGACACTAAGCAATACAAGCACAAAAGATTAACTCCTCCTCCTGCAGTATACACCCTCTGTTGGCTCAATCCTGAACCAGTTCTTGCTTAGTGTCTGTAGGAGGCACTAGGGTCTGCTCTCAGACCCCACTTTTTTCAGATTTTTAAACTTTTTATTATTTTTACTTTCTTCACGCACGGATGGGCGACGGGACTTGTACGAAAAGTCACGATCTCCCAAAAACCAACAACAGGCGGCATCGTGCGAGTGTCGCCTCCACGTACCCCTCCTGCCACGCTACCATGGGGCGACAGATCCTTATAACAGGCCGCTCTCTCCATGAGATACCCTTACTTGAGGATGATGATGATTTGCGTGGCACCTTGGATGGTTACCCCCTCCACCTCTCCTGGAAGCTGTGGCGGTCTGGAGGCATGTAAAAGCCCTCTCCACCCCCCCTATTGAAAGGGGTTGGTGGATAGAGGATGTACAGCCATAGTCGCTGTAGTGCTGTGGAGTTCTCCCTCCTCCATCTTCGGGCTCTCCCCGCAGTGAGTATACGAGGGGCAAATACCGCTCACCGACCGCTTTTATGCGCACTGCGCCCGCATGGTGTTGCGCCGCCGCAGCACACAATCGCGCCGCTGGCGTTCCGATTGCGCCGCGGCCACGGCCTCAAATTTAATCCCCGGCTTCGGCCCAGGGTAGGCCGCAACTTTAAAATTTACTCCCCGGCTTCGGGCCGGGATAGGCCTCGAGTGGAGAGGGCGGTCCGTGTGGCTCCGCCCACACCGCACGCTATTGGCTGTCACCAGTTAACGGGATTTCCCCTGTTTCCTCCCCCTCTCCTCCCACTGTTTCTGGCGCCTCTCGTCTCACACGAGAGGCGCTTCTAAGATCTCGGGCGCCATATTCTCCTGGGACAGCGCTGCATCGCATCCTCTCACTTCCCTGGTGCACACACAGAGGCCCTGGGTAAGTGCACGCTGCGACTAGGTCTACACAGCGCTTAACCCTTCTTCTGCAGAAGGTTCTCAGGGAGGAAATATGTCACAATCAAAGGGAATTAAAAAGGCTGACAAGAGCTACTCCGTAGTATATGCCACTTGCACTTCATGCAACGCTCCCCTGCCATCAATGCATAGTTCCCAATTCTGTGCATCATGTGCCCAGGAGCCCATGGCTTCCTCTGCTCAGGAGCCCCCTATTACCGAGCAGGAGTCACTACCTATTCCTGATCCCATTGAGGCAGGTTCTTCAGGGTGGCCCGAATATCTGGCACACTCCATAAACTCTCTGACTAGAGCCTTGGATACCTTTCGTGGATCTGCTCCTAGCCAGAGCGCCCCTTTTCCAGAAAAGGGTCCGTTAGCCTTCAGAGATGTCTCATCTGACAGGGGCCGTCTCACGGCGCCCGCTAAGCGGTCGTCCAAAAAACGCCGCCATAATACATCTCCCAATCCATCTAGTGGTTCAGCATCTGCGAGTTCAGGTTCTCGTTCACCTTCTCCCAGAAACATCAGTGACCATGATTCGGAATACGAGTCGGACATTGGTGATGATCCCAACTCGCCAGAATTTCAGGAGTCGTTAGATTCTTTAATTGAGGCAATTAATACAATCCTCAAACTAGAAGAAGAACCTGGGTCTCAGCCGAATCATCCTATCTCCTTCAAAAGGGCAAAACGTGTTCACAAGATGTTTAGTAACCACCCTGAATTTACTGATATTGTTCAGGGACACAGGGAGCGTCCGGACAGACGTTTTTCAGGACTGAAGTCTCTGAAAGCTCGATACCCTTTTTCAGCAACCGTGGCGAAAGAGTGGACGGAATCTCCTGTTGTAGATCCTCCAGTATCTCGTCTATCTTCAAAAACCCTACTCTCTGTTTCTGATAGTTCATCCATTAGGAACCCTTCAGATAAACAGATTGACAACCTCGCCAAATCAATTTTTGAGGCGGCTTGAGCATCTCTATCTCCCTCCTTTGCAGCCACCTGGGTGGCAAGAGCTATGGTGGCTTGGGTTGAGGGCCTAGTCAAAATGACTAGTGATATCCCTCTTTCCCCCGAGGCACGTAATCTGGCCTATCAGATTACTCGGGCAGGTGACTGCATGGTTCATGCGTCTCTGGATGCAGCTAATTGCGCTGCTATCACGGCCGCCAATGCTATCGCCATTCGGAGGTCCCTTTGGCTCCGTGAGTGGCGTGCAGACGCTGCTTCAAAGAAGACTTTAACTTCATTGCCTTATCATTCAGGGCGTCTTTTTGGAGATCGCCTTGATCAGATTATTTCTGACGCTACTGGTGGCAAAGCAAATTTCTTCCACAGCGCAGAATCAATAGACCCTTTCGGCCTCAATACCAAGGTCGTTTCCGGCCATTTCGTAGCTCCTTTAATTGGTCCCTGCTTCGTCCTCTGCTCGAGCATCCCGGTCATCTCGTAGAGATAGGGACTTGCAACCATCGTCCAGATCCTCTCAGCCCTGGAGAAACAGATCTTCTCAGGCAGGAAATAGGAGCTCCTCCTCTCACAAGTTGTCATCACAATGACTCCTTGCTGGGATGGGAGACCCAAACAAGGTAGGCGGCCGCCTACTCTTGTTTCACAAAGTCTGGGGGTCAGTAGTTCAAGACCAGTGGGTTTCTCGATCTAGTACACTCAGGTTACAAAATCGAATTCTTGTCCCTTCCTCCAAGACGTTTCTTTCAGTCTCGCTTCCCAAGTCCAAGGATCTTGCAATTCCAATTTTCAGCGGACATCAAAAGTTTCTGCGTTTTGCTGTCGAAGAGGATCATTTTCAGTTTGCCGCTCTGCCCTTCGGTCTCGCAAACTGCCCCAGAGTGTTCACAAAGGTCATGGCGGCCGCCATGTCAATTTTACACTCTCGGGGTGTGGTAGTCCTCCCGTACCTGGACGACCTACTCATAAAAGGTCCGACTTTTCGAGCCTGCAAAGAGAGCGTCGAAATCACTATCGACACCCTCTCCCGCTCAGTTGGCTTGTCAATTTAGACAAGTCTCTTTCCATTCCTTCTCAGAAGATTCTTTTTCTGGGAATGATTTTGGATACCTCCCAAGGATTGGTATCTCTCCCTCCAGAGAATATTATCTCTCTGAGGCGGGGAGTGCTCCTGCTGTCGCTAAACCGCCCTCATTCTCTGAGGAGCGCCATGCAGGTCCTCGGGAAAATGGTAGCTTCCATCGAAGCAGTACCTTTCCCCCCAGTTTCATCTCCGCCCTCTTCAACAGGAGTTTATATCAGTCTGGGACAGGAACCCAGCGTCTCTAGGTCGCCGCTTACGTCTGTCTCCCACAGTCAGAAGCTCCTTAAGATGGTGGATGAATGCTTCATCACTGAATCACGGAAAATCTTTCCTGACTGTCCATTGGCTGGTGGTGACCACCTATGCCAGTCTCCTCGGATGGGGAGCTGTGTTTCTTCATCACACGACTCAGGGCTGCTGGTCCTACCAGAGTCCCGTCTCCCAATCAACATCTTATAGATCAGAGCTATCAAGTTAGCTCTCGTGCACTTCCATCATCTCCTGGCCGGTCGTCCATCAGGATTCGGTCAGACAACGCCACGGCCGTGGCGTACATCAACCATCAGGGGGGCACTCGGAGCAGAACAGCGATGCTCGAGGTATCGCACATTCTCCGCTGGGCCGAGAAAAAACCGCTCTCTCATCTCCGCGGTTCACATTCCAGGTGTGGACAATTGGGAAGCCGACTTCCTAAGTCGCCAGGGCCTAGACTCAGGGAATGGTTCCTGCACCCGGATGTGTTCCATCTTATTTGCCAGCGATGGGGCATGCCGGACGTAGACCTCATGGCATCCAGACTGAATGCCAAGGTTCAGACCTTCATAAGTCGCTCTCGCGATCCACTAGCCGTCAGCTCGGATGCGCTAGTCCTCCCTTGGAGTCAATTTCGCCTTCCTTACATTTTTTCCTCCTCTTCCGTTAATCCCCAGGGTGATTCGGAAGATCAAGGCAGAAGGCGTTCCTCTCATTCTGGTCGCTCCGGAATGGCCTCGCGTCCGTGGTATGCGGAACTAGTGCGGTCTGCTTGCAGACGTTCCCTGGAGATTGCCAGATCAGCCGGACCTCCTCTCACAGGGTCGATTTACCATCACAATTCAAAAGCGCTGAATTTGACGGTATGGCCTTTGAAGCCTGGATCTTAACTCAGGCTGGTTTTCTCACAAAGTCTTCTCTACAATGGTCAATGCCAGAAGCCGGCTTCCGCCCGCATTTATCATCGTGTCTGGAAGACATTCTTTTCTGGTGTGAGAACAAGGGTCGTTCCTCTTTGGTTTTCTCTATCCCTTCCATTCTGGAATTTCTTCAAACAGGAATGGATTCGGGGTTAGCCCTTTCTTCCCTCAAGGGCCAGATTTCTGCCTTGTCCGTCCTTTTCCAAAGACGGATCGCATCTAAGTCTCAGGTCAAGACTTTTTATTCAGGGAGTGTCTCATCTTGTTCCACCTTACAAGAGGCCTTTGGAGCCTTGGGATCTTAATTTGGTCCTCAGTGCCTTACAGGACTCCCCCTTCGAACCTTTGCCGGAAGTGTCTTTATCGCTTCTTTCCTGGAAGGTGGTCTTCCTAGTGGCGATTACCTCTATCAGACGAGTATCGGAATTGGCAGCCTTATCTTGTAAACCTCCTTTCCTCATTTTTCACCAGGACAAGGTAGTCCTTAGGACTTCTCCGTCTTTCACGCCAAAAGTCGTTTCGGCTTTTCATATCAATGAGATAGTTTTGCCTTCATTCTGTCTGGCGCCAATTCACCGTACTGAAAAAAGCCCTTCACACTTTAGACTTGGCTCTCCGAAGGTACATTTCGAGAACGGCACCTTTCCGGAAATCGGACGCTCTGTTTGTGCTTCCGGAAGGACGCAGACAGGGTCTTCCTGCTTCCAAGGCCACGTTAGCCAGATGGATTCGCTCGGCGATCCAAGAGGCGTACCGTGTTAAAGGTCAGCCTATCCCGGCTGGGGATTAAGGTACACTCACTCGTTCTGTGGAGGCCTCCTGGGCCATTCGGCACCAGGCTTCGGCACAGCAAGTGTGCAAGGCTGCGACTTGGTCCAGTCTTCATACTTTTGTCAAGCATTACCAAATTCATGCTCAAGTTTCTTCAGATGCGACTCTTGGCAGACAGATTCTGCAATCAGCTGTTGCGCATCTGTAAGTTGTCTGTTGACTGGTTTAAGCGTTATATGCATGACGTTCACGAGGCTTCATCTGTTGATGAGTTCCCACCCAGGGACTGCTTTGGGACGTCCCACGGTCTGTGTGTCCCCAATGAGGCGAAGGAGAAAAGGAGATTTTTGTGTACTCACCGTAAAATCCTTTTCTCCGAGACGCTCATTGGGGGACACAGCTCCCACCCTGGTTTAACTTGGAGCCTCGTTGTTCATTGAATTGTTGGCATATTGCACTCTGTTATGAGCTCCTACTGCTTTGGCACCGAACTGGTTCAGGATTGAGCCAACAGAGGGTGTATACTGCAGGAGGAGGAGTTAATCTTTTGGCTTGTATTGCTTAGTGTCCTCCTAGTGGCAGCAGCATAACACCCACGGTCTGTGTGTCCCCCAATGAGCGTCTCGGAGAAAGGATTTTACGGTGAGTACACAAAAATCTCCTTTTTACTTTCACCAGTCCTCAAAAATCTTTCTCCATTTCTCTTTAGGCCAGGTGATGTGTTCTTTGGCAAATTGTATCCGCTTCAGTTCATGTTATTTTTTTTAACAAGGGACTTTTCGGGAACTTCTTGCTAAGAGATTAGCTTCACACAAGTGTCTTCTGTCACAGTCCTCACAGGTAACTTGAGACTTTGATCATCTTTGACCTGGTCATTTTCTGAGCCTTAGCCATTCTGGCTATTCGTTCATCCATTCGAATGGTAGTCTTCTGTTTCTCTAGTCACCTTCCACGACGCCATACTGGAGGATGTCTCCCCGCCCTAATAGGGGACAGGAACACACAAGAGGTTAAATAACCCTCCCCTTCCTGCACCGCCAGTGTTTTTCCTGTCCCTTATGGGGGCATGAAGAGGTCCAGGTATGGTGCTGCCGTGGCCGGCGACGGGGAGCACAGAATTCGTACTTACATGCCGGGCAGCTGAGGTCGGGGCTTCGGTCTCCTCCTGCAGTGCTGCTCCCATCTCCATTTCGTATGGACTGGGGACTTTCTTCACGCCCCTCCTGCGCCTCCTCGGGGGATAAAGCGGGCGGTGATGTGCTGCCGGGGTCCTCCTAGAGCTCCCCGGGTCCTCCTCCTCATTGCGGCTGCTCCAGGGACCCGTGTAAAGGCGCACCGGAAGTGACGTCGGAGCCGGCGTCGACTTCCGGTTAGCGTTAGACTGCGTTCCAGGTGGAACGCACGCGGCCTGCAAATCGCCGAAAGCGGCGATAATCAAACCCTCAACCGCCTCCTAAGATCTGGGGGGTAAATTGACCGGGGGGAAGCAGCCTTACCGAGGGTTGCAGGTGGAGCAGCTGCAGGAGATGGCAGTCGTCAGCAGATTGCCCCCACCTGTGGACCAGGGGAGGAGGAAGCACTGAACGCTGAAGACCTCGACTATTTAATCCTGGTCTGGGTACGTCCAGGTAAGGCCATTGCTGTATGTGACAGACTGACCATGGACGATGACAAACCTTACTGTCAGTGCCTGCATCTGCGGAGCACAGCGTTAACCTCTACTGTAAGTAGCGGGGTAGTCCCGATTATTACTGTCCAGATAACTCTGATAGGGTGACTTAGTATACCTTTCTCTCTCTATTACAGGGAGAGAAGGTCTCTGACATTAAAAAGAAACCCAGCCGCAAATGCGTATGTGGTGCCAGGACTCCCCTCGGCATATAAAAAGAACTGTCAACCCTGCACAGATGACGTGTTGCGAGCAGAGCAACCCTCATTAACGGACAGTATAAAAACGCTCATTAACAGGAAGTACAAACGTCTATGGCGACAATTTCCCAGAGCCCGAACCCACACCTCCACCCCCTAAAAAGAGTAGAATGGCGCTAGTGGAATCTGAATCTGATTAGGGAGAAATTAATACCTCTAACTCAGAGGATATGTGGGAAAATGAGGTTCCACTTCCACCCCAAACCCGACAACAAAAAATATTATTTCTCGTTGAGGACATGGGGGAATTAGTTAGTATGGTAAGAGGCACTATGGGTTTAGAGAGGAAGTGGAATACTCAATCCAGGATGAGATGTTTGGGGGCCTAAAACCTAAGAACCAGAAAGGCTTCCCCATTCATGAAAACATTCGAAATTAGTGATGCAGGAGTGGCCCTACTGAGAAAGACTCGCGGGTCCCATCAGAATTAAAAAATCGCTTCCCCTTTGATGGAGATTGTTCAATATGGGGGGTCCCGAAAGTGGATGTACAGGTGTCCAGGGTGACGAAAAAAGACAGCACTTCCCTTCGAAGATGCATCCCAGCTCAAAGATCCATGGATCGCAAAATAGAAAGTTTGCTGAGGAAATCATGAGACACCTCTACAACCATGCTTAAAGGCAATATAGCCGCGACATGTGGAGCAAGATCACTATTCCGCTGGCTGCGCACATTGAGGGACCATATCTCAGGGGACCTCCAGGGAGGAAATCCTGGATTCGCTCCCTTTACTACAAAAAGCAACGGGATTCTTAGCAGATGCTTCTGCCGAATCCGTACGAGTAGCAGCAAAATCGGCAGTACTCTCCAACTCAGCCAGGAGAACACTGTGGCTGAAATCTTGGGGAGGGGACTTTGCTTCAAAATCAAAACTCTGCGCAATTCCCTTTCAGGGTAAACTATGTATTTGGTCCAGCCCTGGACGAGATATTAGAAAAAGCGACAGCTAAAAAGAAGTCACTCCCAGAACAGAAAAAAAACTAAAAAGCGTTTTTTTCGCCCCCCCCCAGAGAGCAGTCCTCTCAAAGAGAGTTCAGGGGGAAAGGTAAAACGGGCGATGGAGCTATGCGAAAGGGGGCAAAGGAAGAAATATCCTCGCCCATCACCAACAAAATACCACAGAAAACAATGACGCTACTCGGTCGGGGGCCGACTCTCGAATTTCCTGGCCCAGTGGCAGTCCATATCCACGAACCAAATAGTTCTCGACACTATTCGCAATGGATTGAGGGGAATTCGAGAGTCCTCCCCCCCAATGCCTGAGGATCACTCTCTACAGGCACATCTACAACAATCCCTGCTAGCAGATATACAGACTCTATTACGGGCAAGAGTGATATCCCCGGTGCCACAGCAAGAGGTGGGCAGGGGACACTACTCTCGCCTGTTCGTGATCGTAAAACCCTCGGGGAAACACAGGGTTATTATAAACTTGAAAACCCTTTAATCGGGTAATCAAATACAGGCGATTCAAGATGGAGTCGGTCAAGTCGGCAATCCCTATCATAGGACAGAACTGGGTAATGGCCACAATAGATCTGAGGGATGCCTACTACCATGTGCCCATTCATATGAACCACAGGAAGTTCCTAGGTTTGCCGTGTCCCGGGGTCAAAGTGTCAGACGTTACCAGTTCAATGTTCTGCCATTCGGAGTGTCCTCAGCACCACGTGTCTTTACGAAGATTATGGCAGAAGCCATGATCTTCATACGACAAGGGATTTGCATAGTTCCATACCTAGCGACCTGTTGGTCGTGGCTCCATCCAAGCTCGCTTACAACAAGATGTGGGGAAGACACTAGAAATCCTACGTCCCTGGGCTGGATCCCAAATTTAGAAAAGTCGGATTTACATCCTCATCAAAGAAAAAGTTTCGGGGTTTATTATCCTGGATTCAGAGACAGAACATCCTTATACCCGGGGAGCGTGAACACGATCTTGTTCAGAAATTTTTCCAATTTCAGGGACCAGACAGCACCAACCCTAAGAGAAGCATGTCTATCCTGGGATCTTTTACGGCATGCATTCAAGCGTATCCTGGGCGCAAGCCCATACTCGTACTCTTCAGTCGCACGTGCTGAGATGTTCGAAAAAATTTCACAAGCTGAAAAGAGAATGACCCTTCCGGGTCATGTGAAAGCCTCCCTTCGTGGTGGCTAAACCGTCAAAACTCCAAGAGGGGTCAGCTGGGATCAGCTTACTCTCAAATACTGACATCGGACGCCAGCCAGAGAGGTGGGGGGCTATAGTGGAGGGGTCTCACTTCCAAGGATTAGGGCCCCCCGAACATCAGGACCAGCTCCTCAAATTTGAGGGAACTAAAAGCAGTGGAGGAAACACTGAAAGCAGCATCAGCCCTTATTGAAAATCACCAATGTAGGGTCTATTCAGACAATGTAATACGGTGGCATACCTTCGACATCAAGGGGTACGAAATATACCAATCTAAAGGTGGTGGCAACAAAAAATTTTTCCTGGGCAGAAAAAATATACTGTCCATACAGCAATCCACTAAAAGGAATCAGACAACATACAGGGGACTTCCTCAGCAGGAAGGATATTTACCCGGGAGAATGGTCCTTGGATCAAGAAATGTTTTCGCCTCTGACATCAAGGTGGGGGAGTCCGGACGTGGATCTGTTTGCCAGCAGAAGAACACAAAGGTGGAAACATTTTTTCCCCCTCAGTCCCACCGATGAGGTGCGGGGTAGATGCCTTCTCCCACCCCGGGAAATTCAAGCTAATGTACGCTTTCCCACCAATCCCGATGATAGCAAGAACATTGCAGAAGGTGCATCGGAGCGGGTCACCACGATTTTGGTGGCTCCATGTGGCCGGGAGGGCTGGTACGGAGCCATAATAAACATGGCTCAGGATGGACCAGTATTCCTACTCAGAAAGACGACCTCCTACATCAAGGTCTCTACGAAAACCCAAATCTGCACAGATTGAACCTTGTGGCTTGGCTACTGAAACGAGATTCTAAGGGGTAAGGCCTTCTGAAGAAGTAAAACGAACTTTACAGAGAAGTAGAAAACCGGTAATAACGCCATTTATGGGAAGGTGTGGAAGAAATTTTCATCAGGGTGCTTTCCAGATACTCAGATCCCTTCCATCTAACATCGCACAGATTTAGAGTTTCTTCAAAAGGGCCTAAATCTAGGTCTCACTCCCAGTACACTAAAAAGTACAAGTGTCTGCCCTTAGTGCATATTTTGATCAAGACCTAGCAGGGCATAGATGGATCAAACGATTTCATGATCTCTGCATCCAGAATGCGTCCTAGACTTCCAGTCAAGTTCCCCCTGGGATCTAAATCTGGTGCTTAATGGCTTAAAATAAAGCTCCATTCGAACCACTAGCATCCACGTTTAAAAGACTTAACACTCAAAACAGTGCTCCTGGTCGCAGTTACGTCCGCAAGACATGTTGGAGAAATACAGGCCCTATCAATACAAAGCCATATTTAACTATCACAGAAGATAGCATCATCTTGAGACTAGACCCCTTCCTTTATGCCAAAAGTGGTCTCGGAATTCATAGACAACAAGACATTGTGTTATCTTCTTTCTGCCCAAATCCGTCCAATGCAAAGGAAAAAATTTCCACACCCCGGACGTAAGAAGGGGTGGTTCTTTTCTACCTCCACAAACTGAAAGTTGGAGACTTGACCAAAATTTATTCATTCAGTTTTCCGGAAAGAATAAAGGGAAAAAGGCGAGGAAAAATACATTGCTAAATGGATCAAGAAGGCTATTAGTCTGGCATACACATCACAGGGCAGCTCACCTCCTACACATCTGAAAGCCCATTCATCGTGCAATATCAACACGTGGGCAGAGAGAGGGGATGCATCCATTGAGCAGATATGCAAGGCTGCCACATGGTCATCTATCCATACATTCACTAGACATTATAGACTAAATTCAGTAGTGGGCTTATGTTTGGCAGACGAGTTTCTGGGCTGTAGTCCCTCCTAAGAAATTAGTTGTTGGTACTACTCCAGTATGGCTGTCGTGGAAGGTGACTAGAGAAAATAGAATTTTCTTACCGTTAATTCGGTTTTAGGAAACCTTCCACGGACAGCACTAATTTCCCTCCCTATCTGAGGATTTCATTGGAAGATTCCTGCACTTAGTGGTAACTATATATGCTAAGGTACAGAAAAAAACATGGCGGTGCAGGAAGGGGGGGTTATTTAACCTCTTGTGTGTTCCTGTCCCCTATTAGAGCAGGGAGACATCTCCAGTATGGCTGTCGTGGGAAGGTTCCTAGAAACCGAATTAACGGTAAGAATAATTCTATTTTCTTCCACGTCTCTCTGGTTTGGCTTTCCATTTTAAAGCATTGGAGATCTTTTAGATGAACAGCCTATCATTGTCTGCACTTCTTTATAAGTTTTACCCTCCTAATCAACTTTTTAATCAAAGTACGCTGTTCTTCTGAACAATGTCTCGAATGGCCCAATTTCTGAGGCGTTCGAGGAGAATGCATGTACAAACAGTCCTGGCTTCACCCTTAAGTAAGGCCGCCTGTTTCACACCTGTTTCTTCACAGAATGATTGACCTCACTAATCCACACTGCTATTATTTTGAACAACCCCTTTCAATTAATTATTTATTACACAGGCTCAAAAACATGCAGATATGAATGCTGGTTGTTGGGTTTCTTAGAATCTACTGCACCAACTGGTAAATTGTTTGCATGTGGTAAAATAATTTACACCCAAAACGGTGATTAATCTGTTAGTCAAATTGGACGGCTATTATTTTGAATACTACTGTAACATCATAACTAAGGGGACAGTTGGAGGAATCCAGGATGTGATCAACTATAACTAAAGGAGACATTGGAAGAGTCTATGATGTGAGAACCTATAAAATAGATGGGACACTCAATTTGACCAAATATGGACATAAGTGAATCCACGATTTCATCTCCTGCTTGTTCATGGCCCAGAAAATGTGAGCAAAATGTGTAATGAATATAAAAACATAAGGCCGCACAGAGTTTTGTAGCACTACTAATAAAATTATGTAATCTATATTTGGATGGAGATAGCATTTTACGTTTTTTTCTAATAAATTAGTGATAATTGGCCATTAATACGGTAAAACAATTTTAAGCAATTTATAAAAATTGTTAAGGGAGGCTAGCACAGCCACAACAGCCACATGTATGTCCCAGCCTGAGTTCAATACAAGTCAAGTCTTGGTAAATGTAGTCAGATATTTTCTATTTTAATTAAAACTTCTAAAATACATTAAAACAAAGTATAATAGAATACCCTGAAATGTAAGCATGTTCTATAGAAATTCTCTGATTTATCTTACTTGTAAGAGGGGGGCATTATGACATATTCACAGGATTGTGTCAAAATTGGATAATTACAGCTCAGGTTGTTGTGAATCAAAACTGTTGCTGTGACAGCATTTTGTGAAAGTAATTTTACCAAAGGAAAAGACACGATAAACTATGAATTCATGCTTTATTTTTAATATACCCTATTTTCGGCGTTTAAGACGACGGCGTATAAGACGACCCCAACTTTTCCAGTTAAAATATAAAATCTTCTCAAAAGTCGGGGTCTTATATGCCTGGTGTCGTCTTATAAGGTGGTGCGGAGGAGTGGTCCGATGTCGAGATGAGGGGGCGCATCACCGGAGGTGTAAATGAATACCGTATCCCTATACCTTCTTGCGGCAACGGTGCTCTGTGGGCTCTCTGTGCTGGGGGGGGGGATTCAGATTCGTCCGAGAGCTGGGGGAGACGAGATCTCGTTGCCGACATCTGAATCTGAGCATGCGCCGCCCCTAGCGCCATTTTCTCGGAGGTCCCAATCGCAGCAATGGAGCTGGGGGGCCTCCTGGCTTTGAGGAAATGCCGGCAGAGCCCCCCATGCGCACAAAGAGCCGCCGCCTCCCCGCACAGAGCACCGTTGCCTCAAGGAGGTAATAGGGATACTGCTTTACACCTCCGGTGAGGCGCCCCCTCACCTCATCATTGGAACCACTTCGCCGCACCGCCCTATAAGACGACACCAGGCGTATAAGACGACCTCCGACTTTTAAGAGATTTCAGGGTTTAAAAAAGTCGTTCTTTTGCGCCGGAAAAATACGGTATTCATTTTTTTTTTTGCAAAATACAGTCATGGCCCGAAAGGTTGGCACCCTTGAAATTGTTCCTGAAAATGAATTATTTCTCCCAGAAAATTATTGCAGTTACTAGTTGTTATTTATATATGTTTATTTCCTTTCTGTGTATTAGAAACAACACACAAAAAACAAAAAAAAAGGCAAATTGGACATAATATCACAAAAATCCCAAAAATACAGGACAAAATAGTTGGCACCCTCATTCTTAATTATTGGTTTGCACACCCTTTGGATTAATACCTGCAATCAATCACTTCCTAAAGCCATCAACAAGCTTCGTACACTTCTCAAATGGAATTTTTTGACCATTTTTTCTTTGCAAAACTGCTCCAGGTCTCTCATATTTGAAGGTTGGCTTCTCCCAACAGCAGTTTTAAGATCTCTCACGGTGTTCAATGGCATTTAGATCCGAACAAGTTGCTGGCTACTTCAAAATCTCCAGCGCGTTGTTTCCATCCATTTCTGGATGCTTCTTGAAGTAATGTTTGGGGTTATTGTCCAGTGAGACCGATGATAGGAAGCAAACCCAGTTTTCTAACACTTGGTACTACAATGTGACCCAGAAATCCTTTGGTAATCTTCAGATTTCATGGTGCCTTACACATTGTGATGAGCGAGTAAGCTCGTTGCTCGGGTGGTCTCTGAGTATTTGGAAGTGCTCGGAGATTTAGTTTCTGTTGCCGCAGCTGCTGATTTGCGGCTACTTGACAGCCTGATACATGTGGGGATTGCTGTTTACTAGGGAATTTACACATGTATTCAGGCTGTCAAATAGCCGCAAATCATGCAGCTTGGAAAGTAAAATCTCTAAGCCTTCCAAATACTTGGAGACCTCCCGAGCAACGAGTATTACTCGCTCATCACTACTATAACCAGTCAAGGCACCCAGAGTCAGCAAATGACCCCCAAACATCTTGGTACCTATAGTCAAATATCACTGCTCAAAAAAATAAAGGGAACACTTAAACAACAGAATATAACTCCAAGTAAATCAAACTTCTGTGAATCAAACTGTCCATTTAGGAAGCAAACACTGATTGACAATCAATTTCACATGCTGTTGTGCAAATGGAATAGACAAAATAAATTATTGGCAATTATCAAGACCACACTCAATAAAGGAGTGGTTCTGCAGGTGGGGACCACAGACCACATCTCAGTACCAATGCTTTCTGGCTGATGTTTTGGTCACTTTTGAATGTTGGTTGTGCTTTCACACTTGTGTTAGCATGAGCGACTCTACAACCCACACAAGTGGCTCAGGTAGTGCAGTCATCCAGGATGGCACATAATGCGAGCTATGGCAAGGAGGTTTGCTGTGTGTAGCGTAGTGGCCAGAGGCTGGAGGCGCTACCAGGAGACGTGAGTGGGCCGTAGGAGGGCAACAACCCCAGCAGCAGGACCGCTACCTCTGCCTTTGTGCAAGGGGAGCACTGCCAAAGCCCTGCAAAATGACCTCCCAGCAGGCCACAAATGTGCATTGTACCGAAAAAGAAAGAATAATGGACCAAGTATACAGTGATATAATCAATAAATAATCGCAAAAAACAGGAGGATTATGCAAAAATATAATTTTTATTTTAATTAAATTAATAAAGCTAGGCAAAAAAAGATATAATCATGAGGTAGATTGTGAAGCAGTGAGATATTGGCAAAATATAAAGATATTAAGTATCAAGCAAGACAGAATTATAATGTCCATGGGCAATACCACAATGTCACACAGTGTCCAAAAATCAGAGTAAAATATAATGACTAATAGGAAATGACAGGGATCTGGGAAAAAAAAAATAATCCCACACAATATCACAGTATACTTGGTCCGTTATCTTTTTTTTTTCGGTTTATGATTAAGGCCCGGGAGGTATATCCGGTGGGCCGAGGATTTGTTGTTTGGTTTACACAAATGTGCATTGTGTCTGCACAAACGTTAGAAACCGACTCCATGAGGATGGTCTGAGTGCCCGCGTCCACAGATGGGGGTTGTGCTCACAGCCCAAACCCGTGCAGAACGCTTGACATTTGCCACAGAAACACCAGGATGCAAATTCGCCACTGGCGCCCTGTGTCTTACGATGAAGCTGTTTCACAACTGAGCCATGTGACGACGAGACAGAGTTGGAGATGCCATGGAGAGCGATCTGCTGCCTGCACATCCTTCAGCATGACCGGCTGGCAGTGGGTCAGTAATGGTGTGAGGTGGCATTTCTTTGGAGGGCCGCACAGCCCTCAATGTGCTGCCAGAGGTAGCCTGACTGCATTAGGTACGATGAGATCTCGACCCTTGTGAGACCATATGCTGGTGGCGGTTGGCCCTGGGTTCCTCCAATGCAGGAAATGCCCGACCTCATATGGCTGGAGTGTGTCAGCAGTCCTGCAAAATGAAGCATTGAAGCTATGACTGGCCTGCCCGTTCCCCAGACCTGAATCGATTGAGAAGTGTGAAAGAAAACCGTGGCACACCTGAATGAAACTGGTGCTTTAAGTCTGGTCCCAACCGGGTACTAATAATGAAAAAAGGCTTAAGCATCAACTTAAAAGGTTTTTAGTAGTATCTCCAAACGTTTCAGTCAGAAAAGACCTTATCAGTGAACTAATTTTTATTTGAGATTGTCTCCTAAAAAGGGGAGAGGTGCGTGCCCAAGGAAGTTGCTGCTTAAGACAAACGATAGCTTATAAGGAATGCTCAGTAGAAATATCCAGTGACTAAGCTTGCGGTATCCACCGCTATGTAGACTGGAGCTCTGCCAGGACGCTGTTGAGCTGCTGATTTGATTTTCATGAGTATGTGGGGCGGAAGTCGATTGAGCACATCTGGGAACATCATGTCTCGCTCCATCCACCAAGTCACGTTGCACCACAGACTGTCCATGAGTTGGTGGATGCTTTAGTCCAGGTTGGGAAGAGATCCCTCCAGGAGACCATCCAACACATCAGGAGCATGTCAGGCATTGTAGGGAGGTCATACAGGCACGTGGAGGCCAACACACTACTGGCTCATTTTGACTTGTTTTAAGGACATTACATTCACTTTAATTTTGTGGGTGATTCCCAAAACCAGGCCGCCATGTAAAAATTTGATTTCCATTCTTGATGTTTGTGTGTATTTTGTTGTCAGCACATTCAACTTTGTACAGAAACAAAGTATTCAATGAGAATATTTAATTCATTCAGATTAGGATGTGTTATTTGAGTGTTCCCTTTATTTTTTGAGCAGTGTAAACAATAGAATGATGTGCTTTACCAAAAAGCTTATCTTGATCTCATTGTCCATAAGACGCTTTTACTGCCAAAGCGTTTCATTTCATTTAAAATGTCGGCAGATAGTTTGTGCGAACACTAATGACCATGAGCGTGCAGGACAGCTGGAATTTCTTGGAACTTGATTTTGGGCTGCTTATCAATTATCAGGACTATACTGTGTTGAAACTTTTCAACAATTTTGTGAGATTAGCTACAGTGCCATGGGTTGTAAACTTCTTATGTTGCGCAAAATGGACAAAGGAACATCAAGATCACTTAAGATGGAGGGGGCCTGGCAGCTGAAGGAGCTGAATGTGTCCTACAGAGCTCTGCATTCCAGAAGTTTCAAATCCCTGCAATCTACTGTTTTTTGGGGCACCTCAGAGTGCTGCACTAAGAAAGAGAGGCTTCTTCTAAGCCATTTAGGCACTAAAAGAGATTTTATAGCTTTCAAGGATGAGCCTACTTGTTCTGCCCATTCATGGCAGCAAGATAAAATTCATAGTGTAGTACCAGTTACAGGCTTTAGAGGTCATTAGTTACCCTTTATCTTGTTTCTGTGTACAAGAGTATTTTCTCTTTAAGAAGTAATGTGTCTGCTTAGAACCACCCCTTAGAATATCTGCAGACATGTTTCCTGGGCTTTCTGAGTGATAGCAGTGTATCTTGTTTTCTCCCTTCACTGCAATCTCTATCCTGTCCAGCGGGTTCCGGTGAGAGTCCTAGTACAGTAATGTGTTCTGCTAGAATCTGTACATGCAAGCTGTATGCTGTGAGTTAGGTTTATTGTGCTCTGTATTCCCAGCTTGATCTAATACTTTGTACTGATACAGATAGGTGTACTTCTGTATTGAATAGAGTAGTGCGACCTTTCCCGGCGCCTGCGCACTGCAGTACTCTGCTCTGCCCTCACCAGGCAGAGCAGTGCACCTGCGCTGGAGCCGCGACAGGAAGCTAAGAGGAGGGCTTCGCTAGAAGATGGGAGGCGCGGGCCGGACCGCGACGCGCATCGGATTGCCCCTGGGTGAGTATAATAAAATCGTTTTTCTTCTCTTTCAGGTGACATCGGGGGCTTATCTACGCATTACAGAATGCTGTAATAAGCTCCTGATGGCGGTGGCTACAGATGATGGTCGAAAAATGGGGTGACAGATTCCTTTAACAACTTTAGTGGCATGTGGTCTGTGACACATAAGCAGACACATCTTGTTCATTTATGAAGGAGGGACTCAAAGTCACAGAGCCTATTTTTACAGGGGCAATAGGCATTAATCTGATTAAAGGGCCATTAATAAACAGTGGGTTCCTAAACTGGTATAGCCTATGCAGTGAGTGGATGGGCTGGCAAGAATTATGACGCCCCCCAATACCCTTTCACGAGATGTCCCGGATGGAACAAGTCATATGCACTCCCAATAAGCTTTGAACCCACATAATGGATGGGCCCAGAAAATCCACTTACATTATTCATTTTGTCCTCCCATTGTTTTTTTTTGGCATGACTGCAAGGCCTGCCCTGCTACCAAGTCATATGCAACCAATAACCCCATCCCCCTTGGAAGAAAATGGAGTAGGGCATCTTATACATAAAAAAAAATGTGCCATTAAAAAGGAGCAGGTCTCCATAGACTTGTTAATGCCATACCCTAAGTGTGTTGGCTGGCCAAACATTTCCCCTGTGGGGTAACGTCCACCTTTTCATAACAACTATTTTACACCAGCAAAAATACGAATTTTGGTTAAGAACTTACCTGTTAAAATCTTTTCAGCAAAGAACAGGGGGACACTTCATTACTTCTGGGTAGGGCGGAGCCAGATAGTAGGACTAACCTCAGGTTCTAAAAATGGGTGTTGTCGGCCCCTCCGGCTCTGGCTCCTCCTGCCGTACACTCCAGTTTTGTCACAAGCTAAGGAGAAAGAAATCACCAGCGGAGTGCCATAACCAATCTGAAAGGGTTCAAAAGACCAAAGTTATGCACATACATGAATACCACACAGCTCAGGTACCACTCACAAAACCTGACACTGCGATGAGCTGGCGATGCGGAAAGAGCGTAGAGCGCTGACCTCAGCTCAGAATCTCACTTATCAGAGCGAGCCGCGCTGCATCTGAAACAACACCTTCTGCCTTATGGGAGGGAGAAGTGTCCCCCTTGCTTCTTTGCTGAAAAGAATTTTCAGGTAAGTTCTTACCAAAATTCGTATTTCAGCTGCAGATGGAAGCAAGGGGGACATTCATTACTTCTGGATGTCCCAAGCAGTACAAAAAAAGGGTGGGAAAAAAACTTAAACAGGCAGAAGCCAACACCTTGATACATGCGCAACAGGCGACAACATAAACTTAACTAGAAGTTTTCAAAATACCGCGCCTGAAGGACTCTGCGTCCTAAGGCCGCATCAGCGGAGGCACTGACGTCCACCTTATAAAACTTTTGTAAAGGTGTGAACAGAACGCCAAGTCGCTGCTCGACAGAGCTGGGCTGCCGAAGCCCTTGATGAAGGGCCCACGAAGAGCCCACAGCTCTCGTGGAATGAGCCGATTTAATGGGCAAGGTTCGTCCATAACACGGTAAGCTTCCAAAATAGCTGACGAATCCAACGAGCTATAGTATCTTTAGAAGCTCGTTGACACGACGACGACTGTGGAATCACAAAAAGGAATCCGACTTCCGGAAACTCTGCGTAACTGACAAGTAAAACTTCAATGCCCGCCAAGTCCAATGAGTGCAAGGCCCGCTCCTTCGCATTCTTTGGTTCTGAACAAGCGAAGGCAACACAATATCTTGATTGACATGGAATTGAGATACCACTTTAGGAGAAATCATGTCGCGTGCGAAAAAACAACAAGATCCGGGAAAAATTCAAGAAAGGTGGCGAACATGAAAGAGCCGCCAACTCGGAAACCGTCTCAAGGAAGTGACCGCCACTAGGAGGCAACCTTCAAGAAAGCAAAGAAGATTAATAGCATCCCTAGGCTCGAAGGAGCACTTTGAAGAGCTTTCAAAACCAGATTAAAGCCGCCAAGGCGACACAGGAGTTTTCCTTGAGGAAACTGACGGGCTGCTCCGCGAAAAAAAGGCAATACGTCCTACGCGAGGCAATAGCTTTACGAAAAAGCACCGACAGGGGCAGACACCTGACCCTTCAGGGTACTGATTGCCAAACCCTTATCCAGCCCGTGCTGCAAAAAAACCAACAAGTTGGGTAATGAAAATTTCTTTGGATTCTGGAAGAACCCAAACCACCATGAAAAGAAGGATTCCCAAATCCTGTGTAAATCCTAGTCGTAGCCGGACTTCTTGACGCTCTCATGGTGGCAATGACTTTTCTGAAAACCCTTGACGGGGTTTTTAAAATCTCGTCTCAAGAGCCAAGCCGTCAAAACGCAGAGACCTCAGGCCGGTGACACAGGGACCCGAGTGAGAAAATCGGTGAAGAGGCAGAGGAAAAGGGGCGCCGCGAAGCGAAACAGCGTGGAAAACCACGCCTTCTGGCAATCTGGGGCTACCAGAATAGCCGGGGAACCCTTCCAGCCTGACCCGGTAACCAACGGCAGAAGGATATCGGTGGGACAAATAAACCACTGGTATTGGCTCCCGGAACCACCACGCATCCACTTTACCGCGGTGGATCCTGTATTGGACAGAAAGTTGGAACTTGGAATTGAACCTGGGGCCATAAGTCTACTTGAGGAGTCCCCATGGGCAAATGCAAAGATTTCCGGTAAGACTCCATTCTCCTGAATCCATCCCTTCGGCTGAGAAAGCCCTGGATTTCTGAACCCTGTATGGGAATCGCAGAAATGGCCGGCACATGAGCCCGGCCTATCAATCCGAGTACCTCCGCTGAGTCTGGAGCTCCTCGTCCCGCCTTGATGGTTGATTACGCAACCGCCGGCGTTGCCGTCGAACCGAACTGGTAATCCGCTCAAAGGACCGTCCAATGTTGGAGGCAAAGAAAAATTGCCCTCAATTCAGGATGTTGACGGTAACACGATTCTTCCGGTGACCAAATCCTGAACCGAGATTGTTCCAAACTCCCCCCCCCAGCCCGCGGGGTGGCACGGTGGTCAGAGACCATGAAGGGGGAAAAAATTTTCCAGGAAAAAAGTTCCGGACGTAAAACCGCCAGAGACTCCGCACTTTGCGGGAATTTAAAAAACCCTGCAATTCAGTGTTTCCTGTGCACATTCCTCTCTTCAAAATGACTTTGAAGCGTTCTGCAATGGAACTGGCAACGGAAGAGCTTCCATCGAAGCGACCATTAACCCCAAAGGCGATCATCTTCAAAGGGTTGGCGGAGGACTGACAGTCGTGCCAGAAATGGATACTGGTTTCTTGTCCTTTGGCAGAAAAACTCCACTTTGCTGTGTCGAAATCTGCCCAAAAACAGGATTGACTGGAAGGTCCGGGATATTCTCCCAGTTGATCAGCCCCCGAAATCCTCCAGGAGCTGAAGGGATAAATCGGGCCGTCCACTCCTCCCCTTTGGGATGCCACAATCAGAAGATCGTCCAGATAAGGAAGATTGACCCTTGTCTCCGAAGCATTGCCATAAGAGGTGCCCGCCCTTTGTAAAACTGGGGTGCCGAAGCCAACCGAAAGGGAGGGCCAAATGGTAAGATCCTGACCTTGGAAAGCGCAAAAGGTGATGAATCTTCCGATGGAACGTGTAAATGGCTGCAATATTATGGACACCAGAAAATTGTTCTGTGACAGGGCAGCACCATGGCGAAGCGACCCCCTGGGAACTTTTGGGTGTAAACTGCCGATTTAACCTCTGGATCCAGAATGGGCGAAACTTTCCCCCTTTTTTGGGACCACAAAGAGGTTGGAAAAAAAACCCCCTTTCCCCCGGTCTTCCGGGGAACTGAACTATAACCCTTCTGTTAAGGATCGATTCCCTGCCGCGAGGGTCAATAATCGGGATTGACGGAAGCGAGAATGACAGAACTTTCTGGGGGCGAGAGAGAAACTCTAGAAATAGCCTGCGAATTATGTGCCCACCCAGGGTTTTGAGACGCGGGAGACCCAAACCGCTTGAAAAAAGGAGCAGGCACCCTCCCACTGAGAAACCTCGGTGAATTCTGGCGTCGTCCGTTTTTGGGGCTTTTTGTCGTTCCCGTTGTCATTGCGCGGGTATTGTTTCCAAGAGCGTTGACTTTTGGAAGACTTTTTCCGAAAAAGGTGGGACGACCAGACCCCAAGAGGAGTGACCGGCTCACCCCTGCCACGAAAAAAAAACCCCCGGTTACCGTAGGAAGGTCCTGCCAAAAGCAGCCTAGTGCCCTACGTAGCAACGCTGACTCCTACCCTTGCAATCATTCCGTGAGGTAGAGCCGAAAACGACACCTTTGTAAGGCAAAGATAGCAAACCTTGTTGGAGACCGCATTCCAGCCACTGTTTAAGCCACAAGCTCTTTAACAGTGATGTGAAGCCCCGAGTTGGAATTGGGAAGCCATATCCAAAAGACGTCAAGACAATTGGTCTGATTCTTCTATTAATTAATGATTCATCTATTGCCTGTAAAAGACGACCATCTTGCAGGATTCCGAGCGAGCTTCCAACCATGGAAGCTCTAGAGCACAATAGGAAGATAAAGCCACTCTAAAGGCCGACCGCCTTCATAACCGGCCTTGGCTCCATCTTGACTTTTTGTCCAGGCATCCTGCAAAGTGCTTTCTTTGACGGGAAATAGTGCTTTGTTAAGCTTAGAAAAAAAATATCCATCAGGGGACGGAATCCAGCTAGCAAATAGGCTGAGGCAAGGAAAAGGTTTCAAACAACCTTGTTTCCCCCGAAAAGTTACTGGACAAACGGTTCCTTTTCTACTTTTTAGAAAATCACTATAGCTGGCATCGCTAAACGTGACTTGCGACCCGTTACCATTGGGTTTACCTTACATCATTTTCCTCAGGTACTTGCAGACCTCTTATGGCCCTGACAAAAGCTTACCGGCCCGCAGGAACAGAGTGCTCCGAAAATCTCTCTGCCCGAATCAGAAATTCTCCTCGAAATGAAGGAGAACCCCCCTGCGACAAATTGGTCACTTAGTGGGGAGGGCATAGCAATCCTGGGAGCTTTTGTATGGAAGGTCAAGGATACCCACTGACCCAAAAGTCAAAGCCCCACTAATGCGTAGCGACATACAAATTGGCATCATAGGACCCCAATGCACGCGAAGGTGCAGGGATTCCTGTGTCAAAACGCAGGGCTGGTCCGGAGAGGCGAGGAAGACGATCAGCCCCTGACTCAAATTGCATGCCGGTTTTGAGATGGTATGTGTGAGAAAAAACCAGAGCAGTGTGGTCTCACACAGTGCAAAAGCTGAAGGGTTAACTTTTTAAAAGCAAAAGAATACCCCAGCAGTGAAAACGGCCCCCCCCCCCCCGTGCAGACAGCTCCACAGACCGTTACGAGGGGTACAATGTCCCAATGATAGAAAAACTGCGCGTGAGAGCGCAAACACAAAAAATGCTGCGGGAGGCTAAAGGGGTTAAGGCTACCAAGCATAGCAGGATCACCCGGTGGCTTGGTGTTGTCTCAATCCTGGTACAAAAGGAGGAGAGGAGACCAGGAGAGCTGTAATGGCTGCGCGAGGCAGGAGAGAAGGAGCATCCTTCCGTAACAAAAAAGCCAAAGCCCGGCTCAGTCAAAAAAGTGAGGAAATCTTTTGCACTCCTTCCCTTACACTGTACGGCCTGCCGCCGAAAACTATTAAAAAAATCGCTTTTTTTTTTTTTTTTAAAATGCCCAACTGAGAAAATATGGGAAACACCAATAACAGTCAGCGCGTACCGCAGAGCTGTAAATCACTCGCCCTATAAAATATAATGCAGATACCACAAGCCAAAAACCCCAGGGACCTCCACGGATATGTGACGTGTGCCCTTGCTTCCCATAGGACAAGGAACGCAGTGACCCAGAAGGGGTGCTTCCTGTCGGGTACCACCTCTTCCCCCCGGGCCGGCAAGAAAATGCAAGACCACCATTTTAAACATTTCTGCCAGGGGAGAGGTGGGGTCCAGCGCGCCGGTACCCGATCCTTAGAATAATGGACCCTGGTCCGAGTAAAATAATAACCTTTGAGGGATTTCTAGGGCTGCTTAGCAGCCTCCTTCCTATTGGCCTCAAGTGAAACTGGAGTGTACGGAGGAGGAGCCAGAGCCGGAGGGGGGACAACACCCATTTTTGAACCTGGGTTAGTCCTTACTATCGGCTCCGCCCTACCCAGAAGTGATGAAGTGTCCCCTTGTTCCATCTGCAGCTAAACCCCACCCTTGTTAGGATTCAACACGGTGGAGTGCACGGAACACGTAACCGGGTTCTGGCCGACTGATGAAAGTGGAGGAAGGCCGATTCAAATTGGCCCAATTTAAAGGAGGGGTCTCCTACACTTGGAATGCCCATACATGACTGGAAATTTCCCCCTGGGGGTAATATGAAATAGTGTGTAAATTCTTTACTTTGGGGCATCATAAACTTTGGGCAAACCTGTATTTTCCTACACAGTTGCTGCGGGAAGGTGCAGATTTTTTTAGGAAAAATATGGCAAGAATCGTTGGATGAAGTGTCAGGAAAAGGGCATGGTGATGAAGGAAGGGAAAGTACATGATTTTACAGCAGTGGCTATGGGGGTATGGGAGCAGGATACAGCGTACAATGATTTGTCGTTTAGCCACCATCAAGTCCAGAATCTGTTTCATGCCTCAGAAGATTGGTGTAAAGATCGCAATGGACTCAACCTTGAAATGCCCGTCCAAAACTATTGCCAAACATCACGTGTTGGTATAAAGGGCAAAGTGTACATGTTCGTGAGAGTGAATTCAGAAAGCAGATGAGTGCTGGGGAAACCAACCAAAGGATGCTCTGAAAAACGAAGTTTAAAGAGGAGGCACCGTCCGAACTATAAACACCATTTTACCCTGAGGCGGCCACATTTAGCGTGGCGATAGTGTGGGGTCTCCATCCCCCCTCCTGCCTTTTTCCCCCAGCCCCAATGGCTCTTTATGGCATACCTGCTTGCTCTTGAATCAGGTTTTAATGTTGGCTTTTTTTTTCTGAATTTCTAGGAGCTAATGCACTCTTTTGGTGTTTAGGACTCAACTTTGTCTTTATGTCAGGTGGATGAAAAAACCCGTCTTGCATGTCTGGGGAGACATCGTACAATGTAATGGCAGTTCATTGAGTAGTCGAAGTCCCAACCTGCTGTAAGCCCTGCTTGCTCCCAGACTTTGCAATACACCCCAAAGCCGGTTTGTTCCATGGCTAAATGACATAAAAACAAAGAGTGTGAAAAAGCGGCAGATAAAATAGCTGGAAACCCCGCTGTCTGACACTAATCCATTCCAAATGGTTTTATAGAATTGTTTTTTGACTTTACTGCAATCTATTATTGTCAAAAGGTTGTAGGAAGGAAATTAACAAGAAGAAATAAATGCGGTTGTTCTGAGGAGCCTGGGGGGAGCATAAGGTTGCTTTTAAAGGGAATCTGCTGCGGGTTTTGTATGTATTTTATGCGCATGAGGTTGGCTGAGACACAGGTTCGGGATGTGTTATTTTTTAGGCAGTGAATGTTTTTCACAGGAGTAATCATGCGGACTACAAGCGAGCCCTGATTCCCCCGCACCTTCCTCTGATAAGCAGCTCTCTGCAAAGACAGTGTAATAGAAGCTGTTTTTGGGTAGGGGTTTTGGGTTCCTTAATTTGCTCCATCAAAATTTGATGTGTAACAATGGGCTTTACCGTAACTAAGTGAACATTTTTAAAATCAAGGTCTCTTTCTACATTATGTTGCACTCAATGAAGTAGAAAAAAACTCGAAGATTCCTTTAGGTAGCTTGATGTGCATTTAAGCTGAATACCCATTATTTTCAGCGGGAGACTACATTGGGGGGACTGGGGTGCTTCCCCAAAGCCCGTCTGTAAGGCTTGGTTCCACGGTCCGGAACCCAGCGCTTTTGGCGGAGCGGAAATTCCGCTCCGTCTAAGCCCCGCCCCCTTTATGACGCGCGCTTTTCGGAGGTGTTCAGGACCCCCGGAAACCCTCCGGAAAAAACGAGGGCTACATGCCCTGTGTTAAATTCTGTTGCGGCGACGCACCGTCGCCGCAACACGCGAGGAATGCTGCGGTCTGAAAAGAGGCCGATGTCCGTTTACGCAAGGTTCCCGCCTGGTGTTTTCGCATAGTGGAACGGGATTTCTTGAATCCCCTCACTATGCTGAACATTTGGACGTCGTGTTTGGATCTGCGCCACGCCAGCGCCAAAAGCAGGTTTACGTCGTGGAAACTCACCCTTAAGTAAATTACATCTGCCATTTCTTTCAACAGGTAAATGAGAGAATATCTTTTGATTCGAGGCAAGAACAAAATCCACATTAAATCTATGGGTTATGAAAATCTTCAGAGCACAGTAGCCATCCTTGCTGTCAACTTTTTCATTTCAATGGGTTGGGGAGATTTTATTTTTATTTTCATTTGAGAAAATCAGTCGTTTTTTTTGATACGAGAAAAATCACTAAATCGGAATGAAGCCTTACTTTAGATATTTGGCTATTAAAATGTAATTTTTAAACAAGCTAGTTGGACCAGTTTTTATTTTTACATCCTTGATATTCAGAATTCTTTTTTTGTGGTAATCACCTAACCTCGGCTACGGCTTATACAATAAAACGGTTCTTGCTTCGGATTCCAAAAACACGTATTTTGTGTTGAAGGCTTTGATCTTTCTGCGGATATAAATGCTGTTGGTTCGGTTACACCTGTGTTCGAAATTCCTTTGTCTTGTTTTGTTTTTTCACAGGGTTGTTTGCTCAAAAAAGGGATCACTTGATAATGAAGTAAACAAAAGAGGGGGCCCCAAAAAAAAACTAATATGGGGTCCAAATGGGATTATCACGGTCCGTTTTTAAAGAAAAGTTTGCTACGGGACCCCATTTTTCAGGTTCTTATCGACCATAATCATGGAAAAATAAATAACAGTTTCACGATAAACTCCATCGAAACTAACATGCAGTGGAAAAGGCCTGTAATGTGATCATAAAACGATATTTAGTAAATATTAATAAGTCTTTTTTTCGTTTTTCCACCCAAATGGGGATAGTTCATTGTTTCTCCTTTGGAACCCATTATTTGTTTGGTCAAACCGTGATGTGGATTAAAGTTACTACGGATCTTTTTCTTCAATATTTAAGGCTGTGCCTTGTATGCAATATTTTTAGGTTACATCCTTTTCATTCTAGAGGGAATCTTGGCTGGTACAATTGAAATAAAAGATGGTGATACCAATTTTATCACCCCAATCCAGTAATCCTGGTAAAATAAAACCAAGAAAAAAATCTATTAAATGATAATATAAAAGCTTTGAGGCTTGTCAATGTTTCTTTTTTATTTTTTTTCTTTAAAAGTTTTTCTTCTGGCAATAACTGCTTTAACATAAGGCTTGTTCACATGACGGATAAAAAAAAATTGTCGTTTTTAATCAAAAAAGTGGGATAATTTTTTCTTCACTTTTGTCTTTGTATACAACAGGTTTTTACCGCACTTTAATTGTAAAAAACCCATTACGTTTCCGATTTACAGAATTGCATTTCTGTAAAACGGAAAGCTAGACTGTGGAACCAATTTTTTCTTGTGCCCTAGACTTGAATGAGTAAGTCTCATTCACTTTCAAAGAAAATTGGCATGAGCAATTTTTTTCCTATTCCGAATCAGTCATGAAAAATTGTTGATCCACCACTGCCTCGTTGAATAAATTTGGTCAAGTGGTTTTTTTTTTTTTTTTCGGTGAGATCGGACCCAAAGTACTGTCATTGCACAAGCCCTTGCTATGATTACTTTCAAAAGAAACCCCCATAAAGGGGTTTTCTGGGATTTAATATTGATGGCCATCCTCGTGGACCCCAGCCAATTAGTTTGTTCCCAAGATGGCAGTGCAACAACTCGGCATACCTGTCAATGGAAAGTGGCACTTAGAGTTGAGCGAATATCTTCGGGTCCCCGCTTATTCGGAAGTTAGAGCTTGCAATAAGCTACAGGGGAAGGCTTTCGGATCCCGCCGGTGATCAGTCTGGATCCCGCGGCTCTCCATTGCATGTCTGTGACAAACCACGACACTGGCTGCGATCACGTTCAGCCGGAATCCAGGAACCCGGGTTCCATTGTGCTTACTTGGCAAGCGCATAGCTTGCCGAATAAGCAGGAACCGAAATTTTGCACAACTCTGTCAGGTTGGGTACTGAAATTCCTCTATTGATGTAATAATGTATTCTGTGTACCCCGCGCGGCCACATAAAGTTACAGAGCTTGCAACGCCATTTTGGGCGCGAATACAGGCAGCAAACAACACCAGCTATGTTATTTTAGGCAAAATATTTTGTTTGAAACCTGTTGGGGCAACACATGGCTCTGGTTAGCAATGTTGCTGGGGTTCAAATCCCAGATAACAACATTGCAAGGGTTTGTATGTTCTCGGGGGTTCCTCCGGGCACTCCAGTTTCTTCACACTTCAAAGACATATGATAGGGAATTTAGATTTGAGCCCCAATGGGACAGGGTGTAATTTCTGCAAAAGGTTGGAATATGACACATAATAAGTAAGCATAATAAATAACTGTGGTTTCAGAGAAAACATTACTTCGAAAGGAAGTACAGGAACGACGCTATCCAAGAGACAGGTCCTTGCAGTTTCTCCCGCCCAATTCCCTGCAAAAGTAACTCCTTAGTTATATAGGGAGGAAACCTGCAAGTTGCAGTCCAACCTTTCAAAGTAGGTAGAGACGTTCACATACAGATCTAGTTTGACAAAATAGGCTTCTTGTTTTACATAAATAAAACCTTGGTCCACAGTTTTAAGTGTGCCCTAAAAATGCATTTGTTCAGAGTGGCACACCGCCTGAATCTTTCCTAACTACCCTGTTGGCCCATTACAATTTTTTACCATAACCAGGTTCCTCACATCATTTCTCACCCCTTTATGCATTTAATACCCTTGTCTCTTACTGTTACATATTAGGCTATACCGTTCACAATTAAGGAAAACCCGTTTTTAATATGGTGGTCCAACAATGAAGCAATTGTTACCATCCAACCTTTGTTCCCCTTTTTCCTCATGATTGTAAGCTTGGAGCAGGGCCTATTCCTCTTGGTATCTTTTGATCTTGTTTTATTGTTTGCGTAATTCTATTGTAGTCATTCCCCTT